>JAMPIV010019588.1:67500-187500 GCA_024509875.1 Oreohelix idahoensis
TTAAAAAATAAATCTGTGGATTCTGATATATATATATACACAGATTTTTTTTTTCAACATAATCTATTTACTTGTATGGTGCTTTCTGGGGTAGTTCCCTTCATCGAAAAGAAAAATACTTTCTGTCTTTTTTTTTTTTTTTTGCAATGTATGCTAAGGTCCTTATCTATATTTTCTTGCCACTTCTGTACCAATCGTTTAATGTTTTATTTATTCTTTTTTTTTACTGTTCTGTGCCATCAGCTAATCTCAAGTTGTATAAATTATGTCCACCATTTGATATTTCTGACACATTTTCTACGGAACTCATTTTTACTTTACAAAGAGAACAGATCAGATGGTAGCACACATTCCTGTGTTTGAAGGTAATATTATTAGTTTCCGCTACCTGCGAAATCATAGAATTAATTACAACGTGATACTATTTTCAGATCTTGATATCATTGTATCAAAAAAAGGTTACCAGAGCACGGTAACGACAAATAGACAGTTGATTGGGGATACTCAAGACAACACAATCGTAGCGGAGTTTTCCGTGGCAAGGGTGACAAACCAAATACGGGTCAAGAACTCATGCAGCTGTGGCAACCATCAGGTAGTTTCCCCTACCCCCTAAATCTTAAGAAATTAAGGATATCGTGATACTATTGTCAGATATTGGTATCACTGTATCAAAAAAGGTTACTAGAGCACTGTAAAGGAGCCGCGGTAGCATAGTGGTTAGTGCACTGGCTTCCTAGCGCAGTGGTCTATGGTTCGATCCCCAGATGAGGTGGGATTTTTTTAGGCCACAAACGGCTCCGGGGTCGATACAGCCTTATGAATTGGGTACCAGAGCAACTCTGGGAAGGTTAAGGCGGCCGGCGTGATGCTGACCACATCACCCCTAGTGTGCCGACGGTCAAGAAAATATGGGCCTAACACCATATTTCCAATATGCTTCAATGGGCGTGTAACGGGATCCTAAAGATCACTGTAACGACAAATACAGCTGATTACGCATATAGGGTATTCAAAACAACACAACTGGGGCTAAGTTTTCTGTGACAAGGGTGAAACATCATATAGGGACCAAGAACGCATGCAGATAGATGGCAACCATCTGGAACTTATCTTGATCCAAAGATATCTCTCTCGCGTCTGCATGCGATCCTTCAGTTGACCTGTTTTCTGACCCCGCAATGGACTCTAAGAAAATGTTGGCAAACACATGTTGTAGGCAGTATCAACATTGCTCATACAACATATAACATGGAGTTAAGATAATCAAATTAAGAATACAAAAGAACTTTCATTGCATTTAGAAATATATGGGGTTCAAAAGGAATCAAGTCCACAACAAAAATAAAATAAGAAGCTTCAATTCAAATGTCAAATCAGTCTTATTTGTATGGCTGTGAAACATAGAGACGAACAAAAACAACAACAAAACAAATACTAACTTTCATAAATGGGTGCGTAGAATAAAATAACGGAAGTAGTATACACAATCACTAATGTGGAACTGATAGGAAGAACGAGACAGGTGTCAGTAGAATAAGAGATGAGAAAAAGACGCAGACGATGGCTAGGACACACACTGAAGAATCCCCAGGATGAGAGAGGTAGAGGACGACCAAAGAACGTGTGGAGAAGAGAGCTGGTGACAGACATAACGGGAATCATGAGGATATGGACAGATCTTGAGCTGATGGCACGGAACAGAAAAACTGGGCATAAGTTTGTTGAAGGACTGTGGTCCTTGTGGAAACAGATTCATGAGATATTTCTGACTCAAATACGCTACAACCTCTTGGAGTGGTGAGAAGAAAACAAAATCTGAAAAACGGTATCGGTGTTGGACGCTTTAGAGATGATCAGATTACCTCAGAGCGTCTTGTCAATAAATCAGATATCGTCTGAAAGTGACTAGGCAAATATCATCATGTTGAGTATCATCATCATCATTAACAACAGCATCTTCACCATCCTTGTTCTTATCGCTCGTTATGGAGTACACAGCCACCTCTGTAGGTTTTCCCCTTGCAGGACACCTGCACCAAGCATTCACATGCTCATGCAGAGGTAGTGTCTGCAGCCATTATTTTACGTGATGTGGTTGCCAGCCTCGTGCACAATTTCACATTAGTCCACATGTACGGCACGTCTGAGGGGGCAGTCCATTTGTTCTTTCTTCGTCTCACCAGAGACCCCCCCCCCCCACCTCCCCTCCCCCTCGGGAGCTACACAAAGTATAGACAAAAGATAGCAAACAGAGAAAGCAGCGTTATCAAACACGCTAGAAAACGTAACTGGTGGAGTGAACAAAAATAAGTATCGTACGTTTAAGCGCTCAACAAAGGCCAAACAATACTGAAAGTTGTCACAGAATAAACGAGCTATTTACCCAGCTGACTTTCATAAATGGGTGCTTGAGTAAGTTCTTCTTCTTCAGGTACCATGCTTAGTGACGTAGAAGATCATGTCTCTCCACAACTTCCTGTCTCCAGTAAGGGAGGGAGGGTCCCCTTACACGCCCATTGAGGCATATTGGGAATATGGTGTTAGGCCCGTATTTTCTTGACCATCGGCACACTAGGGGTGATGTGGTCTGCATCACGCCGGCCGCCTTAACCTTCCCAGAGTTGCTCTGGTACCCAATTCATAAGGCTGGGTCGACCCCGGAGCCGTCTGGGGTCTAAAAAAAAATCCCACCTCAACTGGGGATTGAACCATGGACCACCGAGCTAAGAAGCCAGTGGATTAACCACTGTGCTACCGCAGTGCAATTGATCAATTCTGCTGTTGACTTCTTTCTATGCCCGGGGAAGGAACCTGTCCTCCTACCAGGCGCTTCAACGGGGTGGTGGAAACTATACTTGGAATGGCTTCTAGATATAGAGGCTGGCTGTGAATACTGAATAATCAGCCGTGAACAAAGACAAGTGCTTGTCACCGAGAACGAGGTGGGCTAGTTGTGAGAAACGTATGTGTGTATCAAATCGCCTCTGAAGATTTATAATGTGAAAAAACCAGCGAAATGGAGGCGCTTTAACCTCTTCACTCCCCACTGCCTTGTGGGTTTGACTTTTAAGTCAAAGGCTAGCAGAGACAACCGCCCACAAACTGGCGGAAAGCAACGGGAAACTACCGTTGTATTCTCCTTTGTATAAATCATGAATCGAAACAACTTCCTTGCGTAATTTAGAAGATTAAAAGGATATAACAAGATCACCAAAGGTGGATCTGGTAACAAACAAGATCGGAGTATATAACTTTCTCTTCTACCAATCAATGAAGAAGTCTTGAGCAGATATTAAAGGGTAGGAAGGCATGGAGTGTACAGGGATTCCCTCGCTTAGCGCTATTAATTCGTTCTTGAAAAATGGAGCGCTAACCAAAAAAGCGCTAAACGAAAATTGATTTTCTATAAGAATTAACAGAAATCAAATTAAGTCGTTCCGAAGGTCAAGAAAACTAAAAATATTAAGTAAAAAGGGATTTAAAAAATTAAAACTAAACAGTTAACATGTATTAAGTACATACATTTATCAGACATGTTGAACAGAGACGAAGTATTATATGTGTACCGTACTTGCAAAAAATTTTAATCGCTACATCCGTCGCATGTTGCTACAGTTATCGTGGCGAAACTGTCTTCATTATCAAACGACTAGTTAGCAAAATGTTTTCTGGGTGTTGAAAAACAGTTTTTTTCTGGATCCAAATGATGAAGGCACGGCTATTTGCTCAATGGGGGCACAGGATATTCAAGGAGACTTAAGAAAAAACGAATCGAGTTCTTTGCTTTGCCACCTTCTTGTTTTCTTCACGAAGCATTTTGAAGCATCTAAGATCTTGTTCTATATTAGTCAAGACCACATGTCCCAACACAAGAAGACCCAATGACAAACTGTGTCACTGTAGTGATCTTCTGTGTTCTCACACAAGAGACCTAATGACACATGAATGTCACTGTACCGGTCCCTGTGTGTAGACACATGATCCTAGCCAAAGGCCAGATATTAGGCCGTGGGGTTTTTACAGCATTATTCATGCAATATTACAGGTCGTCAAGTGTTTTTTAATTAAAGCATTATTAAAGACGAGAAGTGCAGTAACAATCAAATTTTGATCCAATCCGCCTTTATTGACAGCTGCAGCCAATCAGAATGGAAGAACAGTGCCCTAATCGGTCGATTCGATTTTGAAGCCCATTTGCTGAATTCCGCCATTGTGATTTAGACCTGTTCTGGATTCTGTCCACTTTATATGTAGGTAGGGGTAAGAAATATCATAATATGTATGTTAATTTCATAAATAGGCTAGAAAGAAGGTAAAAACAATTTTAGATAAAAAAGAGAAAAGGGTAAAACATTTTAGATGTATGTGAAAAATTGACAAAACATTTTTACATAGCCTAGACAAAGCATTTTTAGGTAAATAAGAAGACACTTTAAAATAGACAAGAAATACAATAGTCAATATGTTTTTTTCTTTTAGATAGACAAGAGGGAACGGACAAGGTAATTTTTATATGGACAAGAAAATAAATCAAGAATATTTAGGTCTACAAGAAAGAATGACAAAACATTATTAAGACAGACAAGAAATAATATAGTCAAGACATTATTTAGATAGTCAACAAAGAAGGGCAAGTTAATTTTACGTACACAAGAAACGGTGACAAGAAAGTTTTAGATATCCTAAAAAATTGATAGGACACTTTAAAGTGAAAAAAGACAAGACATTTTCGAATAGGAGACAAATAATTTTATCAGAATCAGATACAGAAACATATGGGATGTAGAGCATCCAGGTCACACACAAAATGATGCATTCTACCAGCTCAACAGAAGAGAACAAGTGGTAATCTTCAGACTCCGCACTGGCCACAACAAAGTGAGATACCATCTATTCAACAAGCTAAAGATAGGAACTACCGATCAGTGTAACTGTGGCACTGATAAAATGACTGCTGAACATTTGCTTCAAAGTTGCCCAACACATGCGGAACAGAGAAAGTGCATATGGCCGACACCAGTACCATTCGTGGAAAAGCTTTACGGAGATTCAAATAGCCTCAAACTGACTACTACTTTCTTTGAGAACATTCAAGTGGACGTCCGAGAGTGTACGAAGAAGAAGAAGAAGAAGTAGAAGACGAGAAAAAAAAAAGCAAGACATTTTAAACAGAAAGGAAAAAAAAGGCAAGACAGCGGTAGATAGACAAAGAAAGAAAGTGCAAGACATTTTTAAGTAGACAAGAACAAGTGACAAGAAATTTTTGAAGAGACAAAAAAACAAAAACAAAAAAAACAAATAGGAAAAGGATTTTGAGATATACAAGAAATATAAGATTGCAGACATTTTCTAGATAAGTCAGCGAAAGATATAAGACATTTTAGATAGAGAAAGTAAACTGGGTAAGACATTTTTAGATAAACAAAGATAAAGGGTGAACCATTTGAATGCGGACAAGAAAAATAATGCAAAACTTTCCGGAAAATTTTTTCTTTAACTGCATTAGCATCGTTCACATGATAGACACACATACTCGTAAAGTGGCAATTCATGTGACGTACTTAGGGGATAGAAAACGCATGTAAAACTCATTGCTACAGAAACTACCTCTGACAGAGCACACGAGTGCCTGGGTGCAGGCTTCCGTGAAACCAGCTGCAGTGGTAGTTCTATATGAAGCGAAAGGGAAAATGCATGCATGATTGAATGAATGGATATAAAGTACATACACAAAAAGCTTAGATAAAGCGTATGCAATGCCAATCAACATAAAATAATCTTCAGCCACCAATGAGAACAGTATATGTAATCAAATAATACATAGAAGATTTAGCATTATGTTTCCATACTGTTTTTTATTTCAAATTAGTTTTAACAGATACTTTTCTACAACAGGTTTATTCACTGGATGTTATCGCGGCATTTAAGCTTATCGATGATTCTTGACAGTTTTCCTGGCGTTAACTCTTCTTGGCTGTTGCTTGGAGTTCTGGCTGCCATCTCACTAATTTGGCTCTGGATAAAGACCAGGCTTCCATATGCGCACATCAACATACCACCGTTTCCCATTCAACCATGGCCAATTGTGGGACACTACCTTTTCCTTAGAGAAGGTGTACGAGATAAAATGAAAAAGTGGCGGAAGAATACAGGCAGTATCTACAGCTTACTTCTTGGGAGAGAACTCAACATAATTGTCAGTGACTTTGATGTTATAAAAGAAATCATGAATAAACACTCAGACTGCATAATTAACACACCACCGACCCTCATCAACGAGATCTTGAATGAAACAAACAAAGGCATAGTTGCAGCACGTGACGAGAACTTAAAAGAACAAAGGGCAGTTTCTTTATCTATTCTTCGTTCTTTTGGAATGGGTAAAGATTTAATGGCAGCAAAAATCCATGAGGAGGCTTGCGTTCTTATTGAAAAACTTGCCGCTTTCAAAGGAGAACCGATAGATCTCCGATCGCTTCTTCAAACATGTGTCTCAAACGTCATTTGTTCCATTATTGTTGGGGAAAGGTTCCAGCACAATGACCCACGTTTAGTTAAAGTCTTAGAATCCGTTATAAATATAAACAAGTATGCGATGGTGGTTGTACTGTTAACTTCCGTGAAACAACTGCAGTACCTTCCCGGGGACTTATTCCACGTGAAAAAATGGGCAAAGGCCGCATTATATACAACGGATTTTATCAAGGCATACATGCCAATATTTAAAAAAGTTTCAACTGAAAATAACGAACCGCAAAACTTCATTGCCGCCTACCTCAATGAGATAAACAAAAGGAAAGAAAAAGGAGTGGTTTCCCATCTGAGTGAAGCAAACTTGATAGCTATCGCTAGATTACTTTTCATTGCTGGGACAGAAAGCACGAGTGGAAGCATTCTGTGGTGTCTTCTGTACATGCTCCACAATCCTGAAATACAGGAGAAAGTCTACCATGAAATTGAAATGAACGTCGGAACCTCCCGTTTCCCTAGCATGGCAGACAGACCAAAGCTTACGTATCTGAATGCTGTTATAATGGAAACCCAGCGCATGGTTAGTGTCGTCCCAACTGGTTTGCGGCGAGAAGTTAGTTCTTCATTTGAAGTTCGAGGTTTTACATTTCCTGAAGGCAGCATCGTGTGGCCGATACTTGATTTAGTTCACCATGATGAAAACATCTGGGGAGATCCAGAAAACTTCCGACCTGAGAGGTTTATAGATGACAAAGGAGGTCTCATCAATCGGGAAGAACTCATTCCATTTTGTATTGGTAGAAGAGTATGTATCGGGGAGGGTATGGCTAGGATGGAGATGTTCCTATTTCTGTCGACCATGTTTCAACTTGCAGGAAGCCTGCAAAAAGCATTCACTCTTGTAGCAGCAGTCTCTGAAGAAATATGTTGTGTATGATGAGGTTGCCATGAACATACACAACCTCATGTCAGACGCCTTCTATGACATGCATGAGGATCAGCAGGCTTATTCAGTCTTCATCACTTAAGAGACCCCCAGGAACTTGACGTTTTTATCACAATTATCACTTCATTTCATTATCCTTCAGGTCCCCAAGGAGCAGAGGATTCCAGTAACATGTATGCCAAGTCATACTGTCCTGAGTTTTCAAGTCAAGGTCTTTCGCTGTCTTCCTCACCCCTGTCATTTCTGTGTCCAGTTTTCATTTGGCTGTGGTCTTTGGTCTTCCTATACCTTTCTGAGGGGTAACAAATTTGTTATTTTTAATCACACTAGATCACAAGGTCTTTTATTTTGCCACATGCACCCTATTATAACAGAATGACTTTTGTGTAAGTTGAACGGGGCGCGCCTCGTCAAAACGAGTTAAGACTCCTAAAAAAAAAAAAAAATGAAGTTTGGAAAATATATCTCCATGATTATCCCTACAGCACTAAGCGATTCCATGGTCTTTATTATTATTATATAATTTACATTGCTTTCGAAAGATTTTAATTTAAATGTTACATTGTACCGGAGAAATTTCACGGTCAATGAAATCGATTTTCGCCACGTATTCTTATAACAAAAGTCTGTATCTATTTTGTAATTTTAATTTGATGTATTGCTTATTATTTCAAGCCTTTGTTACAGTTATGACAAATTGTGTCTCCTGCTTTATATGTCATTATTTTCATAATCGTTCCTGGGGCTCATTGAGGCGTCATTAGGAGTTTCGAGAGAACCTGTTCAATGTCACGTAGGGTTTATATTCATTTAATTTCCTACATCTTCTTCCTATTCGTTCACCCAAATTCTCTCTTTTATTATCTCTGTATTTCATTTTTCCCGTATATTTTTCATCCATTCGTTTTGCGAATATTATTTTCATATAATTCGCAAACTTTACCTGTTTCTTTCTCAAAACTGAGAATCGCGCTAGGACGATATTACGTAGATGTCAGGGCTGCAGGGCGTCAGAAGGCGTGATAAGTCGGTTCGCTGAACACAGGACGTAGCAAAATCGTCTACATTCTCACCGAGCGCGCGAGCTTCTTCTCGGCATAAGTCCCGGTGAGGTGTGATACTTTACATCTGCACCGGTCAGTATCCAGACATTTGTCTGGAAAATCCCAAACTGACACGGCGCTCACTTGGGCCATGGTCAGCTGTAGTGTGAAAACTGCCCCGCAATGGAGTCAGGCTGTCTGGGATTTGAAACTGACACGCGTACATCGTGGTCAGTAGGTGACAGTTACGACACGCGTTAAGCGGACGTAAATGTTGGGAGTAGGGGAGATAATTTCGCTTGGCGAAATAAGTTTGGGCCCTTTGTCTGATTTTAAGATATTGGCCAAGTTTGAAACTTTAATTTCATTCTCGCTCATAGACTCCACAGTAGATAGGTCGCTCGAAAACAGAATAGCTGTTAGCGAAGATCTCAGTTTGTTTCGGCAATTTGTCGAACTTCTAGACTTCCAGAAATATTTTCAGCATTTTTATTCTTAAGTTGTGCGACTACCTGTAATTCTGTGGTTGAGGTAATTAATATGATAGATATATAGATTTGGTGAGTGTTAAAGTGTTAAATCGCTTAATTCATTTTAATCTATTTCTTTAGCGCAGAAGAGAAATAAAGTGGTAGGCTATTATATTTTCTAGGGAAGCATTCAGTGGAAAGCAGAATAAAATTAAAATTTCTAGCTTATAACGGCAATTGTAGCTATTTATAAATTTAATTTAACTGCTAATACTCAGTCGAGTGTATTTTTCTAAACTAACGTATAAACTCTAGAATCGAGCCTCATGAATGATGACGGGATACGCACGTGTTCCTAATTTATGAGGAATGCTGATTTTTAAATATAACTTACGTCACGGGAAGTTTAAATGATAAGCAAAGCTCTCTGCTTGCAAGTTTAAATGTAAGTTTTAACCAGTACAGATTCTGTTTATTATATTATATGTGTTATTTTTCCTCCACACAGTGAAAGTTTTGGGGGTGACCCTAACTTTACCAGCACCTAGTAGTAGTTTCCATACTTGTGAAGAAATAGACAGTCCTTATTTTGAACCACGTGGGTTTTCTCAAGTAACACTGATCTGACGGTGCAAGTTAGACAGAAATACTAATATCCCTATAACGGGTTTTCAAAGACTGTAAGATAAGGGTGGATTTGTGCTGAAGTGGTAACTTGCCACCCTTATCGACACCTGGTGTTAAAGTGTAAGATGTAGGTGTCTTCTCTGATTTAGGATGTTGCTGTGTATGTGGTAGTGGAACAGTTCACAGGGTTATCACACAGGCAACATGACGTGTAGAGTCATAGAAAGGGTAACTTCGTTGTATAAGTTTCTTTCATTTATTGCACGCCACAAAACAGTCATGATACTTATGACATCAACATGGTTAACGAGTTCAGCAAGATGATATGGCACATTGAAAACAATTTCTGTAGTCAGCAATGATAGCTGTTGTATATATGCGTCATAAGACATCACAGTTCAATAGATTCAGAAATTCATCAATCATCGAGTGCTAGTTCGTGAAGCTGTATAAATAATAATAATTTCTATAACTTCTGCAACAGTGTCAGCTACAGATCTTCAATGTTCATAAACAATAATAAATGCTCCCATTCTGATGCTAGCAGATCAGTTGTATACAATAAGTCCGTTCACTGTCTGCACGTGAATAGCATACATGGGCTACAGGTCAGCTCGACCTTTATAATGTTCCTAAGTCTAACCATCTGACTTGGACGTGATCTCTGATATAACGAATCCTGGAACACAGACAACAGTCTTGTTGGTCTAGAGCGACCCATATATATTTAACTAGTTCAGGTATACAGATACTGGTGACTTAATCCTAGTCAAAGTACCTCTCCATTTTGCATCACACAGGCGAGCAAATAGGCGACAAAATGACGAACCTCTAGATGATAGCATAAAGTTCGATACAAGAGGAATTACCTTATTTCGGAAAATCAACCATGAACATATGCCTCCAGGCAGGCTGCATAATACTGGGAAATAGTCTAGTTAGCTAACTAACTCACTAAGACACTGTATTTCCCTCAGAGAATCACAAGACGCAGTTGCGTCTGCTCGCTTCTTAAACCATTTCTAAACTCCCCAACTGGGCGGAACACACAGAACGAACTCCCGGTTTTTGACATGCGCAGAACGACAATCTCTGAGTTGCCGTTCACAATAAGACGATTCGAAGAACATTCGAGATAAAAGTCTTACACAGTCGCGCCTTTTATGGTCATGAAAAGAAGCGTTAAGAAAGGTTTCAGACATCTACCATAGTTGACTGGTACTACCAAATAAGGAGATGTGGTCACGCTTCGTTCAAGAAATTATAGACCGAACGTGTCTCTATACAAGAGAAGGCAACTCCTAAAAAATTGTAGTTTCGATAACTCGGATTATGTCCCTTTGACCATAGAAAACATAATACACACTTCAGTCAAAAAATGATCATACATATCAAAAAATGTTTATACAAACGAAAAATAATAATGATCCGTGCGTAACATTACCGCACCCTCCCTGGAAAAAAAAAAAATGAAACATTTTTTTTTTTTTTTTAAATCCTGGAGCCGGAAAAAATCTAGGCTCCTAACGCACGTATGATGCGTGGATATATACCTAACAAATTAGCTCAACGCATGGAGCGACACTGAGATCATATCTCAGATCCTTAGAGAAAAAATTTATCTAAGTATACGCTGATATATTCCAGGAAGGTGCCACCAACACACGCCACAATGATGGCAACAACATAATGACAATCAAATTATACTCATACCAATATATGAAATTAAATATATTATGTGTTATCATACAATGTGTTGCAAATAGCGGTGTGATTTACTAATATACCGCACTATATTATTACATTATATAAAGTAACAGTAATTAATAAGTAATACATGTGTTGCTCTTCGGTGACACAAAACATTCAATAGAAGAAGATGTGGACATCATCCGCTCCCAATGTAGGACAGGACTTGATATCCTCAAAGTTCCACAATGGACATAAACTCGCAGACTTCAATGATGTGCTGCGAAAATATCAATAACACAAATCTTAAAGACAACTGGTAAATTTCTTAATACAATCCTGAAAATAATTTATTTAAATGTGGCCGAGTGATCTTTTGGCCCGTATATCACTAACTAAGCCTTCTTAGATAATTACATGGTACAATGTTATAAATTTCCCTCAAAAAAAAAAAAAGTGAGACAAAATCTACTAACATGTCATTATAACATTGGACTGTATATCAGGAAATATATATATATGACAGAAGAATCATGTGGAATCGTGTGGACATCTGGACAGAATGTCTGCCATTACATTATCCGAACCACGGATAGCTCGAACCGAGAAATGAAATGGTTGAAGAGCTATGGCATAACGAGTGGACCTCGAGCTCTTCAAGTTTTTGCTCTGAATAGCAGTAAGCGCTTTCTGGTCGGTTTCCACAATGAAATGTGCGCCTAGAAGAAATCTTTGTAACTTCAGAATAGACCATACCATAGCCAATAACTCACGGTCTAAAACCGAGTAATTCTTTTCTGCAGCGTTTAATTTCCTAGAGATATACATCACCGGATGCAAAGTATCAGAATACTCCTGCATTAGTGCTGCCCCAATCCCTGTTGACGAGGCGTCACTTCGAAGAACAAAAGTCTTCTCAATAGTAGGTAACTTAAGAATAGGTGGAGATGAAAATAGGGCTTTAACCTGGTCCAATGAGGATTGACATTCTTTAGACCAGCGGATCAGATTAGGCGACCCTTTCTTCAATAAAGTAGAAAGCGGTGCCATAATGGAGGACAGATTCGGAATGAATCGTCCGTAGAATTGAATCAAACCTAATAGACTCCTTACTTGTTTCTTCGTCTTAGGGACCGAAATGTTAAGTATTTTTGAAACATTGTGGTCCTCTGTCTTTAAAAGACCATGACCAACCCGATGACCTAGGAAAGAAATCTCGCTAAATCCTATAAAGGCTTTAGAGGGTTTTGCAGTCAAGTTATACTCGCGAAGAGTAGACAGTAATTCGTATAAACCCAAATAATGATCTTCCCAAGAATCACTGAATAGACAGATATCATCTAGGTATGCTATGACATCTGTACGATATGCGAGAATTCGCCGCATCATGCGTACGAATGTAGCAGGGGCGTTCATAAGACCAAAAGGCATGAAATTCCATTGGAATAAACCCCTAGGTGTAGAAAAAGCTGTAAAAGGTTTGGCACGTTCAGTTAGCGGGACTTGCCAATAACCTTTAGACAAATCTAGTTTGGTAAAGAATCTAGAATTAGAAAGTTTATTGAGTAGCTCTTCTAATGAAGGCATAGGTTCAGCATCGAACTTCGTAACTTGGTTCAATTTGCGATAATCTACGCAAATGCGAATGTTATTATCCTTCTTTCGAACAATAACCATAGACGAAGAGTATGCTGAAGTGGATGGTTCAATGATTTCCAAACGTATCATTTCATCCAACTCTTTTTCGACTTGAGACTGGAAATGAATAGGTATTGGATATGGTCTGACTCTGATAGGATTGTGATCAGTTAGCACAATGTCATGTTCTATGACATGTGTGTGTCCCGGGATGTCTGTAAGAACATCCTGAAATGTTTGCAACATCGAAGAAACTTGTCGATGTTCCTCAGCGGAAAGATTTGGAGAAACGGTCACGTTTTTCCAAGATTCCGTAGAATAAAGTGGGACCATAGAAAGAGGAAGATTGACATCAGAAAAAGTAGTTTCCTCATCCTGTATAACTGACAGAGATGAGTACTGACCACGAGTTGCTTGTGAATTGTCCGTAGCCTGGAAAATAGGCTGCAAATAGTCAGGTCTTTCATAAAATTCTGTGAGCATATTTATGTGGAAAGTTTTATGCTTTCCATCAATATCGACAACATAGTCGACATCAGAAATTTTGGAGACTATTGCATATGGACCTTTCCATGCAATTAGAAGTCTGTTCTCCCTTGAAGGAAGTAGAACGAGAGCTTTGTCACCTGGACAAAGTTGTCGTAGACATCTATTCTTATTTGCAAACTGCCTTGCCTTTTCTTTAGCAAATTCTGAAGACGAAGTTGCTAGTTTGCATGCCTCGATGATCTTTTGCCTAAGAGCAATGACGTACTCATAAGAAGATTGAGTCTCATCGCTAATATTATCGGCAGTGATTAGATCGTGAAGTAAAGACATAGGGCCGCGCGGTTGCGCGCCAAAGACAAGTTCAAAAGGGGAAAACCCCGTATGTTCATTGGGGACCTCTCTATACGCAAAGAGAGAGCCGCGGGTAAGACCCTGTCCCAATCCTGAGGATGATCCTCAGTTATTTTACCAAGTAAAGTTTTCAGAGTCCTATTTAAACGTTCGACCAACCCATTAGACATTGGGTGATAGATACTGCTGAGAGACCTTTTAATGTGTAGCATAGACATTACCTGTGACATAGTGTCTGATATAAGTTGAGTGCCATGGTCTGACAATATTTCTCCGGGAAAACCCAAGCGAGAAAATATCAGCCAAAGAGCGTCTGCGATATCAGCAGTTGAGATGCTCTTGAGAGGTATTGCCTCTGGCCAACGTGTGCACATATCGACACATGTAAGGATAAATTGATGTCCTCTAGCCGACTTAATTCTAAAAGGACCGATAATATCTATTGCCATTTTTTGAAAAGGGCGAATAGGAATGTCAGCAGCCTGGATAGGCGCAGCATGTCGTGGTCCTTTAGATTTGACCTCCTGACATACTTTGCAAGAGCGACAGTACATTCGTATGTCCTTGCTCACAAATGGCCAAAAGAAAGCCGCAAGAACCCTCGACTTTGTACGGGAAAAACCCATATGTCCAGCACATTGCGAGTCATGAGCATGTTGCAATATTTGCAATCTCATGCTCTTAGGCACAAGAATTTGTGAATGAGTGGACGTAGTCGAGTCTTGTACCATACGTACAAGTACGCCGTTCTTCATAGAAATCCAAGATTTCCTATTAGTGTTCTGATTAGGATCACCTTTTTTTGCTAGAATGAAGAATTTTTGTAAAGAAGGATCTTCTTCTTGCAATTTGATAAATGAGTCACGTGTAATAGTCAAGTGACTATCTTGGTCATTTACTTCATCATTATTAGTTAATGAAGTTTGAGGTGGATCCAGAGCATGTGCTCTTGTGACCACCGCATTGGTAGCTTCAATGTTTTGCTCTTCCCAAACAGCAATCTGCTGTGGGGTACATTCCCTAACTCCGTGAATACGACCAATAATAAGGTCCGCAATAGGGTTTGGAAGTAGACACGCGTGGACCTCTCCCGTGAAGAAAGGAGTAGCAATGTGTATTATAGCAGTAGGATACTTTTCTAACGTGCCACCAAATGTGACACATTTGATGACTTTTCCTGTAGCACAGGATGGATCTACAAGAGATTGCCTAACGCCGACAGTAGTACATCCAGAATCAAACAACACTGAGACTGGATTACTATTTACTAGCCCCTTATGTAATATAAGAGAACCTCTCCCATCATGAGCAACATTAGCAGGAAGAGCGGGCAAAGGATGACCACAGCTTAGAGTACTAATGGTTTTCGGATCAAATAAAGTACTGCATTGGATACATTTATTTGCCCTACCAAAATCAAAAGATGAGCATCCGATAGCATTATGGTCTTTATCATTATTAACCTGTTTATCTGCTCCCTGAGATTCTTGTTGAACAGAATTTGTCTGTTGATATCTTTTTCTCTTATGTTGCGATCTACCGCGACCATTATTGCCTCTGCAATTATCATTAAAGTCCCTACTGTAATTTTTATCCTGGTTTGAGTTCCAGTTTCCATAACTGTCATTACTATCTCTATGCTGTTGAGAACCTCTATTATCTTGGTATTGAGGTCTCTGCATAAAATATTTTCCTCTATACCGATTACCTTTGTGAAAATTTCTAAAGTTAACCGGAGTAGAATAACGTGTAGTATTAGGTTGTCTCCAGTTCTGGGAAGAAGAATCACCCTGGAATTGATCACTATGGTTCTGGGCATAATTACGATTACTCTTTTTATTGAAATTTTTCTGGCTACCCTGAAATTTACGCATAAAATTTGGGCCATAAGGTGCTGCCGAAGCAACTGGCAGACCTTCTTTCACCTTAGAGTTACTAATGGTTATGTGCGGATGCGCAGTAACATACTGGCTACAGTATTCTTCCATTTCTTTTATGTTTTTAGGCTTACGCTCATGAAGAAAAGATAGAAAAGCTTCATTAACAGAAGACATAACCTTATCTCTAAGTAGTAAATCCATAAGAGCTTCAAATGTATTTTCTGTCTTAGACAACTCAACCCATCGTAAAAAAGTAAGACGGATGCCTGAGATGAATTCAGAGAATTCAACTCCAGTTTCTGGTAACATGGTTTTAAATTTAAGACGATATCCGTCCTCGTTAAGTTGGTACTTCTTTAACAATGCCGCCCTGACAACCTCATAGTTGTTTTTGTCAGGCACATCTACCATACTCAACAAAGTCAAAGCATCACCTCTAAGTATCTTGGACAGATGATACACATATAATGTTTTATCTATATTATGCACATTACATGCACTTTCAAATCTATCTAGATAAAATGTTATATCATCGATTGAGGGATTAAATGCTGGTAGATTAAGCTTGAAATCCTTAGCATTAGTCTTATTTGACACCTTATTTGCCTCATTAGCATTACCAGTGTTCAATAACTTTAACTTCTCTAACTCTAAAGCTAAGACTTTTTCATCATGTTCCATTTTTGCTTTTCTCTCATCAGCCTCTCTTTGTAACCTTCTTTCTTCAGCCTCAGCCTGTAACTTTCTTTCTTCAGCCTGGGCCTGTAACTTTTTTCCTTCAGCCTCTATTTCAAGTCTCTTATTTTCAGCTTCTTTTTCAAGTCTCTTATTTTCAGCTTCAGCCTGGGCCTGTAACTTTTTTTCTTCAGCTTCTTTTTCAAGTCTCTTATTTTCAGCTTCAGCCTGAAGCCTCTTCTCCTGAGATTCTGCTTCTCTTTTTTGTTTTTCCATTTCCATTTGAAATCTTTTTTCCTCCACCTGCATCTGCAGTTTCTTTTGTTCTATTTCAGCCTCTATTCTCTTTTGTTCAGTTTGTTCTTTCATTTTCTTTTCTTCCGACTTCAATGCCTTGGCATATTGAACAGTCGCAAATTCTTCTAATTTATCACCTGTCTTCCCAAGGGCTTTACCCTGCTCAATAAAGTACTCAAATGTAGACATGATGTCCAAAATGTGAGTACAGAACCTGAAATAATTAATTATCTTATTTCAATGTTAAATAGCAACAAGACTTAATAAAGTGCTTGTATAATCTCTATGTTGAACCCAATCTCTGTGGGAAACAGGAGTTGACACCAACTTGTATTATCAAATGTATAATAATATCACAAGTCACCTCTTAATTAACAGTGCACTACCCAAATCAGTGCATAATCATCAGTTATTTATCATAACTGCACTACAATAGTGCATAAGCAAAAAAACCAGTTTGTTATGATAAGTGCACTATAGACCAATAGTGCATGAGCATATATCAACAATAGTGAAAGCTAACTATGCAAGAACTATGTAAACAATAACAAGACAATGTAAACAATAGCAAAGGTCACCAACAATGTAAACAATAACAAAGATCAAAGTCAATGTAAACAACAACAAAGATCCGAGTCAATGTAAACAATAACAAAGATCAGAGTCAATGTAAACAATAACAAAGATCAGAGTCAATGTAAACAATCAACAAAGATCAAACAATACGAAAACATTCGCATAAGTCAAATACACAAACAGCAAAACTAAAAAGAAATATGCGAAGATATGACTAACAAATGACGCTACAGTGTATACACAAAAATATACGTAAAGAACTGAATAATAGCAAAGGGGAGACCTACAAATACAAACAATCGAAATCGAAACTAAAAACACAAAGAAAGAGAGAAAAGAAAAAAAAAAAAAAAATATATATATACAAGAAACAGAAATAAAGCACAACTCGTCACAACTAAACAGAGATAGCAACGATTGTCGCTAGCAAATTTCACTGTAGGAAATTCGCACAGTCCCTAACGAAAACGCTAACAGTAGAACCTCTGTGACGTGGTATCTTCTACTGCAAGACTCCGCCCAACCGAGAAAACCCGCTGAAATATAAACATATAGCATATACAAATAACAAATAACATATAACATATAAACATGTATCATGAAAACAATAGGAGAAAGTGTGAAAGTACAGAAGGCTCAGTTAGAACATAAGGGCACAGTTCACAAACAAAACAGGCCACTTAACTTCTATAAATCCAGCGTCAGCACGGTGCAGAACAGGATGTAATCAGCATTCTGAGGATAATGATCCAACGTTGATTAACTTCTGCTCCCATAAACAGCCATGACGAAGGAAAAGAGCTTCTAATACTGCAACAGTTATTACGGCACTTGACCTTCTGAATCTTCTAAATTGATTTAACCGGCACTTGACCTTCTGAACCCGCAGCAGTACCCCTGAGACCGGAACAGTTGTTACGGCACTTGTCCTTCTTTTCACCAGATCAGGAAATCCATTCGCTCGGTACTTGTCCTTCTAATTTTACATAAACTTCAATATTGCCGAGCAGCGCCGGGTAGTTTCAAAATCAGCAACTGTCAGAAAATCCGGATACTTTCAATAAAATTTCTTGTAAGGTGGTAGTTGATGCTGTAGTTGTATCTAGTATGATGATGATGTCTGGGTTTGCTGACCCCCTTGATAGCTGGAATCAGAGTGAACCAACCTATGGCCACCAACAATGATATGGTGCGCCAAAATATCAGATGATAGAACCAGCTCTGGCCACCAAAAATGATAAGGGTGGATTTGTGCTGAAGTGGTAACTTGCCACCCTTATCGACACCTGGTGTTAAAGTGTAAGATGTAGGTGTCTTCTCTGATTTAGGATGTTGCTGTGTATGTGGTAGTGGAACAGTTCACAGGGTTATCACACAGGCAACATGACGTGTAGAGTCATAGAAAGGGTAACTTCGTTGTATAAGTTTCTTTCATTTATTGCACGCCACAAAACAGTCATGATACTTATGACATCAACATGGTTAACGAGTTCAGCAAGATGATATGGCACATTGAAAACAATTTCTGTAGTCAGCAATGATAGCTGTTGTATATATGCGTCATAAGACATCACAGTTCAATAGATTCAGAAATTCATCAATCATCGAGTGCTAGTTCGTGAAGCTGTATAAATAATAATAATTTCTATAACTTCTGCAACAGTGTCAGCTACAGATCTTCAATGTTCATAAACAATAATAAATGCTCCCATTCTGATGCTAGCAGATCAGTTGTATACAATAAGTCCGTTCACTGTCTGCACGTGAATAGCATACATGGGCTACAGGTCAGCTCGACCTTTATAATGTTCCTAAGTCTAACCATCTGACTTGGACGTGATCTCTGATATAACGAATCCTGGAACACAGACAACAGTCTTGTTGGTCTAGAGCGACCCATATATATTTAACTAGTTCAGGTATACAGATACTGGTGACTTAATCCTAGTCAAAGTACCTCTCCATTTTGCATCACACAGGCGAGCAAATAGGCGACAAAATGACGAACCTCTAGATGATAGCATAAAGTTCGATACAAGAGGAATTACCTTATTTCGGAAAATCAACCATGAACATATGCCTCCAGGCAGGCTGCATAATACTGGGAAATAGTCTAGTTAGCTAACTAACTCACTAAGACACTGTATTTCCCTCAGAGAATCACAAGACGCAGTTGCGTCTGCTCGCTTCTTAAACCATTTCTAAACTCCCCAACTGGGCGGAACACACAGAACGAACTCCCGGTTTTTGACATGCGCAGAACGACAATCTCTGAGTTGCCGTTCACAATAAGACGATTCGAAGAACATTCGAGATAAAAGTCTTACACAGTCGCGCCTTTTATGGTCATGAAAAGAAGCGTTAAGAAAGGTTTCAGACATCTACCATAGTTGACTGGTACTACCAAATAAGGAGATGTGGTCACGCTTCGTTCAAGAAATTATAGACCGAACGTGTCTCTATACAAGAGAAGGCAACTCCTAAAAAATTGTAGTTTCGATAACTCGGATTATGTCCCTTTGACCATAGAAAACATAATATACAACCCAAAAATAATAATGATCCGTGCGTAAACATACGTCTTTTGGACTGGGGACTTCTTGTCAGAAGACTGCATTTTTTGAGTCCCTACAATTGTGAAAATCTAAAATCAAAAATGTGTTCCCAGAGAGGCAGCAAGCAAAAGTCGTGAGTACCAGTGAATGAAGAAGTGACATTCTTCCTCCTTAAATGACACCCTGTTTCTGTCCTAATTTTTTTTCAAACTGCACAATCAATGCTTAAGGCTAGTGTTCTTGTGTTTTGTCTTAGGTTACCAATAAGGATTTTTTTTCAAATCTGTGCTCCCCCTCCCCCACATCCCCACCCCCTCAGACTATATCATAGACCCAAATATCCCCCATTATATCTGTGACATCAACCCCTCATACCCCCCACCTCTTAACGGGGCGGGTCAAAACCAGAGTTCACATCACAACGGGGCTAACACCCCTGGAACCATTCCTTGATTTTTTATGACCACAAATTATGTATTTCCCACCATGTCCTTTCTTTAGATGGTGTGATCCGCTTTTCTGATTTCCACTCCCCCCCCTCTTCCCCCCCCACCAAAAACCTCCCCCCCCCCCCCCCCCCCCCCCATCAATATCTTACCCCCCCCCTACCCAATACACCTTCCCCCAACTGTCTTTATCCCCCCATCCAATCCTGAATCAGCGTGTCTTGTATAAACATAACTCACCTTACTCCTAATCATACATCCCTACTGACTTACCACTCACCCTGAACATCGCTCCATTACACACCCCCATAAAACATCTTATCGCTATCCCCCACTAAATACAAACACACCCACCATCAATATCTACAACCACAATAAAATCCAAATCCATTTCACCCACCCCCCCATACCACATTAACTCACACCCACCCCCTAAACTACCTAAAAAAACAACACCTTCACCATCACACATTTTCTATCTTATAACTCTCAACACAACATTACTCAAATTCTTATTTGATTATCATACAAACCATATCAAAACAACCACACCTTATCGCTCATCGTCCACCATAACACGCTTTATTATTTCTATATCATCGCATTACAAAACCTTCAAATCTTCCCTTATATTAAGTCCTCCCTAACACTTTGCACAATCTTCTCACACCTATAAAACCACGATAATTACTCCATAACCAACAATACATCCTAGTGACCTTACCTCATAATGTTATATTTTCTCTCCAACCATAACTCCCTACACCCATGTGTAAACATCATAAAAATCCACCCCAATCATATCACCCTCCCCACTAAACAACTTATTTAGATCAATCCTTCCCTCTAAAAAATGTACATAAAATCCCTTCCTAAAAAATTATATCTAAAATTCCTGTCGTGCAAAAAATGTTATTCATGTGTGTGCATTCCTGTAAAAAAAATTAGGAGGGCGTAAAATCCCTCTCTACCTTAACTGAATTAATCTCCTAACAAATCCCTTCACCTAAAAAATTCAGTTCACCGAATCCGCGCCCTCCTTAAAAAAATCTCCCCGAGTTCAGATGACATTATGAGCTTCCCTGCTAAAAAAAATTAACACTCACAATTCGGCTCCGCCTCTAAAAAAAAATCAACAGATCTCACGGTACCCATAGGCATTTCTATTGTTGAGATACTGTGCCCCCTAGTGTAAAATGGTTCACACTCCAAATCTCCTCCTAAAAAATTCCATCTCACAAATTCGCTCTCATCTAACGGTAATTATCTCACGTCGTAACACCCAATCAAATGTCATAGACTGACTTAAAAATTTATTTTTATCCCAATGCCCCATCCTCACTGAGTTCTCAGAGATGAGCTGACAACCATCAACGTCCCCTCTTGCGCCTACCCCCCTTCTCTCAGTATGTGGTCCAGAGATCATCCTCTCCCCTATCCTTACCCACCACTTAATTTTCCAAAATTAACTACTAACTACTATAGTTCGTGATGACTTTCCTTTACGCACTTTATTTACATTAAATCACGCCTATTCTTGCGGGGCGTGTCCTAAAACTACGATCGTGTTTACTCATTCAGCATTCCCCTCGACCCTCAGTTTTAATACTCAATACTCTCCGTATTTCCTGGGTACACTCGTTCCTATTTCTATACAATGAGCAAAAAAAAAAAAACTCATGGACCTGACCAGAAACAAAAACCCCTAACAGAACACGAACCTACAAACATCTGGTATCACTTATTCCTTGAGAGATACCAACCCAACGGACATACATAAATATAATCTTCCAGTACAACACTATTGTCACATAGACGGACAATAACCCATGCTACACAAAAATATACACACTCTATAAAAAACGATCCAGAGATGAAAATCCTAATATCCCTTATCTACATCCTTCCGCATACATGAAGACCCCCCTCTCCCTAGTCCCCAAGCAGAATGTTAGCGTATCCCATGTCCTGTCACATAGCTCCGGCCTGCCTACTCCCCACTCCCCCCTACCCTATTCATATGTCATCTTATCTAATGGCATACTGTAAAAAACGCCCTCACTGAGTCCAAAACTTGTCCACTCATGTATACCAACCCCACCTCTTTCAAAATCTACCCTCTCTCACATAAAACAAACAAATTAACAATATTCAACTTCACCACACCACATAAAACTGCATAACATAACAATTCCGTTAGAACAGTACCTACTATTACTGCCTATCTCCTTCACTACATTACCCGCAAACTCAAATCAAGTAACTAAACTAGTCTAGACCAAAAACTCGGTAATATACATCTCCCTACCAATTACCAACTGATTGTACGTATGTCAAAACATACACAGTCTTCGTATCGCTCCTTGTAAAAAAATGACTAATTTACAATACATACTAATAAACTAATACTATACCAAATCAATAAATCCTCACAAAATAAACTCAGCAAACTAATGAGATCATCCTCACCACTTACCTTACCCTATTATCATCTAATTCTCTAACTCTAACGCGCTTATTTAATTCTAACTTGATAATAATACAAATTTGAATCAAAATACTAATCGGATATTTTTCATCATCCCTGGTAAACTTCATCCATCCCCCCCAAATGTCATAATCCCATATAATCATAAATACCAGGGAGGGGGACATCCTTGTCATGTTAAGGACCATAACCACCAACAGTAAAAAACCAACACAAAACATAGCAACAACCTCTAATAAAACAACGCATAAACCCCCCCCCCCCCCCCCCCCCCCCCCCCCCCACCCCCCCCCCCCCCCCCCCAGTAGTCCGCGCGCCCTCCCCCCACCCGAGCCCTTCTCGCAACTGAAACCTAACCTACACCCAATTAAACATACTATACATTAAGATCATAATTTATTAAAAAACTCTTCGCTTTAATATTTATCACACAGCTCCCCACATCAGATTTACTATCTACTTTCTATAACCTTATTTTATATCATGCGTCATCCATCAACTCAACTATAGTAACAATCTACGCGTCACGTATTTTACACCCAAAACCAACATAACTGATGTGATACTCCAACCCTTTCAGCAACTAGTACAACCCCTTAATGTCTAAGTATGACAACCCATAGAAAATATACACTTACATCAAGTCCCCCCTTCATCTATTCCTTCTACCCGGTACACCGCTATATTTGCGATATCTCATACATATATCTTGATACCAACCCACCACTGTTCGTGTTCCTCTACATAACATTCACGTCCAATGCTGACAGTGGTAACCTATTTCTTCGCAACGATCATGCAAGCGGCTCCGGGTCGCACCCAGCCTCTGAAGTATTACTGTACACCCAACACCACCCCCTGGTGCAGGTTAATGCGGTGTATTATACATTAATGTATACCCACCCAGATAACTATAATGTTACAGTCACTATTATATCATTCATATATACCATAACACCCACACAAACTCTATACCACAGATCCACTAACTAATGTAATAAATATCAGTTTATATCAGCATGATTGAGTATACTATATTTATAATATACGCCCTCAAAAAAATCACCGAACCACTATCTATATCCCCGAACAGTTTTTAACCAAACACCATCAACGTATAGATGTATTTCTATGATCAACTTTCATGATATCATCCCCACCCCCCCCCCATCTACCATCAAGCAATCCAATCTAACATACATAGCGAATACGACCCCCACCTATAAGTACCTAATCTATACAACCCATATTAACCCCACTACTCCATATGTAATGTATCCCACTGATGTAACCTTAGCAATGACGCAAATACATCGCCCACCATATATACCAACTCACAATCAATAAATAATCCTCGCCCATGCCGTCTCCTATAGAAAGTTTACAACAATTCCACTGCCACATATAATACCACTCATCTCCAATAAAATACCCATTACACACTTCCCTTATATACAACTAAACATACACAAATACTCCAATATCTCCCATGCATAGGGCTACACTGTCCCCTAAAATACATGTAGGTCTTCCCTCGATTTACCATCAATTATAAATACACTATATCCCCATAAATACATAACTATATAAATACGCTGCTCAATCCATAAATACACATCCTAATCCCCATGCAAATACCCCATCATACTCCCCAAATATAACACTCCTGAAATACAGTGCCCGCGACAACATCACAGACTCACTCTCATCAATACCACTTAACACTCAAAGACTTTATACTACACAATGGCCAGGAACTGGTGGAGGCCAGGTATACTTACACTCCAATCCCATAACTATCACCAATCCATATTACCCCTCTCCAAAGCAATACAATCACTCGCACACTGTGTGTGTGTGTACCTCTGTGTGTGTAAGACCATGTGATCAACCCCTGTCATGTGTGTATACCAACTTATGTCACAAGACTCCTATCGTGGCACAGTGAAAGTCCAGCTCCTGCCACACAGTAGTCTATAACTGAGCAATCTTTGTGTTGCTCAAAATGAAAACTTGAAACAGTTTTTAATACATTGATCATAAATACCTACTCCACTCAGATAATCATCACTTCCATAATACCAATCCTGATCAATAAACCCACTCATTTCCACTACAATACCGTCAACTACCATAGTTACCTATAAGCTGAAATCGCGCTCAGGATCCAATAAAAAAATGCAATCACAGCCATAAATACCCCAAATTCCCTCACATAACTACTCTATACTGAAAGCGTACCAATCTAGGCTAGTAACGTTTATACCAAATGTGTTTCAGTGCATAAACTCCACATAATATACCATATCGTGTTCGCTATTCTGCCTCTATCCGCCTAAATCCCATCGTAACTCGCCTAAACATGGCGAGAAATATTTATTTTGTGCTCTTTCTAGTATATTGTAAGATAATAAACAAGGGGGCTGCTGTAAAACTGGTAAGGAAAGTAATACATAAATTTAAAAAATTAAATGGTATGGAATTAGTTTTACAAATTAACGAATGCGTGTTTCTTGTATACGTTAATTTTTAAAACTGATTCCATATCATATTATTTCTTAATTTATATATCACTCTGTCTAGTGCATGTCCTGAAGAAGACATTAACTCTAAACAGGACGTAGTGGTTGTCCCTTGTGTAACGCATGACATTTTCTGTCATTTTGAGTTTTCATATAGTATTAACGTTCAATAGTAGGTTCTTTCAAATATTTGTTTTAACTATGGTAGTAATAAGCACAGTTAGCAAGAAAGTTGAATGAGGATTGACAAAATCTAACATTGGGCCAAAACAGAGCAAAGAAAATCCCCAAGCGCCCCCCCCCCCCCTCCTTCCCCCCATACCCCTCGGTCTGAAACGCCATGGAAAATTGGCCATAACGACTAGCCTCTCGTTCATTTGGAACTGATGACATTCAAACGTCCATGGAATGGTAATACACGTCTTTTTTTTCCCCCTTAAAGTACCATGTCATGTGGCATAGGTGATCATGTCTCTTCACAGCTTTCTGTTTCGAGTACTGTTCATCAGTTCTGTTGTTGGCTTTTTTTTTCCATACCATGAACTCAAAATGTCCTGTCATCTACACACAACTCTGCCAATCAGCCGCGTAGCAGAGAATAGACAAATGGTTTGACAAGATCACCAGTTTTACAACTAATGAAAAAGAACCAGCCCAACATCATCGGAATATGAGCTGAGGAGAAGACATTAGTTTTAGATAGGTAATACATTGAGTAGACAAGGAGAAGACATTAGTTTTAGATAGGTAATACATTGAGTAGACAAGGTGACAGCTTTATAAGACAGTCTTTATTCTAAATCAGGGGATAAGGAGAAACCGAAAATAAATGGCGATAGGGATTGGAGACAGACATGAACGAATAAACGGACATGGGCAGTTAATAAATGAATGGCACAAGACAGGAACTTTTGGTGCGAATTTATTGAAGACCTGTACTCCATAGCACCACGTAGTTGACCATAGCACCACGTAGTTGACCATAGCACCACGTAGTTGACCATAGCACCACGTAGTTGACCATAGCACCACGTAGTTGACCATAGCACCACGTAGTTGACCATAGCACCACGTAGTTGACCATAGCACCACGTAGTTGACCATAGCACCACGTAGTTGACCATAGCACCACGTAGTTGATCATAGCACCACGTAGTTGACCATAGCACCACGTAGTTGACCATAGCACCACGTAGTTGACCATAGCACCACGTAGTTGACCATAGCACCACGTAGTTGACTATAGCACCACGTAGTTGACCATAGCAGCACGTAGTTGACCATAGCACCACGTAGTTGACCATAGCACCACGTAGTTGACCATAGCCCCACGTAGTTCACCATAGCACCACGTAGTTCACCATAGCACCACGTAGTTGACCATAGCACCACGTAGTTGACCATAGCACCACGTAGTTGACCATAGCACCACGTAGTTGACCATAGCACCACGTAGTTGACGAGGGACTCTGATGAAACAAAGGAAGAGTAGCATTACGCTCCCCATGTTGTCTAAATGAGGAGTCTGGTCAATAGTGGCCCGTCACTATCAGAGGATCGTCTTGGTGATAGTAAACAGACACCATAATCTGTGCATATGTTCCAGGTTCTTATCAGAGTCACAACAAAAGCTTCTGGTAAGAAGCATAACAGACTGCAGTGTGGGATTCAAGGACCACCTTTGCAAAGCCGCCGGATAGTAGCATTGCGGCTACCTGACTAAGTGAATTAAGCATATTGGACATCATCACCTGATGTATGACGAGAAGTATCTGCAGCAAAAGTACCCGATTTACATAAGTATTCATTACTTTGAAGGAACAAGATCCAGAAGTCACCAACTGCCAGAAATAATGAACAAAGACATTGTCATTTTATAATTTCCAACTTGTGATTTGTGTACATACATATCTGCAATCTTTAACAAACTTCTATTTTAATTAATAAATGTAAAGATATATATCGCTGTTCTTTGATTTTGTTTAAATTCCAGTTCTGTTCAAAAGTTTGTTATTGTGTGGAAATCAAGAGAATTATTTAATATTTTAAATTGGTATGGATAATTACGAGCTGCATTTCACATCAACTATTAATAGTGTGACCGTGAGGTAATCACGGCTCCAATTAATAGTACATATATATGTGACTGCTTCTTTCTATCTAGCAAGTTAGTTACTAGCCGTCCGCTAGAGGTGTTTATTCTTGTAGAGGTCCGACAGGTTCGTTCTTCTCTCGATAGTTGTTATAAGGTGCTATAGTGGTGTACTCACTGAGAGTTGTAACTTTGAATTCAACTCGACAAAATCTGCATAACTCAGCCGGGTCAAATAACATAGTTTATTTACAGAAAACATAATAAACAAAATTCAGCTGGAATCAAATCAGTTTCTTTCATTTTGAAGGTAGTTTTCTGCATGTGTCCGTATTTTCCTTATCTCTCTCCGTAATCGTGTGAGATACAATAAAAATCCCGTGTGGTTCACGACCTAGTTTACTTTGACTTTCGCTTTCATAACTTTCAGTAAAAGTAGTTGAGCCTTTTATTTTCAATACGTAAATGTGATATTTTCTTCAGCTTCTGAACTTTCAAGTGATTTATAACCGTTTCTTGGTTTTCTTCCCCTAATAAAATCAATTCTAGCTGGGGACTGAAAGAACTCGAGATGTACTTACTTGAGTTACTACCTTACACAGTCTTTGCTCCTAGTTCAGAATATAGCGACTGCTTTTATTCTGTTGTGTGAATGATAGCATTAAACTTTAACACAACCTAACTTCATTCTGAAAAAAACTTCAAGAATTAAAACTTAGAAATGCCTTTGTGGTTCTGCGTAGATGAGACTGCTCAAACATTGCTTCTCAGCAACTCACAGGTACAAAACACAACCTTCGCCGAGGCCTGCTATCTGAAACTTTCCTTAAGATTTTAACTTAAGTTAGCTCGACTGTGTTTTGCGTTCTTGTCACCGTCGATGGTTTTGATCGGTGCTACTAAAAATGTATAAACTTATTTCATTGGCACGGACAATGCTGGGGTAATAGGCCTCACTGTCACATATAGCGACACACTCGGAGCATAGGATAAATATCGAGAAGGTGACTTAATTTACAGCTCTGCTCTACAGCTACAACCTAGAACTGTGCAGTTAACTACCTGAATTGTCTTTTGCCATCCCTACATAATGTTCACCAGGTCTCTTCTCCAGTTCTGGGAACTATTTCTATTATTTCCTATCCAATTTCCATCTCGCCACAACACTATATGGAGCTGAATTGCAGAGATTATCAGATCAATAACATCATATGGAGAAGATTAATTGCTGGCTGTAATGTGTTTGAAGTCCTGCCACTCAACTTCATTTGAAAGACGTATTTAACTCTCTTTCATTGCCTGCTCTGATCTGGTGTCATTGTCATTATTTTCCTTGTCGTTCCGTATGGAGCATGGAGCCACAACTGTAGCTGGTACCCTTGGAGATAGTCTGCACCAAGCATTCACAAGCTCTAGCAGCAGTGGTTTCTATAGCAAGTTGGTGTACATGATGAAGTTGCCAGTCTCATGTACAATCTCATTAGTCGCTTTGTACGACATGCCCGAGGGAGCAGAAGTTCTATTCTTTCTTTGACTCATTAGGGACCTCTGCGACTACTACATGGGGCGTTGACCTGGTGTTATTAATAGCCTCCATCAGTTACAACTGACTTTGGGAATGCTCCCCTGATGCGACAGCCTTCAGCTGCTTGTTTTTCATGAATTTCCTTTAGGCGTGTTCTTCTGCTTGTTGTGACAGCTTCTTTTCGCCCAATTTGAAGTGACGACGTAGAGAGCATTGTCTCTTGGTGCGATTGACAACGTCATCCTCCCAGACTGCTGGATTTATGTACAGTGTCTTCATGTCTCTCTTGCACTTATCTTTGAACCTCAGCTGCCGCCTCCAAGCTGTTCTTGTGCCATTTGCCAGTTGTTCGTAGAAAATGTCTTTGGGCTTGCAACCATCTTCTATGCGGCGGACATGGCCAAGCCATCTTAATCTGTGCTGTTTAAACAGTATGTGATGAGTTACTGTTAATTTTTATTTTCAACTAGCCCCATTTCTTGTCCCATTTATTAATGTTGGTTCTTTTTTTTTTTTATTCCAATGCGTCCTAGTTCGTATTTGTTTTAATGCTGGGTTATTCTGTATGGCGGTAGGATAACTCATACCACCAACACCAACCTTTCTCGGTTGGAGATGGGACAAAACCCCTACCTGTGTTGTAACGTGGGCTAGTGAGTCATTCTTTTTGATAGGGGGTCAGTATAGTTAGGTAATATTACGTACATTTTTCAGCGTTCTTCGAGGTGAGTTCATTTTATTTGAACCCCCCCCCCCACCCCCCACCCCTGTTCCAGCAGGGGGAATGACTCTTCGTCGCTAGTGGATTGGTCGAGTTAAAATAATGTTATGATATTTAACGTGAATCGCGTACGATTGGTTTTGATTTTTAATTTATGTAGCAGTCATTAGATCACATCAGAAGTGTGGTTGGAAGCGGATTGTGGGAGACTATGCTAGAAGCTATGACTCACCGCGTCGGTCTTGCATCAGAACAATTGACCCTATATATGCAGGGACAAATTATTAGTTAGTGCTCCCAAGTCCAAGAATTTTATTGCCGTGAATAGCGTCAGTTCGGTCTGCCAGGTTCGTGGATATTCTGAAAGCCTGGGTATGTTCGTAAACTTAATAAGTGGTGTAAGAATTTTAGCTAAAAGAGTTATCAAGTAAGAGTAAGCTTTCTTCCGGGATTTAATTATATTGTTAGTCAGTAGTTGCCATCCATTGCCGACTTCTACAAAGCTAGAGCCCGTGTAGTGTAAGTTTTGTTGTAATTATACTATGTCCAGCTAGCGAGTTCTATGATTTCGTGGCGCGGGTTTGAGATATTAACGGTTGAGAGTAGGGGCTTAGGTTAGACGAGAGCACTGTGTAACGTTATAACGAGTTCAGAGTAACCACAGTTGATTATGATAAATAGAAGTATATGTACGCGGGTTTTTTTGTGTGTGGGTGCCTAAGAAACGGGTATACTTAATGTAATTCAGAAGGAGAAGTGGTGAAGAGTGTGTAATATTCTGATATATGGTGTATGCATTTGTGTGCTAAATAAGTTGTTCTATTTTGATAATCTTCCATGGGCGTCCTTTAATATAAGAATAGTCCAGGGGGGGAGAAGGAGTAAGCGTTAAGTCTGACCGGAGGGCAGAAATAAACATACTGCCACAATAAAGCAGTAGGCCAACACCCGTAGCGGGTTAAAGCGTTGTTGTGTTGTTGTGTTAAGAATAGTGTGCCATCATCAGAGCTAGATCTACAGCGAGAGGCATATATTTGTATATATATATATATATATATATATATATATATATATATATATATATATATATATATATATATATATATATATATATATATATATATATATATACGAGGGGCGTTCACAAAGTAATGCACAACATCATTTTTCTCAGACAATAATGAAGATAGAAGCATGAAAGTTTGCACACTTTAAATATGGCATGCGCCAATTGTGTGCACCAAATTGCACCGCAACCAGCCAAATAATACGGCTGCCATAAACCGTTGAAGTGGAGCGTGTTAGCAACTTGCGTTATAAACAGCGAATTGTGATAGAATTTCTCGTTGCAGAGAAGGAAGCTGTTGTGAATATTCACAAGCGTCTATGTGATGTGTATGGCTGTTTTGCAGTCGACAGGAGTACAGTCAGTCGCTGGGTTCAGAGAATCAAAGAATCAGGAAGTGGAGATACGGAGCTGCTTGATCGGCCGCGCTGTGAACGTCCTGCCACAGCCACCAACGCAGAAATGTTGAAATGCGCTGAGGGCATTATTCTTACTGATAGGCGAATCACTCACTACTCAACACTTGGCCTTACAGATGTCGGTCAGCATTGGTAGTGCAAATGCAGTTATAAAAACTCTCGGATTTTCTAAGGTTTGCGCAAGATGGTGTTATCCAGTCTTGGCTCTTTCTTTCCTGGAATCCCAAGCATGACTTGCTGCTTTCCTTGTATATTGTTGAGATGGTGTTGAATCTCTGGTCAACATCATCGGTCTCTGTTCTTTCCTGGCTTTTGATAATCTCATATCTTCTCTTTACGTCGACCACGAAAGCTTTTCTGGTGAGGGGATCCTTCAGTTTCGTGATGTTGTATCTTTTCTGTTTTACTGCAACTGGTCCAGCAGCTCTGAGTTTCACTTTCAGTCTTGCTACTACTAGGTGATGATCACTTCCCACATCTGCGCCTCTTCTTACTTTCACGTCTTGTAGTGCATATCTCCATCTGCCATTGATCATTATGTGATCTATCTGGTTTCTGTCTCGTCCGTTTGGTGATTCCCATGTTAACTTGTGCACTTCCTTGTGTGGAAAAAGTGTTCCTCCAATGACCAGGTTGTTAATACTGCAGAAGCTTATTAATTTGTCCCCATTCTCATTTGCTGTTCCACTGCCGCATTTCCCCATTACTCTTTTGTTATAATTATTGTGTGCTCCCACTTTCGCATTTAGGTCTCCAATTACTATAATGAGATCGTACCTGGGTGTAGTTTCCATTTCTTTTTGTACCTGTTGATAGAACTCGTTCTTGATCTCTTCATTGCTATCGTTTGTTGGTGCATAGCATTGTATAATTGTGGTGTTGGTGAACCTCCCTCTTAGTCTTGCTCTTATCAGTCTGTTGTTGATGGGTTTCCATTCCAGTAAAGACCTTTCTATTCCTTTCTTCAGGATAATGGCTACACCTTCGTTGTGCTGACCATCCTCTCTGCCAGAATAAAGTACTGTTTCCCCTGTAGCTGTTTTTATTCTCCCCCTACCTGTCCATCTGCTCTCGCTTATTCCAAGGATATGTATATTGTAGTTCCTCATCTCTGCTGTGATATTTCTCAGCTTTCCTGCCTCATTCATAGTTCTGACGTTCCAAAAACCAATTCTGGTTTCGTGTTTTGCGGTCGGGGCATCCGTTTTCATGCCAGTGGCTTCCTTTCGGCTTTCACCACTGTCAGACATACGAACCTGAGACCCCGGATGTCCGTCCCGCAGCAAAATTTTTCCATTTATTGTTGTTTCATAACGTGCGATTTTTTTTACATACAGCAAAGTGGAATCAATTTGTTGTTGCCCTACAAGACGCCACCAGGCGTAATGGCCACTGACTGCTTTGACGATCGGCGGCTAAGGATCAAAGAAAGAAGAAGCGCAAGATGGGTTCCTCGAAGTCTCACAAATGACCACCGATTGCAAAGGAAAGCAATTTCTTCTGAATTGTTGGAGCGTTTCAATGCTGACGGAGAGAACTTTTTGGCTAAGATCGTTACAGGTGACGAAACCTGGGCACATCATTTTGAACCTGAGACAAAAAGACAGTCAATGGAGTGGCATCATCCGCAATCACCAAGAAGAAAGAAATTCAAGACAATTCCTTCAGCTGGAAAGGTCATGATCACTATCTTTTGGGACATTGAAGGTGTGATTCTTGTGGATGTTATGCCAAAAGGAGAGACAATCAATTCGCAAGCTTACATTAAGACATTGAAAAAACTCAATCAACGTTTTCGCAGAGTTCGGCCGCACAAGAATCCAGCAGACCTGCTTCTCCGTCACGACAATGCGCGCCCTCACAAGTCTGGCAACACGGGAAGCAATCACCAAATTGGGTTGGGCTGTACTACCCCATCCACCCTATAGTCCCGATTTAGCACCCTCTGATTTTCATCTATTTGGTCCACTTAAAGATGCACTCCGTGGGACAAGGTTTGAAGATGATGAAGGAGTGATTCATGCAGCGAAGAAATGGCTACATGATCAAGACAAAATCTGGTACGGGCTAGGAATACATGCACTTGTTTCGCGCTGGCATAAAGCCGTACAAGTTGATGAGGATAATGTTGAATAACACCGATGTTTACATGACATATCCATGTATATTGTGTATAAATTTCATGCTTTTTGAATAAACAGCTCCTGAGAAAAACGATGTGGTGCATTACTTTCTGAACGCCCTTCGTATATATATATATATATATATATATATATATATATATATATATATATATATATATATATATATATATATATATATATATATATATATATATATATATTATTCCCCTTATTCTGGAGAGGAGAGAGGGAAATCATACCTCTCTAAGTGCTAACGGGAGGAGGTACGTGACGAAGAGCAACGCATCGGAACCCCAGACGAAGACGATAGCGTCAGGAATTCAATGAACCGAAACAGAGGGGAGAGAGTGGAGTTAGTTGTGTTCCTCAGGAACAATAGAGTTAGATAGAAACTACTAGAGGAGAGCCTCTGAGTTAGTTCTGCAGAATTCAGAAATGTAGGATTTATGTGGTGTATAAGTTAGTTGTGCAGGACCGCCAAGAGCGCCTTTGAGACATTGTAGTCAAATTAGTTAATAAGTCTTAACCGGAACAGACTGAACACTAGTGAAGAGTAGTCAGGTGGCGGAGGACTCCCCAGTGTGTTTAGTTAGTAACAATAGAGTAGTCAGGGGTGGTGGCTCTTACCTAGAGACCTCCGCCCGGTATATTTCTTTAACCTTAGTTGTTTTCGTGTAGATGTGGAAGAGAGCGAGGTAATTTCATAATTGTGTCTTTCCTTGATTGTTATTTTTTTCAGGTTGTGTGAACTCGCACGTTATTGTTGTGTGTTTGTGTGTGTGTGTGCTGTAGTATACATTTGTTTGTTTTAATAAACTGTAAAATGTGCGCTGGATCAGTTTGTCTTTCACTATACTATACCTGTATTCTTTAACTGTACAGTTGTGTCTGTGGCTAGTAATTAGTGCATACTTTATCTCAGCTGAGCGAGAGGTGGCGACATAGTAGCTAATAAAACAAGTCACAGGTGGCGAGGGAGAGTCAATCTAGGTTCTCACCCTTGAAGCTATGTCTCATCCTCCACAATCACTTTAATTCTCATCTTAATCTATCTTCTCAGACTTTACTCAGACACTCTTAATTAAGCCACTGTGTGACACAGTGTATACATGCTTTGAAGGCCAGCACGTGACAGCACTTCAACATTTGTCACTTTGTCCTTCCACGAAATACAAAGTCTGTGGCGAAAACACCGAAGATAGAAGGTATTGAGCCTTCTTTCTTGCTTAGCATACGTTGTCCATGTCTCGCTAACATATAGGAGCGTGCGGGTGACACAGTTATCATATATCACAGCTTTGGTCTTCATTGTGAGTTTGGAGTTTCCCCAAACACGCGTTGTGAGACTGTAGGATATTAGGAAATGTGGAGGACTGCATTAAGGCGGTGGTAAACGGAAGAGTTAGGGGAAAAAAGTAAAACATCTAGTGAGACTGGCAAAGATCTTTGACACTTAGCCAATGTGGAAGTCAATTTCTATGTTCAGAGACAGCTTATCCTACATGGTAGACCCCAGGTATGTGAAGTGGTGCACCACAGCCAATTCATAGCTATCGATAGTAATAACTAGTGCAACATCAATATCCTGACATAAGTATATGGGGAGAACTGCCGTAAGACGGGGGTAAAACGGTACGAAAAAAACAAACACTTTTTGTTTACAAAAACACACAAATAGTAATACGTCTTACAAAGAGGAAGGACAAGAAAAACCTACGTTGCGGCCACAAGGCCTTCGTCAGGGACAGACAAACAAGAGACAGGAGAGAAAGAAAATGAGAATTAAGTAGAGAACATGAAACTATAAAAATAAGAGAAAAAAAACACTCCCTTATGTCCAGTCACAGGTTGCAGGAAAGATGGCTGCCACTAAACCGGTAAGCGGAAATGGATAGTACATTAAAAACAAAAAGTAACAAACAATGAAAACTAGGACTGGAAAACAGAGTAAGGAAAAAGTGGAGGAAAAATAAATAAATAAATACATAAATAAATAAACGTATAAATAAATAAATATAAATGGGAAAGAAGAGGAGCTGATGGAAGAGATGAGGAAAGCAAAACTAGAAATCCTGGCTATTACCGAAACAAAGAAAAAGAGACAAGGAGTCATAGATCTCGATGGCAACACTCTGCTATACATTGGTGTACCTACATCTGAAAGAGCTAAAGGGGGCGTGGGTTGCATTGTGGCCAAAAACCAGAAAGATAGTATCAAGGGATGGAACTTTGTCTCGGAGCGCATTATGGTTGTAAAACTAAAAGAAGGAGAAACCATAGTCAACCTGGTCATAGTGTATGGGCCAAATGAGGATGAGAGAGCAGAGGTCAAGGAAGAATTCTTCGAGCTGCTTCAAAGGACAGTGGATGACTGCTTAGATGAAATTATCATGCTCGGAGATTTCAATGCCAGAGTTGGAAATGACCATGCTAGATGGGTTGGAGTTATCGGAAGATATGGAGAAGATACTCTCAATGACAATGGAAAGCGACTCCTCAGATTCTGCAGTGAGCAGAATCTGATCATTACCAACACAAAGTTCCCCCATAAGCGCATACATGCATACACTAGGTGTGAACCAACAAAGAATGAGAAGTCAGTGATCGACTATGCCATTGTTAGGAGGAGCTCATTCAAATATGTCCGGGATGCTAGAGTCTGGAGGGGGCCAGAGATTGGAAGTGATCACTACCTGCTTACAATTAAAAGAACAACTGAAAGAGTTGCTCAGCCTAGGAACTGCCCAGCACCACGCAAGAAACCAAGTAAACGAACGGAAGAAATGAGCATTAAGACCTACAAGCTGAAAGATCCAGAAATTAAGACCAGATATCAGGGGCTTATTGCTACAGCGGTGAGAAACACAGAAGAACAACCTGATGACTTGGAAACCCTGTGGCTTAAATTCAAGGACATCATAAAGACAGCTGCTGCAGAAGCATGTGGTGAAGTCCGACTTGGGAACAAGAGAAAGAGGACACCTTGGTGGACAGAAGAAGTCAAAGAGAAAATAAGAGATAAGAAAATGGCATGGAAACAATACTTAGGAGCTAAAAACACAGCAGGACAAATAGAGAAATATAGAGAATATGTGATACTCAGAACAGAAGCAAAGAACAAGGTGCTAGCAGCAAAACAGAAGTCCTGGGAAGAATTTGGAGAAAAGCTAGAAAAGGATGCGCAAGAAAACCAGAAATTGTTCTATAAGACCCTAAAGAACACGAGGAAGGAAAAACAATGCCCTCTTAAATTTATAAAGGACAAGCAAGGTAAATTGCTTACTGCCCCGAAGGAAGTAATGGAAAGATGGAAATAATATTTCTCAGAACTCCTTGATGGTGAGCAAGGTCAAGCATCAGAAATGATAACCACTAGCACAGAAGAGGATACAAATGGTGATGAAGATGACATAAAGATGGAAGAACTGAAGGCAGCACTGGAGAAAATCAAGATGGGCAAAGCAGCAGGGCATGATGGTATAACACCAGAAATGGTTAAGTACATGGGAGCATCAGGCGACCTATTACTCTTAAAGGTCCTACAGGCAGCATGGTGCAACAAGACCATACCAAAGGATTGGGAGATTGCCATCATAACACCAATTTTCAAAAAGGGTGACAATCGACAATGTGGAAACCACAGAGGCATATCCCTTCTCAGTGTCCCTGGTAAAATCTACTCTAGAATCCTAGAGCAGAGACTCCGATGCCTAGCTGAGCCACAATTGGATGAAGCCCAGTGTGGATTCCGAGCAAACCGAAGTACTCAAGACCTAATCTTCACACTCAGGCAGCTGAGTGAAAAGGCCCTTGAGTACAAGAGTGAGATCCATCTTTGTTTCATAGATCTGGAAAAGGCGTTTGACAGGGTCCCCTGGAGCAAACTTTGGGACTGTTTGGCAAGGAAGAACATTCCAGCACCTCTGATACATGCTATACAGAGCTTCTAAAAGTCTTGCAGAAATTATGTGAGGACAGCAAACTATAAGTCAGAAGAGTTCAGGACCACCACTGGTGTAAGACAAGGCGATATCCTGTCACCTTATCTTTTCATACTTCTCATGGACGATGTCATCAAGGCATGTAAGGAGAGAACAAGAAAGTATTCAGTGGGGTACTGGAAGATGAGACAGGTCTGTATTTCAGAGCTAGCATTTGCTGATGGTGTTGTCCTGATTGCTAAATTAGAGACACATCTCCAATCCAACCTGCAAGTCTGGAAGGAAGAGCTGGAGAAGAGAGGGATGGTCATAAGCAGCTCTAAAACAAAATCCATGGTGATATCACGAGAAGAAAGAAAACATCAGATTAAGCTGGGAGAACAGGTCCTGGAGCAGGTCGACCACTTTAAATATCTCGGAGCTATTATAGACCAAAAGGGGGGCATCAAAGAAGAGTTGGCCACTCGAAAAGCAGCGGCTGGGAGACTTTATCAGGCCATAAATCGAGGATTCCTCAGCAAGAAAGAGGTTGGTAAGAAAACGAAGATGGCTGTATACCGCTCCACCTATGTCCCAGTCTTGACATACGGATGCGAGTCATGGGCAATGACTACAACCCACAAAAGCCAGATCCAAACCTCAGAAATGAGGTATCTGAGGAAGGTGGTTGAAGTAACAAGAAGAGACATGGTCCGCAACCAGACGATACGTCAAGGCCTAAAATCCCACCCGCTGCAGACCCAAATAGAACAGTCCCAACTAAGATGGTTTGGCCATGTCTGCAGAATGGGAGAAGATCGGCTACCACGACAAGCATGGGAAACAAAGAGCCAGGGATCCAGACCTCCAGGATGACCCAGAGTCCGCTGGGAGGACAACATTAGACAATCTTTGAAGGACCGAGGACTAGAATGGAACCAGGCCAGGAAGAAGACAGCTGATAGAATAGTCTGGCGCTCTCTCTTCCAAACCTCTACACCTCACGGTAGAAGAGGAATGACTAAGTAAGTAAGTATAAATAAATATTTAAATAAATAAATAAATAAATATAAAATATATAAAAATATAAATATAAATATAAATATAAATATAAAAATAAATATAAATATAAATATAAATATATATATATATATATATATATATATATATATATATATATATATATATATATATATATATATATATATATATATATATATATATATATATATATATATATATATATATATATATATATATATAAATAAAAAAATAAATATATATATATATATATATATATATATATATATATATATATATATATATATATATATATATATATATATATTTATTTATATATATATATATATATATATATATATATATATATATATATATATATATATATAAAATTTTTTCCCCCACTTTTCCTTCACTCTATTTTCCAGTCCTTGTTTTCAATATTTGTTATTTTTTTTGTTTTTAATGTACCATCCACTTCCGCTGTCTGGTTTAGTGGCAGCCGTCTTTGCTGCAACATGTGACTGGACAAAGGGAGTGTTTTTTTTTCTCTTATTTTTATAGTTTCATGTTCTCTACTTAATTCCCATTTTCTTTCTCTCCTGTCTCTTGTTTGTCTGTCCCTGACGAAGGCCTTGTGGCCGCAACGTAGGTTTTTCTTGTCCTTCCTCTTTGTAAGACGTATTACTATTTGTGTGTTTTTGTAAACAAATGTATTTTTTTTTCTACCAATAACCTGACACAACGAATTGTTTGTTGGCTTATTTTGAGGTCAAAGGACTTGCATGTTTGAGATAAGCGATTCACCAAGTTCTGTAGCACCTGATGTAAAGCCCCTTATATTCACTGATAACCTTAAATTGTGTCAAGGATACGAAAAAAAATGGAGTTTCAGACACTTCTTAGTTTTTGACTTTTATAATGCATGTTATTCAAACGTACCAAGGTACGAAGTACAGAAGACACACCGTTCCAATATTGTCTAGGTCAAGCGAGATCTATATAAAAAAGAGACAGGCAGTTGAGTATTCGGGCTAGATATCCGACAAGGACAGGTTTGTTCTATGTACATTTAGTTTTGCCAGGTCTGAAGTCTACAAGCTTAATCAGAAGGTGAGGTGACAAAACTAGAAGTACAAAATAAATGCTTTGACAGCTTTGTGAAGAATTTTAAGATGAAAATTTAGTTTTTTTCCCCTTTATGTATTAAATTTCTAGTTTACTATTGCAAATTTCGTAATTTATTTCATCTGCTGTGATATTGTCTTCTTTTTTACTTTTGCTTACCGTTCTTTCTTGTTTCAATCTAATTTTTGTTTGTTTGTAAGAAAGGTATGTAGTTTTCAAATAAATTCTTATAATTTCATGACTTGGATAAGCTGTCCTACTAGGATGAAATTATAAGACACATAATATGTATAGTTCATCATCATTATTATCCTTACAGAGAATTGAACCAAACACCCCTGTAACCGTTACCCTTCAGGAAGTCTGCACCGAGCATTCACTTGCTCTTGCAGAGGTGGTTTCTGTAGCAACGTCTGTTACATTATGAGGTTGCCAGCTTCAGCCACAACCTCATGTTAATCGCCTTTCATGACATGGCACAGGACGCAGAGGCTGCTTCAGCTTCTGCTTCTGCTTCAGAAACCACCTGGAAACTACATGCCGGATAGTTCATCACAGACCATGAACATTTTCTGACACGTGACATTTGTTTGGGAAATATTGGTGTAAAATCAATTTAGATTAACCTATTTTATGTTTTCGCAAATATTCCAGTGTCTGCAGAGATAATTTAACAACATATAAATTGCTTTTTTAGTGAACGAGAATAAAGAATGAGAAAGAAAGCAACATTAATTTGTTAACAACTAAAGCAACAACAACAAAATGGATCAACTTCTATTATTGTTAACAAATTCACTTAAGTAGTAATAGTAGCCCCTTCAGTCATAACTCACTGTGGGAATGCCCGCCAGAGGTGACAACCTCCAGCTGCTTATTTTCCCGGTGTTCCTTGTGGCGTGTTGTTTTCCCTTCTGCTTGTTCTGAGAGCTTCTTTTCGCCCAATCTGAGGTGGCGTGGTTGGGCACACAGCCATGTGGTGCGATCGGCAGCTTCATCCTCCTGGGTTGTTGGATTTATGTCTGTCTTGCACACATCTCTGAACCTCAGCTGCGGTCGCCCAACTGTTCTTTTGTCATCTGCCAGTTGTCCGTAGAGGTTGTCTTTAGGAATTCGACCATCTTCTATGCGGCGGACGTGGCCAAGCCAGTGTAATCACTAAATACACTAAAACAGAAAATAACTGTTTCATACATTCAATTGCAAAGAACAAAGGTGGGTGCCAAATTATCTTCTTTTTTCTTTGCTCTTTGGCTGCTGACTGACAAAGCAATCAGTGAGTGACCATAACGTCTGGTGACGTCTTGCAGGGCAGCAACTAACTAAACCTGGTGACGTCTTGTAGGGCAGCAACAAACTAAACCTGGTGACGTCTTGTAGGGCAGCAACAAACTAAACCTGGTAACGTCTTGTAGGGCAGCAACTAACTAAACCTGGTGACGTCTTGTAGGGCAGTAACAAACTAAACCTGGTGACATCTTGTAGGGCAGTAACAAACTAAACCTGGTGACGTCTTGAAGGGCAGCAACTAACTAAACATGGTGACGTCTTGCAGGGCAACAACAAACTAAACCTGGTGACGTCTTGTAGGGCAGCAACAAACTAAACCTGGTGACGTCTTGCAGGGCAGTAACAAACTAAACTTGGTGACGTCTTTTAGGGCAGCAACAAACTAAACTTGGTGACGTCTTTTAGGGCAGCAACAAACTAAACCTGGTGACGTCTTGTAGGGCAGCAACAAACTATCTCCACTTTGCTCGGTCGACAGCCATACTTCATGTGGTGCCCTAGCTCTGGTTCATGCTTAGCATCTCTACCTCCACAATTCTCCGTGACATGGCTTTCCGGTAATGGCGTCAGGGTCTCTTCTGAGGATATGGCCAACCCCATTTCAGCATTTACCCGTTTTGATGGTGCGCATGTCTTCTTGGTGGCTCCGAGTTAGCAGTTCGTGGTTGGTGATGGTGTTCGGCCAGGCAGTTTCAGTTGAAAGAGGACAGTTTGGGCATTTCCTTTTCTGTTACTCTCCAGCATTCTGCACCTAATCGTCAAAATATTCGTCAGTTTATTTAGAACGATGTATAACTGATTAATGATAACTGGGCCTCCACTTTTGTGCGCAACACTGTATCTAACTTTTACGTTTTGTGTTTAGTGCATCTGGTAACAATAGTAAAACGAAATCCTTAAAACTTGTGTTATCTTGTAATTGTAACAAATGTCGAGGTGATGTTACGTGCTAGCCTTCAAAGCATGTATTCACTGCTCAGACAGCGCAGACTGTGGTGGCTTCTACATGTCCGGCGCATGGAAGATTGTCGCAACCCCAAAGATATTTTCTACGAACAACCGGCAGATGGCAAAAAGAAACAGTCAGGCGAGCGAAGCTGAGGTTCATTGATATGTATAAGAGAAACGAAGGCATTGGACATAAATCCAGTAACGTGGGATGATGAAGCTGCCGATCGCACCAAATGGCGATGCTCCCTACAGCGTCACCTCAGATTGGGCGAAAAGAGGCTCTCAGAGTAAGCAGAAGAGAAAAGAATTCGCTGAAAGCTCCTAAAAAAGCAGCTGGTGTCGATCATCTCAGGCGCGCATTCCCATAATCAGTTGTGACTGAAGGGGGCTACTGTTATACTTGCTTTTTGAATTTTAAGTCATAATGAATTTTGTTACTTCTGCGCAATAAATTTAATATCTGAATGAAAAGACTTTGCTACGTTTAAGCACAAGAAAGTCTTTCATTGCTATCGATGTGTTTCAACGGACGTGCGGATGGTTGGTAAACTTTCCCTTGAAATCTTACCATAAGCACAATTGAATGTCAGCGAAGACCATGATACTCATTATTAGGTTTTGACAATTTGAAGCAACAGACCAAGTTTTGTTTTTACATACGTAGTTCTGCAATCTTTTCTATTTCACTTATAATTAAAATAACTAACAATTTTCATAAAAGGGCACTTGTGTAGAATAGAAGGATTAAAATGGCATGACGAGGTCACCAATATGGAACTGATGACAAGAACCAAACAAGTGTCAGAGGAACAAGAGATGAGAAGAAGACGCTGACGATTGATAGGACACACATTGAGGAGACCTGTTGATAGCATTACAATGCAATCCTTGGTCTGGAATCTCCAAGGTAAGAGAGGCAGGGGTAGAGCAAAAAACACACACACAAGGAGAAGAGAACTGGATACAGAAATGAAAAAGATGAAGAAGACACGGAGAGAACTTGAGATGATGTCATGTTACAGGAGGACTTGAGCTGTTGTCACGTGACAGGAGGACTTGAGCTGATGTCATGTGACAGGAGGACTTTGAATGTGTTTGGTAAAGGTCTACGCTCCTTAGGGGAGTTAAGGGGTATTGAATGATTGATTGGTTATACTTAAAAACCACCCCGAAAGCCAAATAGTTTCTGTCCTTGTCTCGAGTTCCTTTTTATCTTATACTGTGCTTTCTTCTGCCAACTTCCCTCTACCATTTCTTCAGGTTTGAAGTTAACAAAGAGATATGCTTAAAAAAAAATATAGCACAGCTTTCAACCAGGGTTGTGGAGTGGGCCAAAACATTTTTCGACTCCTGAAATTTTAGAACTCTGATTCCAGCTATTTACTAATACAGGCATAAAATTCGGCGTCGGAACACAAACATGTTTTTAACGACTCCATAAAAAAACGACCGACTCCAAGACTGCGACTTCACAGCTCTGTTTTCAACAAAGAGACTTTAACCTCTAAAAATATAAAATATGTGTGCATTCATTTGTCTGATTTCTGGTGCACTGATTCAACTAATGTCAGAATTAAACTAAAAGTAAAATTTTAAATCAATTTATTTTTCAGTTAGTCCAATGACGATTACAAGCCAACAAGACTAAAAATGATATCACCCATCTTCAGCGTCTCATGGTTGCTACTGGGAACTCTGGCTGGGTTGTCAATACTTTGGCTGTGGACAAGAACCAGACGTTCTTATCGTAAATTTAACATCCCACCATTTCCTGTGAAACCCTGGCCAATTGTTGGGCACTTCTTTATGTTATTTGGAAATCTACGAGACAACATGAAACAATGGCGAAAGAAAGCTGGTGACACTTACAGTTTAGACCTTGCAGGGCAACTCAACATCGCCTTTAATGACTTTAATGACATCAAAGAAATATGGGTCAAATGGGCTGATAATATCGTAAATGTTCCACACAGTTTTGGTGACGAAATTCTTAATGAGTGTAACACTGGCATATTTGCCGCAAGGGACGATAACTGGAATGAACAGAGAACAACATCTTTGTCAATTCTTCGCTCGTTTGGAATGGGGAAGAATTTAATGGCGGAAAAGATTTTGGAGGAAATACAAATTATTCTCGAGAAATTTGCAGCATTCAATGGACAACCCGAAGATGTCAAAATACTTCTCAATGTCAGCGTTTCAAACGTCATTTGTTCTTTTGTTGTGGGAAAGAGATTCGAACACGAAGATCCCTATTTTGTTCGCATGGTTGCTCGGTTAAGTACATTAATGAAATATTTTAACACAATGAATTTTCTGACTCCCTTCAAACAGGTGTTTTCGCTACCTGGAGACCTGTTTCACGCCAAAGAATGGGTTAAGGCAACACTTGAAATAGATGAAGAATTTAGTAAACCCTTCCTTCGCAAATACAAGGAAGAATTCAATGAAAACGAGGAACCGCAAAACTTTGTTTCAGCTTACCTCAAAGAAATGAAGAAAAAGAAAGATAGAGGCCAAAATACTAAGTTGGACGAAGCAAATTTAAAGACAATAATAAGAAGTCTGTTTACCGCTGGAACTGAAACCACTAGCACCACAATATTGTGGTGTCTGCTGTACATGCTGCACTATCCTGACGTACAGGAAAAAGTCTTCCGTGAAATCGAGGCCAATATTGGGACTGTCCGTATCCCACACATGGCGGATAAACCCAAGCTTACGTATTTGAACGCGGTCATCATGGAAACCCAGAGAATGGCGAGCATTGCTCCTATCGGCCTTCGAAGAGAAGTAAGTGAATCCTTTGAATATGGTGGATTCACCATCCCAAAAGGAAGCACACTATGGCCTGTTTTGGACTCTGTTCTTCACGATAAGAAAATCTGGGGAGATCCAGAAATCTTCCGACCTGAGAGATTTATCGATCACAACGGAGCTCTTATCAACCGCGAAGAGCTCATACCGTTTTCTATTGGTAGAAGAGTTTGTCTAGGAGAAGCTCTGGCTAGAATGGAGTTGTTCCTGTTTCTCTCCGGCATGTTTCAACGCTTCAGGTTTGAACCAGCCGACAAATCAAGTGAGCTGCCGACACTGAAGGAATCTTTAGGATCAACAGTATTGCCTGAGCCATTCAAACTCAGATTTATTGTGCGAAACGCTTAGTGGCAAAAAAGGTGAAAAACATCATACGTATTTTCATTATTAATGCCATGACAGGGCCGTTACCATATGGCAGTATATCAGGCTTTGATTTAAGTGTATCATGCCCCTTTGTCAGACATTTATAACTGCTACATTATTATTTGGCTTTGTGTTGTGGAGACATATTTTAGTTTATCTTCAGTGTATTAAACAAGATGGCACGCCATGTTAAGAATGGAACGAAAAACTATGTAAAGGGTATCCCAAAAGTTGTTATATACCACGAAGCCCAGAATGTTGAAGGAAAAAGAGATGGAGTGCAGCCTGACATCATGGCTTAGAAAGAAATAAACAACAGAATTGATTAATAGTACTGGAGAGGAGAAGTTAAGGACATAAATTATTGCCTACAACACAAGGAGAAGAAGAAGAGGGTCATAAAAATATATCACATTCAACAAAAAAAAGTGACAAATAAATATTAACTTCATTTTCTTACATAAATAAAAAAATTAGTTGTATAGAAGTATAGAAACGTTTGGTACACAATGTAAATTAATATACAACGGGTTTGCTGTGTTTCTGTATGTTAGTTTTTTTTTTACAATTAAGCAGTAAATAGATTGAAAAGCAACCAAACACTTTAGTTCAAAGAATTCCTGGTAATCGGAAGTCTGTGTATTTGTTTTGTCTTTGCTACATCATCATAAACATCTTCAGCCATTGTTTCTCACTGCACTATGTTGGTATGATGGTGGTGGCGCTAATCAGTTAGTGTTTTACATCTACAGAGTGTGAACTAATCCCTATATTGATAATTGTGACACGTCTTGGATATGTGTACACAATATGCATATGTCTATTAACGTTTGAAGCTAGTTTTATGAATTTACGTTTCATTTTCCATCTTCAGTGAAGTATTCACTAAACTTTAAAAATCTAAAACGTTGTGTTTTTATATTATAGAGCGAGGCAGAGAAAGACAGAGAGCGGAGGAAGAGAACCCAGAGAAACAGAGAGACAAAAGAGAAAACGAAAGAGGCCAAAACGATAACAAAGGATGGATAGAGAGAAACCAGAGAAAAGAGGAGAAAGGGGGAAGCACAGGGCGGAGCTGGATAAATACCTTTTGTTTCTAACTCGCGCCCATTTAAGTTTAGCGAGAACAGACGATGATAACGGAAATGATGATAAAAATGACAGTTATACCAAAAATACTGACGATGATGTTAACTATTATGGTGATGATGGTGACGATAATAATATTGATGAAGATTATGATTATAAAGAAGATTTTTCCATCCGACGTTACTAATGTGCCTAATCTAATATCCTCCTTTAGTCATAACTGACTTCAGGAATGCGCCCTTTGAGGTGATAGCCCTCAGTGTCTTTTTGGTCCGATGTTTCTTTCGTCAAGTTCGTTTCTCTTCTGCTTGTTGTAAAAGCATCTTTTCGCCCAATCTGATGTGATGCTGTAGGGAGCTTCGCCACTTGCTGCGATCGGCAGCTTCATCTTCCCAGGCTGCTGAATTTATGTCCAGTGCATTTATGTCTAACTTGGACACTTCTTTGAACTTCTGCTGCGACCGCACGGCTGTTCTTTATCCATCTACCATTGACCGTAGAAAATATCGTTGGAGATGCGACCGTCTTCCATGCGGCTTGTCATGTGCTAAGGTATGTGAATTTATTTACTTGTTTTAAAACTGTTGAGATTCTCATTACTTGTCTTTTTTGCTATTAAGGCTAAGGCCTTTATACAGCGTCTGTTTGGCAGAATGGAAAGAGCGCTGGCCTCTCACGGCAAAGGTACCAGGTTCGAACCTCGGTGGTGTCACGCTCCACCATACGTGACTCTTCTCTTGAGACAGACAGACAGACAGACAGGCCGATAGATCAACATAAAGACAGACCGCCTGACAGGCAGACTGACTAACTCACACATAAGTGCTAACTGTCAACAATCAATTTACGCATTTGTACATGCAAAGTTCATGAAACAAGAAATAAACAAATTCTAGCACATTCTAAAAAATGAGTAAGTCACCCGCCAAAAATATGGCGGGAAATAACTATGTTCTACTTTTGCTGCTACGTGACGGCACTAATCCTGTGTGGTCATTTATCTGGCAGCATAAGTTATAAAGCTATGGAGCTACGTGTCAAAAATAGATTGGGGAGAAGTGAAAAAACCAATGGCCTGAAATTTGACTAATTAATTAACAGCTGCTTTGAGATAACACGTTTGGCAAATGTACGGATATTTTTTAAATGGTGCTTTGGTACGTGTTTAAAAAAAAAAAAATTGAAATAAATTTTCTGTTAGTACGTTTCTGAATAATTATCTAGGGGAGTATCGACTTCAGCGACTAAATTGGCTGAGATACTGCAAATTAATTATCACCCGAAATACACATGGAGAAAATTGAAGAAACTATATCCAACATCGAACATCCGCCATTATTAAGAATGGGAACAAACGCATGTTGTTTCAACCAGTGCGTATTTAGTTCCCGGCCTGAAACGCGAATGAAAAGTATTGCAAACTTTGGTGGGAAAGGATAAAAGTAATGTGACGGATAGATAAAAGTAATGTGACGGATAGATACAAGTAATGTGACGGATAGATAAAACAATACTTTATATGGGAAATTTCTTTCTTACATACTTTTGAAGCAGAACAACGAATTAGAGCGATGAAAAAACAAACAATCAAATAAAAGTAACAAAAACAACCATCTCTGAAGGATATCGTTAATAACATTCATCTGTGTGAGTTTCGTAACATTAAAGAGAAAAGACAACTTGTTTAATAATTTATCATTAAAATATCATTTTATAACAATTACTTTTTATGGGCAAAAATCCTTGCTTTTCTTCACTGATTCACTGATAACAAATACTAGAATGTGTCTTTTCTTACGAGCAAGCAGCGTGTCAAAAAATGACGGGGTTTGAATTATAACGTGGACTCTTTCTGAAGCTGTTTCCTGACGATATCATTAATTCTTCTGAATTCCTTTGATTGCTTTAGATTCATTTGTTTGAATGTTTGTAGTCAAACGCATCTGGATGCATTGGCTATGAAACCAAGGAGCAGAACTTTTAAATTATTATTATTGGCTTATTAATTAATACCTCTTTTATTACAAACGTGTGTGTGTGTGTGTGTGCGTGTGTGTAAGTGTACGGATATCTGTAACTTGTCCTGCTACTGTTTAGACGTTTCAATCAAGGTAATGTGACATGTCGATTCGTTATACCACACTTACATTAACATTATAATAGTGTAAAGTGACCTGGAGCATCTCTCGACATAATTCTATTATAATGGTAATGGGAATTGTCTCAGAGTCCTCATAAATTAGCACGTGACATGATACTGTTTTGAATCATGCGCTTTGTTGTTTAGTTATGTTACAGTTCTACCGTCACATTCTATAAATATAATATGCCTTGGTTCTACTTGTATAAGTGCTTGGGTCATTGTCGTAAATTTATTTTGAGAGAAAAGAGTCGTAGAAATAGTGGTCCGGTTTAGAGTGGAAAATGATGATGGAAAGCTCAGTGATAGAAAATGTAGAGATTTAATAGTTGCTTCCCAGCGTGCTGGAGGAGAGTAAAGACAGACTTATTTACGACAAATCGTGTCTCTCAATCTTCTCTTTCACTCTCCTGGTCAAACAATTATTTGCCAGTTTTCCAGACTCGCATCTGCGCGCTCACCGATTCGGTGTTTTCAAACACACACACGACGTTGATACAAACTATATTAAACGAATAGGGGAAAAGTTGGGCTTTGGGTATATCCAACACACAGAACTAAATGAGTTTATGTGATTTTATTTACTTTAAACATCAATCACTAAAAATATCAGATATTACATAAATTATCATAAGTACACAAATGCAAATAACAAGTTTGGGAGGGGGTGAAGAAGATTGGTATCGACTAAGCCCTTCCCGCTCATTAGACAAAGACAAACCCAGTCCAGAGATAGATAATATCAGGAACACGGGTACGTTAACCTAACAGTAAAGTTAATTACTCTGAAAGAGGTGTTACCAAGTTAGGTATAAGTGATAGAAAAAAAAAACCTGTTCTTCCCAGCTGTTCTTCCCTTTACTAAGCAAATGGAAAGGAGGTGGTTTTAAACAGAGTTAACAAATTATCAACTATCCCACTTAAAGGAACAATGTAGGGTATACAGAAAAGATATATGTTACCAGGTAAGCAAGTTAACAAAATGGTCACACAAAAGAATTAATTTCCTGTCATTCATACACGCGCTAGCAAAGGCCTCACTCATCTTGCTCTCACTTACCGATTGTGAAAAAATCTTGCACTCCATAGAATAACACAACAGCAGTTACACCTCAACTAAATGTATGAGTGTTTGTTCAAGTTCTAGCCCCAGATTATCGGGTAGGCGGTCAGCACATAAAAGGATCCCGTAATCGCTGGAAAATGAATCTGTAGTTGTGTCTCTTTTCTTAATAACAGTTTCTATGGGAGGGCACGGTCTCTGATACCGGGGTGAGGATGGTGTGGTCTATTTGACTATGCCGCTGATAATAAAATTCTTACGCGTGCTGGTACACTTTATCCGTGAGGTATGGTTTAAGTCCAGTGAGAAAACTAGTCACATCACTGTTCAGGAAATTATGAATTATCTCTCTGTGTCAGTAAACTAACAAAGCTCGGGCCAGTGTTCTTCTTCCCGTTACGACTTAAGTTGTTTGATGGTGCGTTAAATTTGTCTTTGGGTGTGCTTTCTTTGCTATAAGTTAGATAGCGGAATTCCAAACATAGAATCGCCTCAAAGATTAAAAATTTACACAGTCTCAACAAGTTCTGCGTCAGGGGAACTCTACACACTGTTTATGCTTTGCTTTGCTTAGATTGATTTCTTTATTGCTTTCTTAATGCTGGGATCGCACAGGTTACGATCACTCTGTATGAAAGAAAAAAAAGACATGTAATATACCGAAAACAAATAACCTTCTAAAGCGCGATGAATTTCCCGTTAAGCCTATTATATATATGCTCGCGTATTTAATCATGTATTTAATAAACACTGCGCGAGTTCTAGTGGTTAAAAACCCACATCTATAAAACTAGGACTTAACTGAATTTATTAATTATAAATTCCTTCGCGACTTTAAAAGTTAATTTAAGCATCTATTATCTTTTGAAATAATATAATAGATAGATCATTATATTTAAAACTGGAACTCTTGAGATGGTTTAATTAAATAGATTTAAATTAACACAAAATCCCTTGAAATAGAATGACTAGACCACTGATCACTTTACACAATATATATTTTACCGCTTTGCACAGAAATAGAAATCACTGCAAATATATATAAAATCCAGGGGAAAATCTATAACAAGATTTCAATAAAGCTAGTGCTTCTGTAAAGATCTGGCCAGCGAGTGATAACGTGTCTAGTTCTTCATGGTCTATTTAGCTAAAATGAAATGTAAGTTGAGTGGGACATGATAAACTTGACAACTTATTTGATCTCACGAACTTTTGGGGATCTGACCGCCAAATCAAGAGATGAAGCCGCCCCCTGGTCTTCGTATCCGCTCGCTGCTGCCCGTTTCGCTTTCCCCCGTTCGCTCGGTTCCTCGATTGACACCGAGACGCAAAAATAGCGGCAAGCAACTGCGTCTCGTAGCAGGGAAAACTACTGTCTTTGATAGCGCCGATAGTCTCCCTTAAGATCCCTCGGTCTGTCTCTTTGATCTCGTCGCTGTATCCTACATGAGTCCCGGTGGAATGCGTTCTGGCAAACGAAAAGTTACAACAAATGTTCAGGGGTTCTAATGTTATGAAAAGCTAAAGGTCCCTTTAAATCATCCATCATATCAGGGAAAATTCACTAGTCAAACTAGACGTACGTCACAATCGTCCCCACTTTTAGACATGAAACCATTTTTCATGTTTTCATTTTTGACAATGGAGGTGACCTGATTGGTGATTTTAGGATGAGTGGTATCTTCAGTTTGCTCTTCTTCCTCTGTAGACCAGTTTCTACTCAGAAAATCAGCCCCGACATTCTGTCTTCCCGGAATATATTCCACTTTGAAAGAATAGACGCTTAAAAGGAGGGCCCAACGCATGATCCTAGCGTTAAATTCTTTATTGGCACCAAGAAATGCTAACGGAGCGTGGTCTGTTTGCACCGTGAACGATGTACCATAAAGAAACTCATGATGGCGTCTGATACCGTCAATCAGAGCAAGACATTCCCTTTCAACTACGCTGTAGTTCCGTTCCGCTTTATTTAATTTCCGACTGCCATAGGCAACTGGAAATAGCATGTTCAGGTCACTGTCATCGGCTTGAAGCAGTGTTGACCCGATGCCCTGACCTGACGCGTCGACTCTCAGTACAAAAGGTTTCTTGAGGTCAGGCAACCTCAAAATGGGGTATGCAGACAACTGTCCTTTCAAAGTGCTATACGCGTGTTCGCACTTTTGATCCCATATGACCTTATCAGGACAACCTTTCTTTGTGAGGTCAGTCAGAGGTGCCATCAGTCCGTTGAAGTTCTGGATGTACTTCTGATAGTATGCACATAGCGATATGAAGGAACGTACGTCTTTCTTCGTTCGGGGTCTTTTTGCTGCCACTATTTTCTCCACGTTCTTCTTAATAGGCCAACTGCATCCGTGAGAAATAGTGTGCCCCAGGAAGTCTAACTGTTCAAACCCGATGAGACATTTGCTAGGTCTGGCTGTGAGACCCGTTTCCTGTAGTCTCCTGAGGAGCATAGCAACCGTAGCAATATGTTCTTCATAGGTTTCCGATGCAATTAAGATGTCATCCATGAAATTATGGATATGGGGACTTTGCAAAGGTTCTAGAAGCTTCCTCATCATCCTGGTGAACACTCCTGGTGCGTTATGCAAACCGAACGGCATCACGTTAAATGTGTAATGTCCTTCACTAGTGCTGAAAGCTAACAAAGGTTTAATTTCCTCCTTGACTGGTATTTGATAATAACCTTTGCTGAGGTCAATCTTGGAGAAGATCTTAGCTTTGCTGAGCTTGGTGAACAACTCAGAAACAGTTTGGAGAGGTTCGGGCTGGAATTCCGTTACAGCGTTTAGCAACCTGTAATCAATGCACAGCCGAACTTCCTTATTGGGCTTCTGCAACAGCACTACGCTCGAGCTGTAAGGAGATGTAGACTCACTGATAATTCCTGCCTGACGCAGCTTGTCTATTTCTCCGCGAAGTGCATCAGCTTTAGCGTACGGGATGGGGTAAACTCTGGTTTGAACAGGGGTCTCGTTTGTTAATTTCATATCAAATTCAATGAGATTTGTTCGACCAGGTACATCCGTTAAAACTGCACTGTACTGTTTTAGTAGAGCCCTAGTTTCTGTTTGTTGTTCTGGTGAGAGATTGTCGCCGAACTTGACATCTTTAAAGGATTCTGTGGGTTGCAGTGGATACTCCATGCAACCATCATCATCTTCCTCGTCTTCCGTTGCTATGGCGACAGCCAGGAGATGCTCGGAGGATGGCACCGGTCTTTCCAAATATTTCTTTAGCAGATTTATGTGGAAGACCTTCTCCTTTCCTTTGATGGAGATCTTGTAGTTGGTACGTGAGATCTTTTTAAGGACGGTAAACGGTCCTTGCCATCCGATGCGAAGTTTATTGCTTCCGGTTGGAAGTAGCAATAGGACTTTCTCCCCTGGTTGTAGTTCTCTCTCTTTTGCAGCTTTGTTGTATCTTTTAGTAATTTTAGCGCGGGCTTTCTTAAGGTTGGTAGTAGCTAGATCCCATCCTAGCTTTAGCCTTTCCTTAAGCTCAGATACATACTTGCTTGCAGAGACGACTGTCTCGTCAGCCTTCTGGTCTGTCAGGGACCGAAGTAAGGCTTCTAGTGGCCCCTTAATAGGTCTGCCAAATAAAAGTGTAGCTGGCGCAAAACCCGTAGACGCTTGGGGTACCTCTCGGTAGGCGAATAAGCAGCCGATATATATTGGTCCCAGTCTTCCGGTTTCTCCTGACCCAGCTTACGTAACATCATGGTGAGGGTACCGTTAAAACGTTCCACGAGCCCATTTCCGGCCGGATGGTAGGGACTTGTGTGGATATGTTTGGCCCTCAAGATCTTAAAGATCTCCTCCATTAACAGGCTACGGAATTGGGATCCATTGTCCGTCAAAACTTGTTGAGGGAATCCCAACCGTGTAAAAATTTGCACAAGGGCTTCTGCGACATGCTTGGAATTAGTGCATGGTAGCGGTACGGCTTCGGCCCACATAGTGCAAGTGTCAACTAAGGTCAGGATGAACCTGTTCCTTCTTTTGGTCTTTTCCAGAGGACCAATAATGTCGACAGCAACCCGTTCAAATGGAGTCCCTACTATTGGCATTTGCCCCATAGGTACTGGGGGTGTCAAGTGCTTGGGTGCTACCCGTTGGCACTGGGCGCAGGATTTCACGTACCTGACAATGTCAGAGTTCATTCCTGGCCACCAATAGTGGTTTTTTATTCGCTGAATAGTGGCGTTTTGTCCCATGTGTCCGCTAAAGGGAAGAGAGTGCCCCATTTCTAAGCTCTGGTTTCTGTACTGCGTCGGTACTAGGAGCTGGTTATTCCCCGTGTCCGGGTTGCCCGTTCTACGATACAATACACCATCCTTAGAAAAGATGTCTCCGTTGTGTCTGGGGTCCTTAGCCATGGGCAGTTTTTTAAAGCAGGGCGCCAGAGTAGGGTCCTTTTGTTGCGCCTCCTTCAGTTCATTCGGCAACAAGTTTGGCGCAGGCTCCCTCTCCTTCTTGGCTTGCCCTCTTGTGGTTACCGCTGCCACAATCGGCTCCTTAGGTCTCCCAATGAACACATATCTACATCCCAGGATAACTGGGTAGATCGGATCATCCATTATGGCCGCTTTAATAACTCCTCTGACAAAGTCAGAGTGTATTTCTACCAGTGCGATAGGAAGCGTCCTGGGTGCATCACTCCTGAAAATTCCACTAAGTTTGACGGTTTCCTCTGTCTCCTGACCGGGTTTGACTAGGTGCCTAGCGACAATACAATCAAAACTTAATCCAGTGTCAAAAAGACAAGTAGTGGAGGTACCGTTCAAAATTACAGTTCCTCGAGTTGAGGGTCGGTCCCCCTCAGGTTGAGAATCACTGACATTGACTCTACCTTTCGAGGCTGTATGCAAACATCCAATGCGGTTTGCACCGGTTTGTTTGCCCTGATCAGACGTTCCTGGTGTAGGGGTCTTCCCTTTTCCTTGACCTTGGTGGCCGCGCTGCCACGTAGGCTTGTTGGGTTGATCAGAATTTTTGGGGGGGGGGGGGGGGGGGGGGTATCGGGTTTTGTAGAATTTCGATTTTTCCTGGGGGGGGGGGTTTCTGGGTATTGTTATCTCGTTGGTTATAATGTTGAGAGGAAGTGGAAGAATAGGATGCCTGTTCTAGATTCTGTTTTCGAGATGGCTCATCGGTGGGTTTACGTTTAGTGCTGGGAAGTTCGGCCATTGCATTGCTATAGCGTTCGGCTTTATTGAGTATGTCTTCAAGCCTGACTGCCCCCTGTTCAGCCAAAAATCTACGTGTTTCATTCGACAAAGTGGATTTTATCTGCTCCACAAGAACAAGTTCGAGGAGTCCCTCATATGAAAGAGGTAGGTCAGATAATTCAATGCACTTTGTCAGATAACCCGTGAGACGTGAAGAGAACTGTGGAAATGTTTCCGTGCTCTCTTTTCGGCTGTTTCTGAACAACTGCAGAAACTTTCGGGCAGTCATCTCAAACTGCTGTAGTAAGGCCTTTTTCAACATGTCGTAATCATGTTGATTCGGTCCCAGCTTTGTGTACACGTCATAAGCATTGCCTTTCAGTGACGTTGAAAGTTTGAGCGCCCAGCGGGTACTCTCTAACCCATAAAGATTCGCGAGTCTCTCGAATTTTTCTAGGTAGCTGTCAATTTTTTCGTTAGGGCTAGGAAAAGATTCTAAAGAAAACGACATAGCAGTTAATTGGGCAGATTGAGTACTGGAGAGGTCCATTGATTGAGACTGGGGCGAAGACGGCTCTCCGTTAGTCGAAGTAGAGGCGCCCCGACTCTCTAGAGCCTTAAACGCCAGTTGATGCTGTCTTTCCTTGTCTCTCTCTCTCTCTCTCTGCGAGTTTCCATCTCTGCTTCAATTTTCTTCTGTTCCAAAAGACGTTCTTCCGCTTCTTTCTTATCTGCCCTCTCCTGGGCTTCTCTCCTCTCTGTTCTTTCTTTCTCTTCCTTCCTCTCAGCTTCTGCTCTCTGTTGCTCCGCCTTCCTCTCAGCTTCGGCTCTCTGTTGCTCCGCGTCATATATTTCCAATTCCTGGTTAATAAACGCGTTTGCAGCTTCTGCATCTAATCCTGCCTCTTTCGCTTCCAGCCTCAAGATGGACCTCATCTTTATCCTCTCTGCCATTGTTAAAGAATAAGATGAAGTATGCTTAGAGAACTAGTAAGAAGAAACGCGAAAGGGAGGAACTCTGAACCGCTACGAGAAAAAAAAAAACCAAGTATAAATTTACCTGTGTTACCTCCTACCTGTACTGTGCAAACTTATCGCTGCTATTATCTGGCAATTAAGGCTCTAAACGCAAGCGACTATGCCACTAAATGGTAAGTTACACTGGAAAAGAATCTACTTTTACTAACAGTCGAGAAAAATTTATATTAAAACAATTTAAAAGAAAAAAAATTTTCCCTAAATTTTAAATCTCTGACAACAAACTCCGTCCCTAAAGTCAATTATTGAGATGAGACGTTGTTAACTTAATTTTTCAAAATCAGAACAATCCGTCTTTAGCTAAGCTCAACTCTTTTGACTTCAAAAACCTTAGTGACTGTAAAACAATCACGCAATCCCAGCAACTTTTATAAAGAAAGAAATATAATTATCTCCGCCAGAGGATAATAAAATAGCAAATATATTTGTTTATCTGTACTTTCTACTGCTGTGGAGAGAAAACAACCTGTAAATATGCTGTGTGGACAACCCAAATACTTAAAGAACGTTTGTCTAGGGGTGTAATTATTTATTTATTTCCCTAATTCACAAAGACAAATCATTCACACTCTACCTAGTTAGACCCAAACTAAATCAGACTCAAAATATCTTTAACCCGGCTATGCGATTGCCTCAAATGTAGCTCAAGATCCCAGAACCAGCCCACAAATATGTGTGCATTAAATGTATCTCAAAATTATCCCAGATGAGCCAGCCAAATATTGTCGTAAATTTATTTTGAGAGAAAAGAGTCGTAGAAATAGTGGTCCGGTTTAGAGTGGAAAATGATGATGGAAAGCTCAGTGATAGAAAATGTAGAGATTTAATAGTTGCTTCCCAGCGTGCTGGAGGAGAGTAAAGACAGACTTATTTACGACAAATCGTGTCTCTCAATCTTCTCTTTCACTCTCCTGGTCAAACAATTATTTGCCAGTTTTCCAGACTCGCATCTGCGCGCTCACCGATTCGGTGTTTTCAAACACACACACGACGTTGATACAAACTATATTAAACGAATAGGGGAAAAGTTGGGCTTTGGGTATATCCAACACACAGAACTAAATGAGTTTATGTGATTTTATTTACTTTAAACATCAATCACTAAAAATATCAGATATTACATAAATTATCATAAGTACACAAATGCAAATAACAAGTTTGGGAGGGGGTGAAGAAGATTGGTATCGACTAAGCCCTTCCCGCTCATTAGACAAAGACAAACCCAGTCCAGAGATAGATAATATCAGGAACACGGGTACGTTAACCTAACAGTAAAGTTAATTACTCTGAAAGAGGTGTTACCAAGTTAGGTATAAGTGATAGAAAAAAAAAAACCTGTTCTTCCCAGCTGTTCTTCCCTTTACTAAGCAAATGGAAAGGAGGTGGTTTTAAACAGAGTTAACAAATTATCAACTATCCCACTTAAAGGAACAATGTAGGGTATACAGAAAAGATATATGTTACCAGGTAAGCAAGTTAACAAAATGGTCACACAAAAGAATTAATTTCCTGTCATTCATACACGCGCTAGCAAAGGCCTTCACTCATCTTGCTCTCACTTACCGATTGTGAAAAAATCTTGCACTCCATAGAATAACACAACAGCAGTTACACCTCAACTAAATGTATGAGTGTTTGTTCAAGTTCTAGCCCCAGATTATCGGGTAGGCGGTCAGCACATAAAAGGATCCCGTAATCGCTGGAAAATGAATCTGTAGTTGTGTCTCTTTTCTTAATAACAGTTTCTATGGGAGGGCACGGTCTCTGATACCGGGGTGAGGATGGTGTGGTCTATTTGACTATGCCGCTGATAATAAAAATTCTTACGCGTGCTGGTACACTTTATCCGTGAGGTATGGTTTAAGTCCAGTGAGAAAACTAGTCACATCACTGTTCAGGAAATTATGAATTATCTCTCTGTGTCAGTAAACTAACAAAGCTCGGGCCAGTGTTCTTCTTCCCGTTACGACTTAAGTTGTTTGATGGTGCGTTAAATTTGTCTTTGGGTGTGCTTTCTTTGCTATAAGTTAGATAGCGGAATTCCAAACATAGAATCGCCTCAAAGATTAAAAATTTACACAGTCTCAACAAGTTCTGCGTCAGGGGAACTCTACACACTGTTTTATGCTTTGCTTTGCTTAGATTGATTTCTTTATTGCTTTCTTAATGCTGGGATCGCACAGGTTACGATCACTCTGTATGAAAGAAAAAAAAAGACATGTAATATACCGAAAACAAATAACCTTCTAAAGCGCGATGAATTTCCCGTTAAGCCTATTATATATATGCTCGCGTATTTAATTATGTATTTAATAAACACTGCGCGAGTTCTAGTGGTTAAAAACCCACATCTATAAAACTAGGACTTAACTGAATTTATTAATTATAAATTCCTTCGCGACTTTAAAAGTTAATTTAAGCATCTATTATCTTTTGAAATAATATAATAGATAGATCATTATATTTAAAACTGGAACTCTTGAGATGGTTTAATTAAATAGATTTAAATTAACACAAAATCCCTTGAAGTAGAATGACTAGACCACTGATCACTTTACACAATATATATTTTACCGCTTTGCACAGAATTAGAAATCACTGCAAATATATATAAAATCCAGGGGAAAATCTATAACAAGATTTCAATAAAGCTAGTGCTTCTGTAAAGATCTGGCCAGCGAGTGATAACGTGTCTAGTTCTTCATGGTCTATTTAGCTAAAATGAAATGTAAGTTGAGTGGGACATGATAAACTTGACAACTTATTTGATCTCACGAACTTTTGGGGATCTGACCGCCAAATCAAGAGATGAAGCCGCCCCTTTAAGAAAACACAGTTTATATATCATTATATTTCTCTGATCTATAGATGTTGTTAATTTTCGCGCTACTGTGTGTAACGGAGAATCAGAAACAGAGCTATAAGATAAAGGTTTACGGTCGGTCTTCTGTCGGGCGTTTTCGACCGGCATCAAAAGACTTATTACGTGTAACGGGTTTCTCGAAGGTTTTCCCCTCGACTCGACATCAGAGCGTACTCGGGGAATTTTGGATTTCCCTTCGTAGTCTTCAAAAAGATTCTGTGTTTTTCACGTGCGGTCTGTCAGGTATCGTATGATTGACAGATAAGCTCGCGTGAGACGACGAGGTAAACAAACCTGATTCGTTAACTGTTATGTTATGACGGGCAGGTCACGAAAGTTCGTAAACACTTCCTTTGCTTATGTTAAAAAAAAAGAGGCGAGGACGAAAATGTAAGCTTGAGTGAGTAAAGACAGACAGTAAATGCATGGTTTTAGCTAGCAAATCGTAGAGGGCTACGAGGTTACAAAGACTGTCAGATTACTGTAGGCTCTTTTTCCATTATACGTCACATCACATAAGATGGGGACGTCAAATAAGATGAACAAAGCCCATTAGGATATATCAGAATATAACAAAAACAAAAACAATAGAACTTATTAGAAGATCGGAAATTTGTTGGCCTCAGGCTTAGCAAGGGAGAATCTGGAAAAAAAAAACCAAATGAGATTTGTCTGGATCGAATAAAATAGAAGTAAATGAGGACAAGGGAGCATCTAGGATACTATGAAAAGATGTCTGGAAAGGCAGCTGTTATTGTGAGTAATTGAATGCTCGAAAGACAGTTGTGGAGGGAAGTGATCGCCAATGGCACTTAATGATGTTGGTCTACTTATTGACCGAAGCACAAAGGAGAAATTATGGAAATATACAAAAATAACAGTATTAGAAGAGCTTAGAGTGGCAGAGTGTTTAGAAAATTTGCTTCTTGAAGCAAAGTTATCGCGTTCAAAGCTGCAGTCTACACAGATATAAACGGGTAACTAACTCTGCTACCGAGTTAAGGACGGCCAATGCAGCGACACGGGGAACGTGTCGACGCACCTCAAAAAAGCTGAGATCTACTATAGTGAAGCAACATATGCTATTGTACTACATTTAACCCAGTAGAATGCCAATTTTCTTCCTGCGAAACATGAAGCACCATCAATATAAATAAGTGTTCCTTATAACAGTATGTGGCGAAAACATCTCTCCGTTTTCCACGAACAATTTCTTAGGTTAGCGTCCATATCGCAAGACATACGCAAATCCCATCTTCCATGCCTCACGTTTTCCTAATATCGGATCATTTTGTGCTAATTTTTCAACAAAACATACAATATCTTCAATATAAAATCCTGTAGTGATTCCAAACTGTATTCCATGGATTTATTAATAGTTCTAGTTTATATGATGAAAATATGATCCGATTCCAAACGATCTTTAAAGTGATAATACAAATAAACAAGATTTCTTGTTTCTTGTTACCAAAGCCGTATATGAATTATTTCGTAATTCTCGGAATTTACCGACCAGCCAAGGGAGGTAAGGGATAATCAACAGAGGATTTCATTGATATTATGATAGACATAAATAATATATACTATTACATTGTATTAAAATAAAATTTAAAAAATATATGTTTATTAGCTTTATTTTGACATAAAAAGGGTTAAAAAAAAAAAAAAACTATCGGGCCCCGTGCTAACAGGGTTTTGGCAATCGGAATCAAACCTCTAGATTAAAAAAAAATAACCAAACAAACAAACGATTAAGGAACAAAGATTATTTCAAATTAGATATCAGGGATATATGCTATTACACTGTATTGACAAAAAAGCACTACATTTATTTATTATCTTTACGTTAATATAAAACTTGTTACATCAAAACTATAATCTTAAGTCCAGGGCGCCCTACCAGAATGGTCAAAAACGGGCCCCAAAACTATTAATGTCAACACTGCTCTTCACACAATCCCGTAATTTACAGGGGGCCTTAGTTTACCTGGTTACGTGTTATCTGCTTTGACATACGTACAAGACAGTTGGGAGAAGATGTAACACGCCATTTGAAAAAAAAAAACAGACATCTAACAACTACGAAATGCTAAATCTGTGCGTGATGCAGCATTCTTGTTTTGTTATCTTTGTTTTTGACTAATTTACAATTTGCATTGGCTTGAATTCCAAGGCATGTCATCTTTAATTACCCTTCAGACATGTTGTGAAACAGAACTTGTTATGTATTAAAAAGCTTTTCTATTGTCATAACATGTGCGAACGCTTGCCTGCGTACAGTTTACACATTAGCTGCGTTATGCAAATGAGAGCAGGGAAATACTGTATGTTGAAGTCTACAAATACATTTGAGATAAATCAGGAAACAAGAAATCTACGCATGTAAAAGTACAGTTAACTACTTCACAAATGAATTTAAAATAAATATATGAACGTGAAACGAACTTAAGCAAGTAAAAAAGAAATGTATTATATAAATCAAGATAATTTGCATGAAAGAAAAGAAATATAAGAGGGGTATGGGTTAGAGATCAGGCGTGTTCTTGGTAGATAAACGGTTGAGAAAGCTTCCGAAATCCTGCAGTTTTAAGTTGGAGAAACCGCAAGCCTTCTTAATGGCAGGTGAGGACAGATGTTACCTTTTTACTTTACTCTTTCCGTCTACCTGAGCAGTGCAGCGTTGTGTGGAGCCTGAAATGTTCGTTCTTGAGCCAAATGTATCGTGTTGACTGGTGTTAGCCCTTGACATTGTTTTATTTCTGCAATATTGTCTATCCCAGGAAGTACACGGAGCGACAGACATGGATACGCGCAATATTTAAAACAAGAAAAGAGAATAATATAGTTTCTTTGAACTAAGCAATTAGGTAGAACCCCAAGTAAGCCTAAAACACAATGGCGCAGTGTGAGAAGAAAGAGAACTCTTCGTTCCCATTAACGACTAATTAACACAGTTAACCCGCTTCCCATTCCTTCAGCCGGTACTAGAGCCCCTTTATACTATAGAGAGTTACGTGAACTATGTCAGAATCGAAAACGAGGCTGAGCTCGTTGACGCCATTTTCGGCTGGACAATACCAGGGCTAGTAGCGAGAATAAGCATCGAGTAAGATTTTTTTTTTAAATTAATGAAGATAAATAGCCCGTTCAAACTCTGATGGGTTATAATTAGGATATATATTCTTTTCAATTCCAAATAATACGAACAACTGCCGATATGAGAAAGTGGCACTTAATTTGTCAAATCTTGTAAATAGGGACAATCACAATTGTGCTTATACGTTAAATAAATAAACCAAAAAAAAAAACAAAAAAAGAAGAAGAAACTCTGAACAAGAATAATATTAAAATGGAGGGGTGTAAAGGCCTGGTGGTTCCAGTTATATAACTGACTTTAATAGATATTTAATTGACTTTCGTCTATTAAAAGTCATATGAATTTTAAGAACTGCATCAGACCTTAACATTCCCGGCCACTATATATATTAACCTTTGTTCGTGTTAAATAATGTTAGACTATATTATGCAGTTCCCTAGGACTGTCTATTCTTAACACCTCTTCTGTATTTATAAGATTATATTTATATTTATAAATATATTATAAATATAATATATAATTAAAAATTTAGATTATATATATATATATTTTTAAATAATTTTAAATTATATAATATAAATTATATAATTTTATAATTATTTAATTGTAATATATAAAATTATATAATAAAAATAATATAATATAACAAAATTTTATATTTTTCTCTATTTTGGCTTCCTTATCTTCTATGTTTTGTTTGATCTTTTCAGTAAGTGAGTAGTCTATGATTGGACTATGATTTCATATTTTATATATATATGGGACCAAAAGACGCAGCAATAGTGAACGGAGTCAGCGACTCATAGCTTGACTGCCTGCGTCAGGACCAGCGAACCAGAGCTGGTCAAGACCGCACTCCACTTCCACGTGGTGGTCCTGGAAACAGTCTGCAGCAGTGCAGTCTGGCTGAGCGAGTGTGGATCGCAATGGGAAGGCAAACCCGGTCCTAAAAAATGCCGTGCAGAAGTCAGATGTGTCGACCGAAAGGTGCAGATATCACAGCTTAGGCGTAAACAGACACAACGCAACCACCGTCCTTTTCAGGACTAACGAGGAAGAAGAAAAAGATATATATATATATATATATATATATATATATATATATATATATATATATATATATATATATATATATATATATATATACATATACATAATAAACGTGGCGTAAAACTATAATAAAATTATAATTAATTTTTATTACTTTTATTATTTTATTTTATAAGGTAGTATGTTTTGCTAAATGTTGCAATTCTAACGGAATATTTGTTGTTAAATAGTGGAATTCTAACAGAATATAAAATTCAACGGAGTATGTATTAAAAATTCACGTTACTGATTCTATTCAATAAGCTGGTAAGTAAACTGGTTTTCTTCTTTTTGTTTTGTTAGTTGAAATACAAAGAATAGTACAAATATGTGCTACTGTGTTGGCATCTAATTTTATTTCAGATTATTAGTTAACCTAAAGGAAAATGCTGAAACTCACGATTGGGACCATTTTCGTGCAATACGGGTACAACCGAAAATGGCGGCCAAATTTTAGTTCGCGTAACTCTTATATGATAAAGGGGCACCAGCCGGTACCAGTCAGGATGTCAGCCGTTCGTGCTTTGTACGTGCTGACCTCACATCTTCTAAATGGCCAGCTAGGACTTCTTAAAAGACGGGACAAAATGTCATTAAACCTGCAGACACTAGCGATGTATTGGTAACTTGGAGCAAGGATTTACATAACAGAGTTTAGAAACCCCATCTTCTACTTTTATTTTTATTTTTATATATTTTTAAAATAAAGTTTTGCCTCGTTTTGGCGAGGCGCGTCCCGTCCAACTTAGTCGGTTATATTAGGGCGCATGTCTAAACATAAAAGACCCTTAGGTCCGGGATTATTAAATACTTTTATTTTGATTAATGATTGTACAAGGGGTAATGCGACGGTAGTTTCCCGTTGCTTTCCGTCGGTTTATGTTCTGACGATGCTACAGTTCAAAAATATGATGTTGCCTATGCCACTAATCGTCGTCTCTTCCGTGATAATATCTTCCCTTCTGATGCTTTATGTCTCCAAATTTTCGGCGGTAGCCTTGGGAAGCCTTCTTTCTATAAACTTCCGTTGTCTATCTATCTATCTATCTATCTATCTATCTATCTATCTATCTATCTATCTATCTATCTATCTATCTATCTATCTATCTATCTATCTATCTATCTATCTATCTATCTATCTATCTATCTATCTATCTACCTATCTATCTATCTATCTATCTATCTATCTATCTATCTATCTATCTATCTATCTATCTATCTATCTATCTATCTATCTATCTATCTATCTATCTATCTATCTATCTATCTATCTATCTATCTATCTATCTATCTATCTTTCTTTCTATCTATCTATCTATCTATCTATCTATCTATCTACAAACATATATATATATATATATATATATATATATATATATATATATATATATATATATATATATATATATACACACACACATACATATATATATATATATATATATATATATATATAGTGGGGTGGAATGTTTAAACAAATTTAATCTATTAATCAAATTTCCTTAATCGAAAATTAATTGATCAATTTCGAACAATTTGCTAAATTACAAAAATTATCAAGAACATTTTTTGTTGTTGAAATCGTTACGGGCTTTATTTATTTTACATGTTTTAAGAGAACATAGTCCAGAAAATATAACGAAAATCGTGAAACGTTACAACCAAACAATTTATTGTTATTGATCATACTTGCCAAACAACTCCATATCACAAACCTCTAGGATGATAAGTGCAATCGCATTTAAGCAAAAACTATAAACACAGCTAATAATGGAATAATCGATTACAATTTATTCTACCAATGAATCGTTTTGAAAAAATTAACCGATTAATCGATTAATTATATCCCAGCTCTAAGATATATATATATATATATATATATATATATATATATATATATATATATATATATATATATATATATATATATATATATATATATATATATATATATATATATAGTGGCCGCTTCTTCTTAGGGAATAGTCCAGTTAATTACGATATACTTTCTCACAAAATATAATCTCTGCTCCTTGTTTTAAAACAATGCCTGTTAAAAAAAATTGGTTCAACTTCAAACGTGTCTGGAATAGAATGAGTTCAAATTCACTGGTAACTTTTAATCGTGCCAAGGCAAAAAACATCACAAATTCTGTAACTCGTTACTGTCCTGTTCTGACAATGCAGTTTCTGAAAGTCTTACCGTTTCACGAGCCACAACAGTATAAATATTCCATAATTACGTAAATCTAGTGAGTTCTCTATAAGTGAGACACTAAGTTGGACTGTCAGGCTGGGCAGACACCAAGGACAGTTTCGTTCTATATTTTTTTATGTACAGAATCCACACGCTTATTTAGAAGGTAAGGTAAGTTTATAAAATACAGCGTACAATTTAAGTGTTTTCAATCATTTTTTTATATATTTTATCTGCTCGCAAATATTCCGGTGACTCCAGAAATCATTTAATAACACATTAGTTGCCCTTTTTGTGAATAAGATTTAAACAAATAACATTAATTTGTTTGACAAGAAATAAAATAGGGAGAAGATATCGAGATTGCCCTCTTTCCGCACGACCTGCCTGGGGAGAAGTCTCCGAGTTTTGTGGCCGAGTGCTATCTCAGACTGGGGCTGCTTACTCCGGGAAGACGTGCGCACCTTCATGGCTGGCGGATGCTGTAGTTGGGTTGACCACGTCCTCGGAGGGAGCTCCGGCGCCATCGCAGAAGCAGCTGTGCTGAGGACCGGGGGGGGGGGGGGGGGGGGGCGGGGGGGGCCAGTCAAGGTGGCTTAGTGAAGGGCTGTGGGGACCGGGATGCGGGGCATGGACCAGAGCTGAAGCGCTGCAAGAGTTGAAGATGCCGACCGAGCAAAGTGGAGGTAATTTGTTGTTGCCCTACAAGACACGAATAGACGTGACTGACACTGAGTGCTTTGACAGTGAGTGGTTAAGCATCCAAGAGATAGAAAATTTGTTTAAAATGAAATAAAAGAAGTAATTTGACAAATAAAACAAGCTACAACAACACCCTCTCTCCCCGCTTAGCGCTGTTAATTTGTTCTTCAAAACACGAACGAAAATGTATTTCGCATCAGAATTAATTTACATGTAATTAATTCGTTACTGGGGCCCAGAAAGCTGTATCAAAATTAAGTACAACATGATTAAAAAACTAGTTAATAACAATTATTTTAATCGCTGTTACTTCCGTCGTTTGTGGCTACAACTATCACGGCAGATCTTTCTTCATCATCAGACGACTGGTTAACAGTAGGTATTGTTTGAGTTGAAAACGTTTTTCTTGCTCGAGATGTTGAATGCTTTGCTGTTTGGTCAGTGGGGACACAAGTTATTTATGAGATTTTAAAAGATAAAAAAAGAATCGAGCTTGCTTTGCCACTTTCTTTTTCCATTCAAGAAACCCCTTGCAGCAACTAAGATTTTGTTCTATGCTATGGATTAACATAGAACTGCATTACATTCTGGGGTCATGGTTCATTATGCTAGAAATGACAACGTTTCTTGGCCGTCTCGTTACCCTTAATGAACTTGATGAGCATGTGAATGTTATATTTCCGGCCTCCCATGGAGTCTAGCGCTCAGCGTAAGATCGAATATTTAGGCGTATAATAGAAATATGGCATAAAATACAAATAGCGTTATATCGAAAAAGCGCTAATCGAACAGCGTAAGACCGGGGGAATAGGTGTATTTTAAAACTATACATCTCCCACCTATCAATATACAGCGCATAAATGGTAATTAATTTGTAAAAAATGTGTTGCCCCCTGTAGTTCCCGGGGGGGAGGATTTATTGAGTTAAAGAAATTATAGGAGTCTGCTCCATCAAGCATGTCGTAAGTGTTCTCATTATCTTTACTTTCTCCATGTGTATTTTCCGCAACACACTCTACACTAGCAGGTCAATGTGCATCAAGACAAATATATATATTTCTATACCGTGTAAATCGGATTTTGTGAAATCAATATGTATAAAATTCCAGCTTTTTCTTTCACTAACGCTAAGGGATGCAACTTTGGTTGGAAGTTAGACATTAATTGTATTGCTTCCCTTATATGTACTCTCCCGAAAAAAGTAACAATTGACAAAGAAAAGTGCGCTGTGATGATATCCGAGATTTCACCGCTCGAAATATATATATATATAGTGTTTATAAGTGTAAAAATAACATAGGAATAAAATAGCGCAGTTATGGAGAACGTTATCTCCTACGCCGCAAGTCAGTGCTAAGATTTTATGCCTCGACCTTGGGACACTAACGTAACATATTTTGACACAAAACCAAAGCCTAGTTGTTCCGAGAGGATAGTAAGACAGAAACGGGGAAAGAATAAAAAGAAACATAAGAGGGAGAGAGGAAATGCTACACTTCGACACGCATTTGGTTCTGCTTGGTTGTCGCGAGCCGAGCAGACGATAGTGCATGCCGATATCGTAGCTTGTTTCAAAAATACGATAGAAAAATCCCTTTTCTGTAACTCAGATGCGAATGTATATTACCACACTGATTGGACGCGAGACAACCAAAACATATACACACACGTATTTCAAGCGAAAAAAGTAGTGCAATTGTAGCGTACAGACAGCACTTTGTCGCTTTTGTGACGTATTACTACAAGCGTTGTCTCGTAGTGAATGAGAACGACAGTTTAAAGAAAAGAAAAAAATTACGATTAACGTGGAATATTTTGAAAAAAATACAGTATGGAACGGGGAAGGGAAGGAGCATAGTTGGTGGTACTACGAGTTAGTGTTTACAAATTTGAAGTGGCAAGACAGAAAAATATGTTAGTTGAGGAAATGAAGAATAAAAACGATAATATTGAATATAATGAATACAAGAATAAAGATTTAATCACTGTGTGACAGGTAACAACCGGATCACTAATTATTGGTCAGAATTATAAACTGTTAGGAATTAACCGAAATATTGACGAAGACAGATGGACGAACAGACTTGAACCTTTCTCAGTTTGCCCTGTGGTGGGGATAAGGGGGAAGTTAGTCCTAGATTTGAAAATTTAGTTCGAGTTTGAATACAAGGACGCTAAAAGCCAAACGGTACCTGATTGGCTGTAGCCTAATATACTAAGGGAGGAATAAAAGTAATTGATAGTACTGTTCGGGGCCACTTGTGATAGAGATTTTCGACACTAAAGTTGTTTAAAGCAAGATAAAAGTACTGTCTTGGCTTAGCTGTTCTGCACCAGCAAGAGATCTGGAGTTGACCATATTATCTCAATTCAAAATATTAGTGTTTAATATTTCTCTGATGCGGTAAGAAAGAAAACCTTTATATTATCATTATTATTATCATTATGTATATATTATTGAATTTGTATGAAAATTATGTGGGGAAAAGATTATCTAGAGTGAAGCCAACATCAAACTTTGTGTTGTTTCACAGAGTTGTTAAGAAATATAGTAACAGGTTGTAGAAAAGCCCGACAGGTTTTCTGACACTTTGGGAGAAAATTAAATTAAATAGTAATGGGGAAATTGTTGAACAGTATTGTGACATAAGACCAGGCAAACCACTGGCCGTCGTCTTCAGCAAGTCACCGTCTTTGTACACGACTTGATATTATTAACTTAAAATGATTCCTTTGTCAAGGAAAGTGTCAAACTGTAGTTTGAAGTTTATTTGACCATGAATGGGGTAACAAACCAATTAAGAACGTTAACTAATTGTGTAGTTACCATGCTGAATCTGAATGAATTAAAATGTTTAGTTAGGGAAAGAGAGAGTACATCAGAGGGTGATGTAGGCCGCATTTATATTGTTCCAGGGTTTCATCCACGACTAGAAGTGAGCCCAGGTCAACTGAGATCTGTATAATTCTGCATTATAAAGAAGTGAGGCATAATCAACTGTGTGCCTCCCTGTATTTCAAGATCTGAGGCCTGACTTATTATTGGAAGCTGGTTGTGTGACTATACATCATCCTGCACATCAGAAGCCACAAAGTTAAGCCAGTGTCTGCAGGCATTTGATATATCAACCCAAAAATTGCTCTCATTTCCCAAGTGTTTAATAAATATTTAGATTGTGATGAACTTAGACGTTCTTCCTAACAGTACCCATTCATAGGAGCTATAATACAGTGACATTGTCCCAGATTGACACATGTAATTAAATTTGTGAACAATAATATACACAGTTATAAATTGAATCATTTTGATGTAAATATTTTGATTGATCCTTTTGAATTTCAATTCCAGTATACACAAAATTGTGATACTGGAACAATAAATTGTAAAAAATTAATTCACATTTAAACTTAACTCTGGGTGTTGTTAAATACTTTTCATAGAGTTCTCAGTTGTATTTGTTGTCATATTATTACAACACACCTTACATTACCCTAGACATTATACGTAGCTATCAGACATACTAGTCAAGAATAAGTCTGAATGAGATCATAAGGTGGTAGCAGAAAGGCACTCTGAAAACTCACCCTAATAATTGTTAGATTCAGGGGCCTTCACAGCTGACCTCATTCAGTACAATAGAAATACATAACAACAACAAGTCATAACATCTAAATCCACCACATGCGCAAATGACGGTGTGCACAAAAATATTTATAGAATATGTGATCCCGTATACACACATTGGGATCCTCGCTGCTGCTACGTAGTTCGTGTATTGTGGTGATGCACAGTGGTTTTAAAAAACATACTTTTGAATAAGTAAAATTGCCGTCAGGTATTGGTGCTTTTGAATTTAATTCCTGTCTTAAGACGGGCTTTTACACTAGTAAATAATAAGAACCGATGTAAAGGATAAAACTACTATCTGTCAAGCAAGTCGTAAAAGGATTCTAACATGAGATTGTGCTTGGGCCCTGTCATCAATTAAATACCTACAGAAACCACTGCATCCAAGAGCAGATGGATTGGATGCAGACTTCCTACCACAATACCAGCCGCACCAGTGACTCTACGCTCCGTTGGTAGCAACAAATGGGAAATAATGATACCTCAAAGCTTGAACAGTAATGAAGGAAAGCTTGAATACAAATGTACAGACAAACTATAACGGCCAATATAATGGAAGGACATTAAACGTAATACCCAAATGCCTGAGAGAGCAGAAGTTCTGTTCTGTTTCTTAACATAAACCACGCCCCAGAACAATACGAATACTATGGGACACGCCTTTCTACAAATTTAGCACTTCTTCTTCTTCATTAAGTACCATGCCTAGTGGCGTAGGAGATCATGTCTCTCCACAACTTTCTGTCTCCAGTATAATATATCAACTTGACCTCTTTCCATGCGCATGATGTCAAACTGTCTAGTATTTGCTCTCTTTGTCTTCCCCTATCTCTTTTTCATTCAATCTTACCTGTTGTTACTATATATTCCAGCTTTCCTCTTCTCATTACATGCCCAAAAAAAGTGGATTGCTTCTTTCTAACTTGTGAAATAAGTTTCCTTTCTGCATTGGCCTCTTTCAGGACATCCTCATTACTTTTTTTGGCGGTCAATGGTATTTTTAACATTCTTCTGTAAAATCACATCTCTGTTGCCTCTAGTGTCTTCCCTATTTGTTTACTTATTGTCCACGACTCACTCCTATATGTCAGGATTGGTTCTATATAACACTGAAGAATTAGCACAGCCCGCAATAAAGAAATCTAAACCTTTAACCATAAAGTAAAGCTACAATAGTTTTCAAAACGTCATTTTTAAAAATTGTTTTTCACTGATTAGACAAATTCTAATATTAAATTTTAAACATTCTAATCATGTTTTTTTTTTCAAGTTGGTCCTATCTCGATTACAAACAAAACACCGACCAAAGATGATAACATCTGTCTTCACCGTCTCATGGTTGCTACTAGGAACTCTGGCTGGGTTGTCAATCTTTTGGCTGTGGACAAGAACCAGACGTTCTTATGGTAAATTTAACATCCCGCCTTTTCCTGTGAAACCCTGGCCAATTTTTGGACACTTCTTTATGATGTTTGGCGATCTACGAGACAATATGAAAGAATGGCGACAGAAAACTGGTGACATCTACAGTTTAGACATCGGTGGAGTTCTCCATATCCTGGTTAATGACTTTAAAGACATCAAAGAAATCTGGGTCAGACGGGCTGATAACATCGTAAATACTCAACACCATTTTGGTGACGAAATTCTTAATGAATATGACACGGGTATATTTGCGGCAAGGGATGATAACTGGAAAGAACAGAGAACAACATCTTTGTCAATTCTTCGCTCGTTTGGAATGGGGAAGAATGTAATGGCGGAAAAAATTCTAGAGGAAGTAAAAGTTATTGTCGAGAAATTTGCAGCATTAAAAGGACAGCCCGAAGATGTCAGAATACTTCTCAATGTCAGCGTTTCAAACGTTGTTTGTTCTGTTGTTGTGGGAAAAAGATTCGACCACGAAGATCCCTATTTTGTCCGCCTGGTTGCCCGCTTAGATACGTTTCTAAAACATTTACCCACAATAACGAATCTGACTCCTTTTAAACAGGTTTTTTTTCTGCCTGGAGACCTGTTTCACGCAAAAAAATGGGTTAAAGCAACACTTGAAATAGATGACGAATTTTGTGAACCTTTCCTTCGCAAGAACAAGCAAGAATTCAATGAAAACGAGGAACCGCAAAACTTTGTTTCAGCTTACCTCAAAGAAATGAAGAAAAAGAAAGATGGAGGTCAAAATACTAAGTTGGATGAAGCAAATTTAAAGACGTTAATAAGAAGTCTGTTTGTCGCTAGAACTGAAACCACTAGCACCACAATATTGTGGTGTCTGCTGTACATGCTGCACTATCCTGACGTACAGGAAAAAGTCTTCCGTGAAATCGAGGACAGTATTGGAACTATCCGTGTCCCAAACATGGCGGATAAACCCAAGCTTACGTATTTGAACGCGGTCATCATGGAAACCCAGCGAATAGCGAGTCTTGTTCCAATCGGCTTTCGACGAGAAGTAAGTGAATCCTTTGAATATGCTGGATTCACCATCCCGAAAGGAAGCTTAGTTTGGCCTGTTTTGGACTCTGTTCTTCACGATAAGAAAATCTGGGGAGATCCAGAAACCTTCCGACCTGAGAGATTTATTGATAAAAACGGAACTCTAATCAACCGCGAAGAGCTCATTCCGTTTTCTATTGGTAGAAGAGTTTGTCTAGGAGAAGCTCTGGCTAGAATGGAGTTGTTCCTGTTTCTCTCCGCCATTTTTCAACGCTTCAGGTTTCAACCAGCCGACAAATCAGGTGAACTGCCGACACTGAAAGGATCTTTTGGAAGTACAGTAGTGCCTGAGCCATTCAAACTCAGATTTATTGAGCGCAAAGCTTAAGCTTTAAAAAAGAGAAAAAACTATTCTGATCTGCTACCAATGAAGTCGCGATATTAAAGCTATGACACTGATGTCACTTTAAGGCATTATATCAGGTTTTGATTTCAATTTATTATGCTCTGGTCAGAGATTTCCTAATTAATCATCGTCATCATCATCATCATCATCATCATCATAGTTACCCTTCAACTGTCCAAGGATCACGGGGCTTAAATAAGTCCTTCTGTCCAGTGTTGACCGTACACAATCTTCCTATGATTTGTTTTTTACTTTCATTCTTGTCTCCAGTTCTAATCTCCTTGTGTGTTTCTTTTGGTCTCCATGTCCCATTCGCGCACTGTTGATTCGAAAAAAAAAACACAACTACCTTGTAATACTATCCCCACTGCTTGGCGGTGAAAAAAATTATATTTTTTCATCTGCCTATTCTCCACTCTGATCCTGATACCAGAGAGTTGTTTCATGATACCCCTTTGGTGGCATATCGTAGGGATAAGAATTTTAGGGATATTCTTGTACACAGTCACGTGAGACAAACTAGCCCTTCACACTTTGGTACTAAACCGTGCCAACGCTGTATATGTAAGAGCTGTCCGTTTGTACTCCAGACTCAGAAAGTTATTTTTCCGAAAGGAAAATTTGTCATTAGAGAGTCTTTCACGTGTAAATCCAGAAACCTGATTTATGCTATCATCTGCAAGAGGTATGGCATTACCTATATTGGCGAAACTGGCAGACGTTTGGAAGACAGGTTTCGTGAGCACTTAAATGACATTTATCATGGCAAACCTACACCGGTGGCTCTTCATTTTAATAGACCTGATCATTCAGGTAATTTCTGATATAAATGTTACTGCTTTCCTTTCTTGTGTTGGTGATGACCGAACTCGCTTTTCCTTGGAGAATCGTCTCATTTATCAAATGAGCTGTTTATTTCCCTTAATGTCCTGCATCATTTTGCATAAATTCTGTTGGCTTTTCTCTCTTTTTCATACTTCTTTATTTCTTCCGTCGTTGGTTTTCCCGATCTAACTTCTTATGTTTTTCCTTTGGTTCGTTTCGTATTCTTTTGTATCTTTTTAATTGTCACTATCTTATATATCACTTCCTTAGACGATTCCTTTGACAAGCTATCCTCAGTGATTTATTCCAAGGATCTAGCTAAGTGACTTTGTACTTGTTTTAATAGTTTTGTTTTGTACTTGTTTTAGTAGTTTTGTTTTGTACTTGTTTTAGTAGTTTTGTTCATTCTTTTTTTTTCGTTTCGTTGATTATTTACTTTCTTGTTTCGATATTTCTTTCAGGTTTTACGATTTTCTTGCATTATTATTGTTCTTTTTTTCGTTCATCACCGTTGTTGTTGCTTCATCTGCTTGTATCGCTCATTTGGTATTTGTTTCTCATCATCGTATGTTTTTGTAGTATCTATATGTATGAGTAATTCATGTCCTTGTCACCTGCTTGTAACTGTGGCTGACGATGGGTAAAACCCGAAACGACCCGTGTTTCCTGTGTACCGTTAACTTGCAAAACTGATTTCCTACCATTTTATCTTTTAATTTAAATATTTGTAATACTATCACCATGTTTCATCAGTGGGTATCCTATCCATCGCCACCGTCTTCTTCGCATCTTCTCCACATCGGTGATCTTGTCCAACCATTTAAATCCTTCTATTTTACGCAACCATCATTTTATATATAGTAACTTCTTGTTAGCTGTTGTTCTTGCCTTTCTTAACTGATATATTATTATGTGTCTTTGTTTTGGATAGACCAACCTTGGTTTACCTTCCACGTAGTCAACCAGAATACCTGTCAATTTAACAAAGCACTGATGAACTTTCTAAAAAACTCTGTAATGGTTTTTCTTTTATTTTAAATATATGTTGTCTTCACATTTAAGCAGTGAATAAATAAACAGAAAATTCATATATTAGTGCAATGAACTCACGTTAATCAGAATTCGGTGTATTTTTCATTGTTGCTACAGCATCGTCAGATATGGGATCTCACTGTACTATGTTGGTATGTTAATGAAATAAATAAAGAGGGAAATCCGAGAATAGAAAAAAAATAATTAGAGGCATTTTTAAGGCACTCGTAAGAAAGAAAGAAGTAGAAAGTAAGACAACAGAAAAACAACAGACGTGATAGGCTTAACGGCCATCGTGTGCCTGCAACATAACCACTTTATGTGTATTATGTACTAATATCTGTGTGACGTGGTTCATCTGCTTTTTTACTTCCATAAAGTGTGGATTAATCCTGTATGTTTATAATTATGACACTCTGCGTAAAGCTGGACATAATGTACATATGGCTGTTAGAAAAATGATAGCTAGTTTTATTTACGTTTCATGTGATTTTGTTAAAGCTATAACGATACTAGTGTGGTGAAGTGGGATGTTATAAATATTTATAGGGGACTTAGTGTACTGACTGAGATCAGCTGTGAAGGTATCTATATCTAATAAGAGTAGTGTATTATAGATAACCTTACTTGCTGCCACATATATTTATATCTCAGTCAGAATTATTCTGGAATAGTGTGATGACTACGTTATATGTCTAGGGTATGTGTATGATGAAGTGTAAGTCAAAACAACAACAGACAGATAAACAATTTAATTTATTCCACTACATGTGACAACACTGTGACACTCACATACATATAACACTCTAAGAGGATATCTTAAAGGAGTCACTGATAACTTTTCAAATAACAATATGTATTCATTGCTGTCATGAATGTATATGTGTCCTGATTCAAATACAAAGGAACCAGGAGTCACAATCAATTTTAATTACAAGTTATATGTACAGAATTTATCAATATGAATATTGTAGTGACATATATTATTAACAGTATCCTATGTGTGTCAGTTGTGTAGTAGTAATATGAGGTAATACTGGTTTTGTTTTGTTCAAGCTCTGTTGGTATTTGTCATCATGACTTCAATAGTTTGTCTTTATTGGAACTAGTATTGGAGATGTTCTCAGTTCCTGATATTAAAACAATTTACTTCCCCTCTTAAGTTTATGTTACAATGTTATTTTAAGATGGGGGTACATAATTTTGAGCTCAGCTGGCCACATCAGCTTATCTTGCGTGATGGCGGCAGGAAATGACTCCTCTGCTCGATTTCTCCCCTGTGCTCTGGAGACACCTCACTGATAGCTAAATGGACCAAGGAGTATGCTGTCCGACTCTGGATTCAGCAAAGCTCTGACCAGGTGCTGCTCAATACCATCAAGACCACGGAAAACCACAGTCTTCATAGAATAAACACAGATACGATTGACTACATGAATTCTGGCACATATTCCCATTAACTTATGTTTCCTTTTTTTAGCAAAAATATGAGCTGCTTCAACGCACTGTTGCTTTATCAAGCTTATTTGACCTAGGGGTCTCAAACAAATAAGAACGTTAACTAATTGTTTAGTTACCATGCTGAGTCTGAATATGATTGATAAATGTTTATTAGTTAGGGAAAGAGACAGAATATCTGAGGTTGAGTAGGACGCATTTATATCGTTCCAGGGTTTCATCTATGACTCAAAGTGAGCCCAGGTAAACCTTATATTTGTTGCTGCATCCAATCAAGTGAGGAGTATGGTATGTGTTCCTCCTTGTTTTTTCAAGAGCACGTTATAAAATCCTGACTATGAGCAGAAGTGATTTCATGCTGTCATGTCCCCACATATTTCATCCTGTAAATTTGTTAATTCCTAGATAAGAAATTGCTCCGGGCACTTGATATATCATAACTCAGCAACTCCATTAAGGAACCCAAATATTAGATCATTTAATTATGATAAGTGGCAGCGTTCAATGCAATCATTACCCATTCTGTTTCAAGATGTAAATTCTGGGTACACTGTTTTCCAGACGTAAACATATTTAATTAAAGTTGTGAAAAATAATATACTCGGATATAAATTGAATCGATTTTATGTAAATACTTTGATATATCATTTTGAGTTTCAATATTCCAGTATACACAAAATTGTGATACTGGAACAATAAATTGTAAAAAAGATTTCACATTTAATACTTAACTCTGGGTGTTGTTAATTTTTTTTTCATAGAGTTCTTAGGTGTATTTGTTGTCATTTTATTACAGCACATTTTACATTACCCTAGACACTAGCCAGATAACAGACATACACCATTATTATACTTTGGATAAAATACGTCGCAGGTTGAGGTCGTAGGGTGGTAGCAGAAAGGTTCCCTGAAAACACAAACCCTATTATCTATTACTCAGGGGCTTCTTTTCTTGACCTTATATGCAGAAAATTAGGCTTTATATTTACCTGATAATTTATATATGTGGATTAGAATATTTCACGACAACTAGGTGATAAAACACCTGTAAGTCTGAGATAACTATTTTTAATTTAACTTAATCTTCGTGTCAAATAATGTGAAAGAGATATCAGCATGGAGTTCATCTCCTTTCCCCTGGTCATTGTTCTGCAATATTCATGTATCAAAACTTATCTAATAATAATAAATGCGGCAGTCTATTTCTGTGTCCATAGAGAGTTTGTTGTTCATGATAGACCACAGGTGTGTGAAGTGGTGCACCACTGCCAATTCATAGTTATCAATAGTGATAAAAGGTGCAACATCCACATCCTGACCCAGCACATTTGTGTTCTTTAGAGGTATTGTGAGCTCGAAGTCCTTGCACGCTAGGGTGAATCGATTCATTAAGCTCTGAAGCTCCTGTTGACTTTGAGTGACGATTGTAGCGTCATCAGCGAATAACAAATCTCTGATAGTGACCCTTCTGATTTTTGTTTTTGCCTTCAGCCTTGCGAGGTTAAAGAGTTGCCCGTCTGACCTGTGTGAAGGCATATTCCTTCAGCTGCATCTCTGTACGCATGTTTTCAAGAGCAAGGCAAAGAAGATCCCGAAGAAAGTCGGAGTCAAGACGCAGCCTTGTTTAACGCTACTGCGTATGTCAAAGTTATAGACAGACAGACAGACAGACAGACAGACAGGCAGGCAGGCAGGCAGGCACGCACGCACGCACGCACGCACGCACGCACGCACGCACACACACACACACACACACACGGGACCCAAAGATGCAGCAATAGAGAATGCAGTCAGCGACCCATATCTTGACTGCTTGCATCAGGGTCAGAGAACCAGAGCTGACCAAGACCCTACTCCACCTCCACGTGGTGGTCCTGGAAACAGGCTGCATCACTGCAGTCTGGCTGAGAGAGTAGGGATCGCAGAGGGAAGGCAAATCCGGTCCCAAAAAATGCCCTGCTGAAGTCGGATGTGTCGACCGAAAGGTGCAGATATCACAGCTCCGGCGTAAACAGACAAAACGCAACCAACGTCCTTTTCAGGGCGAACGAGGAAGAAGAAGAAGAACACACACACACACACACACACATATATATACTGCTTGTGGGATTCAAATAAAAATACTTAAAGATGGATTTAGTAAGTATTTCTTGGTATTTCGTATTTAAAAAAAAATCATCAACACAAATGCGAAGTCTGTCCTATTGTAAGAGTCTGAAACATGGAGAACAAAAAATGAAAGTTGCAGACTTATTAATGAGTGCTTGCGTAGAATAGATGGGTTGACATATTACGACAAGGTCACTAATGTGGGACTGATTACAAGAACCCCAGTTTAATAATTAAAATAAACCAATGAGAAGAAGGTGCTGGAGATGAATGGAACACACATTGAGGAAACATGTTGATAGCATTACAAGGCAGTCATTGTTCAGGAATCCCCAGAGAAAGAGAGGCAGAGGTAGACCAAAAAACACATTGAGGAAACATGTTGATAGCATTACAAGGCAGTCCTTGTTCAGGAATCCCCCAGAGAAAGAGAGGCAGAGGTAGACCAAAAAACACATTGAGGAAACATGTTGATAGCATTACAAGGCAGTCCTTGTTCAGGAATCCCCCAGAGAAAGAGAGGCAGAGGTAGACCAAAAACACATGGAGAAGAGAACTGGAAATAGAATAGAAAATAATGACGAAGATATGGAAACATATTGAGATGATGGTACGAGAAGGAAGACTTAGCATACGTTTGATGAAGGCCTATGCTCCTTGGTGAGCTGGAGGTTGATGATAGTGCGTCTTAAAGGCAACGTTTTATATTGTACGTAATCCTCACGTCTTGCATGTTGATTACGGCTTGAATGCTATGGTTTGAAGATGACCAGATATTTTTGTTTGTTTCTGTACTAAAGTAATTCACACGAAATAGTCAAACATGTCCTGACTTGTTTTGTTCTTTCTTGTACTTGTTGCAACTGATAAACAATAATCGTAATGATGACGACGATGTAAATGCTAATCATGATGACGAGGATATGGTGATGATAATTTTGATGATGGTTGCCACAATGATGATGATGATGTTAATTACTATAATTGTGATGAGGATGGGGAAGGTCCTGGTGATCATGAAGTTGTTGATGATGATTATCACGATAATATTGACATTAATAATGATGGTGCTGGAGATGCTGCTGATAATGATAATGGCGACAACCTTCGGATAAAAAATATTCAACATTTGCTACTGCAGTTACGTTACACGCATGCGAAAAACAAAGAACACATACAAATTACAAAACGCCATGATAGGGCTTCGCGGAGATACGTCAAGATTGCAATCGGCGACACCAGGTCTCCATCAGGAATAAATATCTGTTAGTGAAAATAAACACACATCTACAGCATCATTATCATCATCAGCTGCCATCTCCACATCGAATTTCGGCTGCAATGGTTCTCCAACGTATTCTGTCTCTTGTCTTGATGGTGCACTCTGACAGACTGTTGGTGTTATCTTCCCACTTATAGCGCTGTCTTCCCCTTTCACGTTTACCTTCAGCTCTTTCATCCAGTACAGTTTTCAGCAAGATGTTATGTCGTGCTAAATGCCTGAACTTTTTCAGTTGTCTAACTTTGAATTGTCCATTAATTCTCAGTTCATTCCTAGCTTTTCTAGCACCTCATTATTTGTTTTCCACACATCAACACTACGTCTCGGCACATTCCGATCTTCCTGTACATTTACAGGTGTTGATATGACAGATCACTAGATGACGAAGGAGAAAAAGATAGTTAATTTTAAAGGGAGAGAAATTTCTGACTCGCCTTCTCCAACCGGCATTTCATCATACTGTATCCGCAGGACTTAAGGTGCCTCTTTTGCGTTCCCAGTGAAAACCTATAAGCTAGCCTATAAAAATCAACTTTAATAGTCAATTGCATGAGACAGAACGCACACTTCTGGTGTCTGCATACGGCATGGGGCTTTAAGGACTGCTTGACTTTAAACAGTTGTTGATGTGACAGCGTTCACCAGAGATATCGGTAGATGTCATTTTATATGCTCGTTGAAGCATTATTCTGACTGTGTCAGGGTGGCTAATAGACGGCGTCTGCCTAGAATTCTAGAGGTACCGGGTTCGATTCCCAGTTCAGGGAAAATAATTTATGAAATTATTGTTCAGAACCAGTGGTCCTAATGATGTCATACTTCCCCCTGGTCTCCTGGGTCGTGAAATCGAATGCCTAGCCTTCTCGGATAAGGGTGAAAAAATAGAAGGTCCCGTGTGCAAGTTGCGCACGTTAAAAATCCAACGGCAGTTGGAAATCGTAAAGAGTAGGCCATAAAGCCGTTTCCTTGCAAAATTTAAAAATGAGAAACCGACCCACCACAAAAATATTTATAGAATGTGGGATTCCTATTTACACACCTTGAGATTCTCGCCGGTGCTACGGAGTTCGTGCACTGTGCGGAGATCCTTTTCGAGTGATCTAAATGAAGAGATCGTAGCACTGATGGAGTTCTCCGTGTGCAATGAAGATAGTCCTTAAAACCAAACCAGACTGTGTATGTTCCAGTTGCAACACCTGCACGTTTTATTGAACACTACAGAAGTGCAGTACTTGTATCACACCTGCACGTTTTATTGAACACTACAGAAGTGCAGTTCTTGTATCACACCTCCACGTTTTATTGAACACTACAGAAGTGCAGTTCTTGTATTACACCTCCCCGTTTTATTGAACACTACAGAAGTGCAGTTCTTGTATCACACCTCCACGTTTTATTGAACACTACAGAAGTGCAGTTCTTGTATCACACCTCCACGTTTTATTGAACACTACAGAAGTGCAGTACTTGTATCACACCTCCACATTTTATTGAACACTACAGAAGTGAAGTACTTGTATCACACCTCCACGTTTTATTGAACACTACAGAAGTGCAGTTCTTGTATCACACCTCCACGTTTTATTGAACACTACAGAAGTGCAGTTCTTGTATCACACCTCCACGTTTTATTGAACACTACAGAAGTGCAGTTCTTGTATCACACCTGCACGTTTTATTGAACACTACAGAAGTGCAGTACTTGTATCACACCTGCACGTTTTATTGAACACTACAGAAGTGCAGTACTTGTATCACACCTGCACGTTTTATTGAACACTACAGAAGTGCAGTACTTGTATCACACCTGCACGTTTTATTGAACACTACGGAAGTGCAGTTCTTGTATCAAATTAAACAGATCAATAAGCAAAAAAAAAATTATGGATGTCCACTGCACATATTGAAGAAAGTGATTTTAATATTTTTTTGAAACCATAAAGGCACATGTAGCTTCTATCGAGAACACAACATATAGAAGATGTAAAGTTTCTTTCTTCTTTATTTGTTTATTTCCCACTCTGTAAAGTGTCAGTCTGTATGCTCTGTAAAGAAGAGTGGTGTGTTGTTGAGATCAGGCATGCCCCCAGTCTACCCAGCTGTAAATGGGTAACTCACCCTAGTCCTGAGTTAGGGAAGGCAAAGGCTCCAAGGGAAGCAGGCCCTAAACTTGGTCACTCCAACCGACGCAGGATGGTGTATGTATGAAGTAGAAGTGTAGAGTGTGATTACCGCGAATGGTGTACTGTTCGTGTGCTGACCAATATAACCACTCATACACTTGTGTCTACAAGGCACCAATGCAGACTGCTGGAATCTTTGTTTACTCAATTTATTCAGACGTACACACTGGGACATACGAGTACATCATGGTATGTTGACATATCAATTTGTAGGTATACATAGCAGATCTGAAGTCATGACACATTCAGAAATAATGGGCAGTACATCAAAAGTTCAATTGTCATGATACATTATGGCCGCATCCCCCTATCTGACTAAACGCGTCAGTGAAGGCAGATCGGTAAATAACTAAAGTTACTTGACGTCCATAGTTTGTAGCATATATTATGAAACCACGAAAGAGGGGGTTTCTAGCAAGATTGAGATCTCCCTGTCACTGTCCGATAATAGGATAAATAATCTGTTTTCTTGGCAGTGATCAAAACATATGATGACCGAAATCTAACATGGCCGCCTCCCTGAGTTGTCGTTCACTCATTCATAGGAAGGAGAATATAAGCCAGAGTTAATTTATAATGGGTATATAAATGATTTCATAAATGTTCCCATACAGCTCTACGGTGATCAGGTTAGTTCACGTAGCCATAACCGCTGTAGGAAAGTCTGTCATCTTTGTCGATAAAAAACACGACCCTAGCGATACGAAGCACAATGTTCCATCTAGGTCGAATCGACATGAGATCATCAAAATAGGGTCTGGCAATACATGGAGTCCGAATTATACATTGTACCGTACCTTAGGAGAGTCTCTAACATAAACTATAGTAGAGATACCATCTCCTTTAGAAGAAAACCACTTCATGAATCATATTTCCTTAAGAATCTACCAGCCCTTTGAAAAGTGCGTACCCGCCATTATCACGGTACATCGGAACTCATCAAGACTTGTCAAGACAACTCATACTTCCGCTAGACCGGAATAACAAGAATCTAGTCCCGCCTACCCATCCAAAATATACAATATAGGACTGATTCTACTTGTACTAATAATATGTAATACATATGAATTCAGGCCATAAACATAATAAGCAAATTAATCTATTTTCTGGCCCTAAAAATAAGTACAAATATAAGAGCAATATCCTTGCGCCGGATCAATATCAAAAACGATTACTCCTATAATCAAAAGTGTGAATCAAACATGGATTATCTCGCTTTCCCCATAGACAGCATTTTCATACACAAATGAATGAATGTCTATATCTCTTCCATATTAAATAGCCATATCGATTTTTGTAATATGTGCGTCAAAATATGCACGCAACAGATTACCACACCCCTCGGGAAAAAAAAGGTACTTTTTTTTTTTTGAAATACATCTAGGAGCAACATACAATAGGCTCACAACGCACCAATACAATGCGCAGATGATAAGCATAAGTTTTATGACCTTAGAGAAAGTACTTCTCTAAGTATAAATATTTCCAGAGAGGTGTCACCAACGCATACTACAATATTAGCAATGACACAATTTCCACATTAGTTTATACATAAATTTCATCTAAGATATCTTAACATCATGATCATCAAAGACGAAAAACATTGAAAGATCAGCGGTGAATAAATATCAATGAACCGCTAAGTAGTGTTACAATCAATATATGATATATTACATATGTGTACACATTTCAACATAGAAACAACTGTATCAAAGTTGTATAACAGTTATGAATCATGTGGGCATCTAGACAAAATATCTGCCATCACATTTTCTGACCCACGGATAGCTCGCACCGAAAAATGAAATGGCTGTAGAGCAATCGCGTATCGCGTTGATCTCGCGCTCTTCAGATTTTTTACTCTGAATAGCCGTAAGAGCTTTCTGGTCAGTTTCCACAATGAAATGCGCGCCCAGAAGAAATCTTTGCAGTTTAAGGATTGACCAAACCATAGCCAATAATTCACGGTCTAGGACCGAGTAATTCTTCTCTGCGGCATTTAATTTCCGAGAAATATACATCACAGGATGCAGAGTTCCAGAGTACTCTTGCATTAGTGCAGCTCCAATCCCGGTGGATGAAGCGTCACTACGAAGAATAAATGTCTTATCCTTAGAAGGCAATACTAGGATAGGTGAAGTAGAAAACATAGTTTTAACCTTATCCAAAGAGGATTGACATTCTTGAGTCCAATGGACTACATTAGGAGACCCTTTCTTTAGCAAGGAAGAAAGAGGTGACATAATGGAGGACAGATTCGGGATGAATCGTCCATAAAATTGTATTAGACCTAAGAGACTTCGTACTTGCTTTTTAGTCTTAGGAATAGAAATGTTAAGTATCTTGCTTGTATTATGGTCTTCTGTTTTTAGGAACCCATTGTGGTGAAGTGGGATGTTATAAATATTTATAGGGGACTTAGTGTACTGACTGAGATCAGCTGTGAAGGTATCTATATCTAATAAGAGTAGTGTATTATAGATAACCTTACTTGCTGCCACATATATATATATACCTCAGTCAGAATTATTCTGGAATAGTGTGATGACTACGTTATGTGTCTAGGGTATGTGTATGATGAAGTGTAAGTCATAACAACAACAGACAGATAAACAATTTAATTTATTCCACTACACTTGACAACACTGTGACACTCACATACATAAAACACTCTACAAGGATATCTTAAAGGAGTCACTGATAACTTTTCAAATAACAATATGTATTCATTGCTGTCATGAATGTATATGTGTCCTGATTCAAATACAAAGGGAACCAGGAATCACAATCAATTTTAATTACAAGTTATATGTACAGAATTTCTCAATATGAATCTTGTAGTGACATATATTTTTAATAGTATCCTATGTGTGTCAGTTGTGTAGTGGTAATATGAGGTAATACTGGTTTTGTTTTGTTCAAGCTCTGTTGGTATTTGACATCATGACTTCAATAGTTTGTCTTTATTGGAACTAGTATTGGAGATGTTCTCAGTTCCTGATATTAAAACAATTAAATTCCCCTCTTAATTGTATTTTACACTGTCATTTTAAGATGGGGGTACATAATGTTGAGCTCAGCTGGCCACATCAGCTTATCTTGCGTGATGGCGGCAGGAAAAGACTCCTCTGCTCGATTTCTCCCCTGGGCTCTGGAGACACCTCACTGATAGCTAAATGGACCAAGGAGTATGCTGTCCGACTCTGGATTCAGCAAAGCTCTGACCAGGTGCTGCTCAATAACGTCAAGACCACGGTCCCACAATTCATGGAAATAAACACAGATACGTTGACTAGCAATGAATTCTGGCACAAATACTGGCACAAATTCCCATCTGCTTATGTTCCAGGCTTTTAATTTAGCAAAAATATGAGCTGGCTTCAACGCACTGTTGCTTTATCAAGCTTATTTGAACTAGTGGTCTCGAACTAACGCTCCTAAGTGATTATATCAGCGAGTCTGGCCAATGGAGCCACGTTTCGACAAGTGTTTGAAAAAATTTTACCTTCCTACGTCTCCCCTAACAACCAAGGATAGCATTTATAGTCCGACTAATCGTGTTTAGCCTTACATATCATTCCAGCCAATCAGTTCAAATGTAACTTGTGGCCCATTTCCCGTACAATGGTGGTTTAAAAAATCTACCACTGAGCGATTCTGATTTTGGGTGTTGTCTGACAGCACCATCATTTTATTTTGGCTATAACTTGTTAATTCCTAGACTATTTGCATAACACTTAACATATTCTTTGTCATCAAGCCCTAAGGAACCCAAATATACAAATTTAAAAGAGCTAAGTGGCTGCGTTCAAAATATGCAATTTCTTCTACCTCCTGTTTCGAAGATGTGCTGTCTGGGTACTGTAATGTTTTCAAACGTAAACCCATCTAATGTTATCTTTTCTAATAAGCGTTTTCCAGGTTTTTTTAAAACCTAACTCTGGGAAGGTTAGTGTTTTTATCACTGTCCGTCCGAAAAAGTTAGTGCATGTGGCCTTACACGCGTGATAGTAGTAATTGTGTATCGCGCGACGCGTGTTGGGGGTGGCATTAATAGCGAGACACGTGTTTAATTTTGCATGCGTTCCTGATTTTCAGCCCTCCCTTCTTTCTATTTGAGTCCATCTGTTCGTTCGTTTTGGTAACGTAGTATAATTAATGTTAGGATTAATTTAGGTCATTACGCAGTGTGCCTCTCAATGTTTTTCTTAGAAATGCAATACCCGTTTTAATGTGTTGTGGAAACGCTTGTATTTATGCAGTGGCTTATATTTAACGTGGAAACGTTACAATTTGCAGACGAAGCATAAAACAAAGGGGATTTCGAGTACTGCCATTGTGACAGCACTGTTCTTTACAATTCTTCTTCCTTTCTTTATTATATGTATTTATTAGGCTTTATATTTACCTGATAATTTATATATGTGGATTAGAATATTTCACGACACCTCCCCTCTTAAAACAGACATCCCATGTCAGTCCTTTATTCTATATACACATAGATAAATGTAAGTCAACTTGACTTTACTCTGCTGTGGTGCTATCATGGTTTTACGTAGTTGGGTCCATTCAGAGTAGGCACTACTCATGAAATCTGCCTCAGACTTCTACAACCAATAATATATTTCGGTTATGTTACTGAACAGCCGCAAGTGTGAGTGCTTGTCTTAATGCTGCTTCGCAACCCGTATTCACCATTTCTCTTCTCTGAGTCTGCGCAATGACATGTCCAGAGAACATTATATTTCCCTCAAAATGTACGTTATGAGGAGATAACATATACCTGGTGATGGCAGAGTTTTCGTAGTGGATTCCATAATCTTCTTATTATCCTGTATGAAACATTCGGAATATCCTCAATCAAGGAGGCAACTCAGGGATTCATTACGTTCCTCCGAAATGTTTACATCCAACAATTTTCTCATCATTCTAGAGAAGACACTAGGCGCATTCTTCAATCCAAATGGCAATCTATTAAACTCATAGTGTCCTTCTGAGGTACTAAAAGCTAGGTATGGTCTAACCTCAGGCTTTACTGGAATCTGATAGTATCCTTTACTCAGATCCACTTTTGAGCAATATTTAGCTTTATTTAGTCTGGCAAACAGCTGATTTGTATCCGGCAATGGATCCACCTGTCCTTCTGTAATAGCATTCAGTCTCCTGTAATCTATACAGAGTCTATGTTCTCCAGAGGGCTTCCTTAAGAGTACAACACCGGAACTATACGAAGATTCACTGTGCGAAATAATTCCTTCCTTCAACAGATAGTCTATCTCTTCCTTCAAAGCTTTCTCCTTAGCAAACGGAATCGAATATGGTTTCATACAGACAGGTGTGGGGTCTATCAGTTTCATATCATATTCCAATAGGTTTGTATGCCCTGGTCGGTCTGTTAACACCTCTGCATGATTACACTGACAAACAACATTTTTCTTTCTTATATAAGAATAAGTGTTCTTAGATCAGTTTCTTGCGCTGATTTCAAATTTGAAATCCGTTTATCTCTATCACGTCGGGTTCTTAAGATATTTGTAAATAAATATATTTTTGGGAAACCGTTATTTGCTCCGTTTCATTTTTACTATATAACTTTTTAAAAATTAATAAAATGCAAAATAATTCTACTTTTTATACTGCTAAAAGATGCATGACATATGTTACGTTATATTTCAAATAGTTACTGTATTTTGAAATAATTCTGAGTGAAATATGGCTTCTAGAAGTTGTAGAAATTCGGCTGATCTGTTCTGTTACGTGTGTGGATATTTTACCGATCGTGTTCACCAGAAAAACTTTACAACATTGCTAAAGAAAGCATATGAACTTTATTTCGGTTCGAAAGTTGATGATGCAAATAAATCTTGGATGCCAAATGCAGTTTGTTCGACTTGTACAAATACATCGGCAGGTTGGTTAAGAAAATTGCCGAAGCATAAGTCGATGCCTTTTGGAGTGCCAGTAATATGGCGTGAACCGACAAATCACGCTACTGATTGTTAGTTCTGCTTGACAAATATCTATAGTTTCACTTTTAAAACTAGAAAGTCTGTGGTTTATCCAAATATTGAATCGGTTTCGAAACCAGTGCCTCATGATCCAATCACGTGTCCGATCCCAGTTCCACCAGAACAATATCCGTTGGACGTGAATGAACCATCAGAAAGTGATAGTTTACCTGCTTTAGAAACTAATTCTGACTCGGATTATATACCGGTGAATGATGGTGTTCAGTTAATTAACCATTCAGAACTTTCAGATCTAATACGTGATCTCGCTCTCACCAAAGGACAAGCGGAATTACTCGGTTCGCGACTCAAAGAATGGAATCTTTTAGCGCCCAATACTCCGATATCTAAATTTCGTCATAGACACAGAGAACTTGTTCAATACTTTGAGATGGATGATGACATTTGCTATTGCAAAGATGTAAAAGGTCTAATGGTGCACCTCGGTCATGAGCACATAGTCAACGAATGGCGACTTTTCATCGACTCTTCCAAGACTAGTCTAAAAGCCGTGTTATTGCATAATGGAAATTTATTTTCATCAATTCCAATCGCCTACTCTGTTCATATGAAAGAAACTTATGACAATATGGCTATACTTTTGGCAAAAATAAAGTACAATTACTACCAATGGCGGATTTGTGGAGACCTAAAGGTCATTGCAATTCTCACGGGCATGCAGACTGGGTATACTAAATTTTGTTCCTTCCTATATGAATGGGACAGCCGCAACAGACAGGAACATTATGCAAGAAAGGTGTGGCCTATCAGGGATCGTATGCAGCTCGGGCATAAAAATGTAATACACGAGCCATTAGTTAACAAAGACATCATTTTACCACCGTTACATATAAAGTTGGGGCTCATGAAGAATTTCGTAAAAGCGTTAGATAAAACGAGCAAAGCTTTCACTTATCTTCGAGAAAAGTTTCCGCAAATTAGCGATGCAAAGATAAAGGAAGGTATCTTTGTAGGACCTCAGATTAGGAAAGTTATTGCAGACAAACAATTCGAGAACTTGTTATATGGTAGTGAACTTCGCGCATGGATGGCGTTCAAATCGATCGTCGATAACTTTCTGGGAAATCACAAATCTGTCGACTATGTGCATATTGTTAAGCAGTGCATAGATGCATACAGAATTATGGGCTGTAACATGTCCCTCAAAATCCATTTGCTCGATTCGCATCTTGACTTTTTCCCTGACAACCTTGGCGAAGTCGGCGATGAACATGGAGAACGATTCCATCAAGATATCGCCGTAATGGAGTCACGTTATCAAGGACGGTGGAGTGTGACCATGCTTGCCGATTATTGTTGGATGCTTCATCGCGATGTACCACATGCCATTCACCGACGAAAGTCGACTGCAAAGAAATTCAAGCCTACATAACTGTTATACTTCTTGTACAAATGATGTCATACTGTATGCGTTGATAAAAAACTTCAATTGCGTATTTCTAGAGATCCCGACCTGATAGAGAAAAACGGTTTGCAGATTTAAAAACAGCGCATTAAAATTGACCAGAAAAACATAGAAATGTTAGAGAAAGAAAAAAAAAATTTTTTTTTGTTAGCCAGTGTTATTTAGAACCTGTTGCACTCTCTCTGTCTGAGTTTTCGTTAAATGTGTACTGATTTTCACCTGTGCTGCTGTCTCACAGGGGTGTAATGGATATTCAAATGATGAAAGTGGTTCCTTTTTCATCTCCATGGCGATGGACAAGGTCAACAAGTGTGTCTCTTCCTGATGTTCTCTTTCCAAATATTTCTTCAGGAGATTCACATGATAGATTTTTTTCTTTCCCCTTCTTATCTATCTCATAATTTGTTCTAGACACCTTCTCTAAAACTGTATATGGACCCTGCCATCCAATTTGTAACTTATTCTGACTCCCGGGCAAAAGAAGCAGTACTTTCTCTCCCACAGCCAAATTTCTGTCTTTCGCCTTCCTGTTATAATAGGCAGCATGTTTCTTCCTGGCTTGTTTCAAATTTTCATTGGCAAGTTTCCAGCCAGTTTTTAAACGAGTGGTCAGCTCATTCACATATTGGTATGAAGATGTAATGTTTTCCTCTGCCTTTTCATCAGTCCACGTTCTTAACAAAGCTACATATGGACCTTTAATTTTGTGGACCTATTTGTCCATGCACCGGTATGGTCTCTTCCACTCGAAGCTTTATAGTGATGATTTTTTCCTCCCAGAATTATCATTCACAAAACGACCGCTACCAATTTTTCTTTTGGGGCTTTCTCCCCACTTAAAATTCTTGATGAGAGATTTCCTCTCTACATCCTCTTCCTCCAGTTTGTTTAAGTCCGATTGAGGGATTTTCGGCTTATCCTGGGGTAAGACATCTGTTTGCACTCTCCGCATAGTGGCCATTGTAAAACAGTTAAGTGAAGCTTGCCGTGAAAAGGGGCTTCCCATTCCATTTGGTCCACTTTATCAAATCTATTTTTCTTTTTATTATCAGGCCTAATTTTGCCCCGTGGCGTGTCCAGGTCCTGATCCATGTTCCCACTTGTGGGTGTTCCCTCATGTGCTATGCTACACCTTTCTACAAAATTCTCAATGTCCCATCTTGCCTTGGGCCAATAATAATTGTGAGCCACCTTTTGAATGATGGTACCTATTTTCTCATGGTCCCCATCTGGTTTCACATGTAGGCTCCTTATTAAGTCTGCCCTATATCTTTTAGGAAGTACCAGCTGTCCCTGACCTTTGGATCTAGCTCCAGTCTTCCTATACATCAACTTGTTTTTCATGTAAAAATCTCCCTTGCCTGGAGTTGTATGACAAGTTGACAATTTTCTGAAACAAGGCTTGAGTGTTTTATCCCCAGCCTGTGCCTTCCTCATCTCATCTGGAGTGGTATTCAACATAATATCCTCCTCCTGTCTTGAGGTCGACCTGACCTGAAGGGTGGCCATATACACAGGTTTCCTTCTGCAACGGTCAGTGTCATGATTGTCCATCTGACAATTTTTACACCACCTTTTTCCTTGGTTGAAAGATTTTCTTTCATCATATTTACTTTCATCGAATTGTGGGAATTTATTTTTATTTTCATACCGTGGCCTATCAAACTGGTGCTTACCTTTGTTTTGATCCCTAGGATCAAATTTATTAAAGTTCTGTGGTGCCCTAAAGTTATCCACTTGTTTCTTTTTATTACCTGTTACCTCTGCTTGAGCTGCTTGATACCTTTCAGCAACATTTAGCAACTCACCCAGCCTCTCTGCACCTTGTTCCATGAGAAACTTTCTCAGGTCTGGAGCCATGGACTCTCTTAGTTGCTCTATAAGGACCATTTCCTTAAGATCTTGGGTTTTCCCCAGAGAAGTCCATTTCTCCAAGTATGTCTCTATTCGTGCAGAGAACTGGTGATAGGTTTCACCTGACAGTAGTTTAGCATTCCTAAATTTTTTCCTATAAAATTCTGCATTCTTTTCATATCTTAACAAAGAGCCTGCTTTAGCATGTCATAATTTTCCTGATCACCTCTGCTCATTTTTGCAAAAACTTCATAAGCTGCCCCACGAAGTCCTTGAGATAACTTTAAGCTCCACCTTTCTCTCTCTAACCCATACGTGGTAGCTAATAGTTCATACCTATTTAGGTAGCTCTCTATATCATCGTCTTTCTCAACAAAATGATCTAAATGAAAATTCATAGCTGAGGTTGATGCTCCTTGGCTAGCAGTGGCATCAGAGGCAAAGGGACTGGCACCATTTTCAGGAGCATGGCCCTGAAACTTAAACTCCCTTAGTCGTAACTCATGTTCCCTTTGTAATCTCTTCTCCTCCTTTTCTGCTTCCCTCTCTGCAGTCAATCTTCTTTCTTCTGCAGCTAATTTCTTCTCTTCCCTTTCTGCAGCTAATTTCTTCTCTTCTCTTTCTGCAGCTAATCTTTTGTCTTCTCTTTCTGCTTCCAATTTCTTAGCCTCAGCCTCAATCTGCAACCTCTTAATTTCTTTTTCAGCCTCTAACTTTCTTTCGGCTTCAAACCTTCTTTCTTCGTGTTCAGTAAATTTGTCACATTCCGTAGTGACATAGGCAACCATAACTTGCCCATCTAATCCTAACTCTTTTGCAGTCTGAACAGCAGCAGATCGAAATTTGGCTAGGTCCGCCATTGTCTATCAGGTAAGTTTATACAATGTCTAACTAACAATTCAATCTCTAAATATATATCTAATGGACAACACAGGCACCGAGAGCTCAACCTTATTTAATTCCACCCAAGGATACCTTTTAATTCTTATATTCCCTGAAGTGAATTACCCCCAATATTTTTAATTGGTAAAGTTTCAAAATCCCAAGAGCGAGACCCCAATATATGTGGTGAAGTGGGATGTTATAAATATTTATAGGGGACTTAGTGTACTGACTGAGATCAGCTGTGAAGGTATCTATATCTAATAAGAGTAGTGTATTATAGATAACCTTACTTGCTGCCACATATATATATATACCTCAGTCAGAATTATTCTGGAATAGTGTGATGACTACGTTATGTGTCTAGGGTATGTGTATGATGAAGTGTAAGTCATAACAACAACAGACAGATAAACAATTTAATTTATTCCACTACACTTGACAACACTGTGACACTCACATACATAAAACACTCTACAAGGATATCTTAAAGGAGTCACTGATAACTTTTCAAATAACAATATGTATTCATTGCTGTCATGAATGTATATGTGTCCTGATTCAAATACAAAGGGAACCAGGAATCACAATCAATTTTAATTACAAGTTATATGTACAGAATTTCTCAATATGAATCTTGTAGTGACATATATTTTTAATAGTATCCTATGTGTGTCAGTTGTGTAGTGGTAATATGAGGTAATACTGGTTTTGTTTTGTTCAAGCTCTGTTGGTATTTGTCATCATGACTTCAATAGTTTGTCTTTATTGGAACTAGTATTGGAGATGTTCTCAGTTCCTGATATTAAAACAATTAAATTCCCCTCTTAATTGTATTTTACACTGTCATTTTAAGATGGGGGTACATAATGTTGAGCTCAGCTGGCCACATCAGCTTATCTTGCGTGATGGCGGCAGGAAAAGACTCCTCTGCTCGATTTCTCCCCTGGGCTCTGGAGACACCTCACTGATAGCTAAATGGACCAAGGAGTATGCTGTCCGACTCTGGATTCAGCAAAGCTCTGACCAGGTGCTGCTCAATAACGTCAAGACCACGGTCCCACAATTCATGGAAATAAACACAGATACGTTGACTAGCAATGAATTCTGGCACAAATACTGGCACAAATTCCCATCTGCTTATGTTCCAGGCTTTTAATTTAGCAAAAATATGAGCTGGCTTCAACGCACTGTTGCTTTATCAAGCTTATTTGAACTAGTGGTCTCGAACTAACGCTCCTAAGTGATTATATCAGCGAGTCTGGCCAATGGAGCCACGTTTCGACAAGTGTTTGAAAAAATTTTACCTTCCTACGTCTCCCCTAACAACCAAGGATAGCATTTATAGTCCGACTAATCGTGTTTAGCCTTACATATCATTCCAGCCAATCAGTTCAAATGTAACTTGTGGCCCATTTCCCGTACAATGGTGGTTTTAAAAAATCTACCACTGAGCGATTCTGATTTTGGGTGTTGTCTGACAGCACCATCATTTTATTTTGGCTATAACTTGTTAATTCCTAGACTATTTGCATAACACTTAACATATTCTTTGTCATCAAGCCCTAAGGAACCCAAATATACAAATTTAAAAGAGCTAAGTGGCTGCGTTCAAAATATGCAATTTCTTCTACCTCCTGTTTCGAAGATGTGCTGTCTGGGTACTGTAATGTTTTCAAACGTAAACCCATCTAATGTTATCTTTTCTAATAAGCGTTTTCCAGGTTTTTTAAAACCTAACTCTGGGAAGGTTAGTGTTTTTATCACTGTCCGTCCGAAAAAGTTAGTGCATGTGGCCTTACACGCGTGATAGTAGTAATTGTGTATCGCGCGACGCGTGTTGGGGGTGGCATTAATAGCGAGACACGTGTTTAATTTTGCATGCGTTCCTGATTTTCAGCCCTCCCTTCTTTCTATTTGAGTCCATCTGTTCGTTCGTTTTGGTAACGTAGTATAATTAATGTTAGGATTAATTCAGGTCATTACGCAGTGTGCCTCTCAATGTTTTTCTTAGAAATGCAATACCCGTTTTAATGTGTTGTGGAAACGCTTGTATTTATGCAGTGGCTTATATTTAACGTGGAAACGTTACAATTTGCAGACGAAGCATAAAACAAAGGGGATTTCGAGTACTGCCATTGTGACAGCACTGTTCTTTACCATTCTTCCTCCTTTCTTTATTATATGTATTTATTAGGCTTTATATTTACCTGATAATTTATATATGTGGATTAGAATATTTCACGACACCCATGACCAACACGGTGTCCTAAGAAAGATATTTCGCTAAAACCAATATATGCTTTCGATGGTTTCGCTGTCAGGTTATGCTCGCGTAAGATAGACAATAGTTCATTTATACCATTATAGTGATCGTTCCAAGTATCACTGAAAAGACAGATGTCATCCAGATACGCAATGACATCTGAGCGATGAGATAGGATTCGACGCATCATGCGTACAAATGTTGCAGGGGCGTTCATAAGACCGAAAGGCATGAAATTCCATTGGAATAGACCCCTAGGCGTCGAAAAAGCAGTAAACGGTTTGGCGTGTTCGGATAGTGGAACTTGCCAATATCCCTTAGACAAATCGAGTTTAGTAAAGAAGTGAGAATTCGATAGTCTCGTAAGTAGCTCTTCTAGTAAAGGCATAGGTTCAGCATCGAATTTAGTCACTTGATTCAATTTGCGATAATCCACGCAAAGACGTATGTTATTGTCTTTTTTCCGTACTATAACCATCGGCGAAGAATATGCTGATGTGAATGGTTCAATAATTTTTAACTCTATCATCTCATCTAACTCTTTCTCTACCTGTGCTTGAAAATGTATCGGGATAGGATACGGTCTGACTCTTATAGGACTATGGTCAGTAAGAATAATGTCATGTTGAATGACATCAGTTTGACCAGGAATGTCAGTAAGGACATCCTGAAATTGTTCTAACATAGTAGAAACTTGTTTCTGCTCTCCTGGAGATAATTCTGGAGAAATTGCAACATCTTTCCATGATTCATTAGAGTGAAGAGGAATCATTGGAAAAGGTAAATTTACATCCGAGAAACTCGTTTCCTCATCCTGTATTACTGACAGAGATGAGTACTGTCCATGTTGGACTGGAAAATCGTCCGTTGCCTGGAAAACAGGTTGTAAATAATCAGGACGTTCATGGAATTCCGTGAGCATATTGATGTGGAAGGTTTTACGCTTCCCGTCAATATCGACGATATAGTCAACATCGGAAACTTTTGATATTATATCGTACGGACCTTTCCAAGAAATGAGAAGTCTATTTTCCCTACAAGGTAGCAAGACAAATGCTTTGTCACCTGGACAAAGTTGTCGCAAACATCTCTTTTTATTGGCAAATTCCCTTGCCTTCTGTTTCGCAAATTCAGAAGAAGCAGTTGCCAATTTGCATGCTTCAATAATCTTGTGTCTAAGTGCGATGACATATTCATAAGAGGATTTTGTGTCATCGACAATATTATCAGCAGTTATAAGATCATGAAGTAAGGACATAGGACCTCGCGGTTTCGCGCCAAAGACAAGTTCAAAGGGAGAAAATCCTGTATGTTCGTTGGCAACCTCTCTATATGCAAAGAGAGCCGCGGGTAAAACCCTATCCCAATCCTGAGGATGATCTTCTGTTATCTTACCTAGTAGGTTTTTTCAGAGTTCTATTCAAACGTTCCACCATCCCATTGGACATAGGATGATAAATACTACTCAGCGATCTCTCTATCTTCAGAGTCGACATTACTTGAGACATGGTATCCGATATGAGTTGGGTACCATGGTCGGATAATATTTCTGCTGGAAACCCCAGACGAGAAAATATTAACCAAAGAGCATCTGCGACATCAGCAGTAGTTATGCTCTTTAGAGGAACAGCCTCCGGCCAACGTGTGCACATATCAACACACGTCAAAATAAATTGGTGTCCTCTAGCAGACTTTATCTTAAATGAACCAATGATGTCTATCGCCATTTTTTGAAATGGCCGAATGGGAATGTCTGCAGCCTGAATAGGTGCATCATGGCGTGGACCTCTGGATTTAATCTCTTGACATACTTTACAAGATCGACAATAGATTCGTATGTCCTTATTCACAGCAGGCCAAAAGAAAGATTGAAGAACTCTAGCTTTAGTACGGGAAAAACCCATATGTCCAGCACATTGCGAATCATGAGCGTGCTGTAAGATTTTAACTCTCATATTTTTAGGCACAAGGATTTGAGAATGAATGGACTTAGCGGAGTCTTGTACCATACGTACAAGTACGCCATTCTTCATCGTAATCCAAGATTTACGATTTGTATCCTTATTCGGATCACCTTTTTTTTCCAGAGTAAAGAATTTCTTTAGAGTAGGATCATCTTCCTGCTGTTTGATAAAGGAATCGTGGGAAATCTCCAAGGGATCATCTTGGATCTGCGCATCATTATCTTCAGAATGTGAAGATTGTGGCATATTAAGAGCTTGAGCCCTAGTGATTACTGCATTAGCAGATTGCATATTAACATTTTCCCAATTAGAGATTTGCTGTGGAGTGCATTCTTTCACTCCATGAATGCGACCGATGATAAGATCAGCGATCGGATTCGGCAAGAGACATGCTTGCACCTCTCCTGTAAAGAAAGGCGTAGCAATATTGATAATGGCAGTGGAGTACTTCTCCAATGTGCCACCAAATGTTACACATTTGACTATATTGCCTGTAGCTCGAGAAGGATTTACGAGTGATTGCCTCACTCCAATGGTAGTGCACCCCGAATCGAAAAGAATTGATACCGGAGTACCATCTATTAGGCCCCTATTAAAGACAAGAGCACCCCTTCCATTATGCGCAATTGACGCATGGAGAGCGGGAAGCGGGTGACCGCAGCTTGAAGTAGAAACTGTGGTTGGATCGAATAATGTTTTGCATTGCGAACACTCAAATGCTCTAGCAAAATCGAAAGCGGAATTTGCTACACTGTTGGAGTCTTTTTTATCATTATTCTGATTATCGGTGTCGTGGAACTCCTGTTGTGCAGAGTTAGCCTGGTAATAAGATTTACCATGTCTTTTGTGTTGTGATCTACCTCGGTTATAATTGTCTCTATAATTATTATTGCCTCTGTTATAACCCCTATTTGGGTTTGAATCATAATATTAATGATCATAATCATCATGCTCGTTATATTGAGTATCCCTGTAATATTGGTTTTTTTGTCTCCATGAAGCACTTGGGTAGTTCCTATAGCTACTCCCTTTCCGAGAATTTCTAACATTATGGGTACCCCTCACGTGTCGAGGACTATCAGCCCGATTCCAGTTCTTCGAAGAAGAACCCTGATTTGAATGGTTATCTTGGTTTTGATACTTATTCCAATTAACCTTTTTATCAAATTTATTTTTAGCTCCTTGGAATTTGTGTGAGTAATTCTGATTATATTCTGTTGCCGAAGCAACTGGCATACTCTCTTTAATGTTAGAGTTACTAAGAATCATGTCAGGGTGTGCCGTGGCATACTGGTCACAATATTCTTCCATTTGCTTTATTGTACCAGGTTTACGCTCATGTAAGAACTCTAGGAATGATTTATTTACAGAAGACATGACCTTGTCTCTTAGCAATAAATCCGTAAGACCATCAAATGTTTTCTCTGTTTTGGATAATTCAATCCATCGTGAAAGTGTAATTCGTGCTTTTGAGATGAAATCTGAGAATTCTACACCTACCTCAGGTCTCATTGTTTTAAACAAAAGATGGTAACCTTCCTCAGACAGCTGATATCTCTTTATCAAAGCTGCCCTAACAGCATCATAATTATCTTTGTCGGTCTCCTCAACAAAATATAACTTACTTAGGGACTCCCCTTTTAGATTTTCAGACAACTGATTCACATACTGTGATTTGTCAACATTATGAGATCGACAAGCCCGTTCAAATCTAGAAAGCCAAAATGTTATGTCATCACTGGTAGGGTTAAACGCTGGTACCTTGACCTTGTACACAAAGGGTTTACCATTACCACCAGATGCCTGATTAACATTACTCATACATGTCAATTTTAATTTCTCTAATTCAAACTCATGTTCTCTTATTGCTTTTCTCTCTTCAGCTTCTCTATCTAATCTTCTCTGTTCTGCAGCAGCTTCTAATTTTTTCTGTTCTGCAGCAGCAGCAACTTCTAATTTTTTCTGTTCTGCAGCAGCTTCTAATTTTTTCTGTTCTGCAGCAGCTTCTAATTTCTTCTGTTCTGCATCAAATCTCCTTTCCTCCACTTGCATCTGCAATTTCTTTAGTTCAGCAGCAGTATCAGCTTCTTTTTCTAATCTTTTTTCTTCAGCCAGAGCTTTTTTTTCTTCAGCAGCAGCTTCTCTTTCTAATCTTTTTTTCTTCAGCCAGAGCTTTTTTTTCTTCAGCAGCAGCTTTTTTTTCTTCAGCAGCAGCTTCTCTTTCTAATCTTTTTTCTTCAGCCAGAGCTTTTTTTCTTCAGCAGCAGCTTTTCTCTCTTCAGCAGCTAATGCTTTGTCATATTGAGCAACAGCCCATTGTTCTAAGTCTTTTCCAGTCTTATCAAGAGATTTTCCTTGTGCAATAAAATAATCTAATGTAGACATATTGTCTTCTTAAATCAGAAACCTGAAAAAGTAAATAAATTACCCTCTTTCACTTTAATGGGAGACAAGTCTATACCATAGACTTAGTCTTAGTCCAAACTTGTATGGTTTATAATAACCAATGATAACTTGAGTACCTGTGGACAACAATAACTGTATCTCAAATACTGTGGGGGACAAGCCTTACAAAGGTCTTGTATACCTCAATGTAATCAAAGATCACTTGAGTACCTGTGGAAAAAATATTTCCCTTTACCAATCACTTTGGGAGACAAGCCTTACAAAGGTCTTGTACATTTTGTTTTATAACAATAACAATCATAAAGTACTGATCTGTACTATACTATCAGTGTATACCACTATACGTCATATGTCAACTAAAGACATTACAAAGGACAAACAAGAAAAGACAATATGAACACATTTGCAGAGATCAAATTAAATTAAATAGGAGAAATGAAAAAAAATGATCACAGAAACCGTGATGATAACTGCAATAAGATAACAAGACAAATAATGCCACAGTGTATAAACATAAGGGTGTAAAGAAATCAAAAATAGAAAAGATTAGACCAACAAATGCAAACAAATCAAACAAAACTAAGGAACACAAAATTATTAACAAAAACAACGAAGAAAAGAACACCTCATCACAACTAACAGAAATAGCAGCAAATTGTTGCTAATAAATTTCCAATTAAGAAAATGTGTACCTATAGAATACTAGTACCAGACCAATGTCACTCGGCATACCTTGTACTAGTCACACAGAACATAAACTAATTTACCACATAACAAATAACATGTAAACATAAATAGCATATAGCATACAATATAATTTATATCATGAATGGAATGTGTTGTAGGTATAGTGTTGTAAAGCAGGCACAGTTTATTTAAATAATAATAACTTGCCACTTTATTGAGTAATAGATTTAATTCTAAACTATTACACAGTTCAATTTTTCTCTGTTGAGCATATGAAGATCCAACGATGAACTATGCACTTTATGTTCAACAACACTGTGATTCTTCTGTACGTTGAGAAATGTCAACAATACTGCTCCAGATATTTTCTACACTTGATACCACTGTCCTGTGTAATACTGTCTGTACAGCGAAAAAACTGTCAACAAGCGCTGACCTAGATACAGCATCCTATCGGTAATACAGGTCAAGCTGACATCGACTGTATAGCTGTCCTACTGGTGTTGATGTGTTCAACCAAATGTTCTTTCAGCTGTAAACTGTGATTCTCAACACAAAACTGCGTAAGCTGGACCCAGGAATCTGGCTCGCCACTGTAAAGTTTCTTTCTTCTTTATTTGTTTATTTCCCACTCTGTAAAGTGTCAGTCTGTATGCTCTGTAAGGAAGAGTGGTGTGTTGTTGAGATCAGGCATGCCCCCAGTCTACCCAGCTGTAAATGGGTAACTCACCCTAGTCCTGAGTTAGGGAAGGCAAAGGCTCCAAGGGAAGCAGGCCCTAAACTTGGTCACTCCAACCGACGCAGGATGGTGTATGTATGAAGTAGAAGTGTAGAGTGTGATTACCGCGAATGGTGTACTGTTCGTGTGCTGACCAATATAACCACTCATACACTTGTGTCTACAAGGCACCAATGCAGACTGCTGGAATCTTTGTTTACTCAATTTATTCAGACGTACACACTGGGACATACGAGTACATCATGGTATGTTGACATATCAATTTGTAGGTATACATAGCAGATCTGAAGTCATGACACATTCAGAAATAATGGGCAGTACATCAAAAGTTCAATTGTCATGATACATTATGGCCGCATCCCCCTATCTGACTAAACGCGTCAGTGAAGGCAGATCGGTAAATAACTAAAGTTACTTGACGTCCATAGTTTGTAGCATATATTATGAAACCACGAAAGAGGGGGTTTCTAGCAAGATTGAGATCTCCCTGTCACTGTCCGATAATAGGATAAATAATCTGTTCTCTTGGCAGTGATCAAAACATATGATGACCGAAATCTAACATGGCCGCCTCCCTGAGTTGTCGTTCACTCATTCATAGGAAGGAGAATATAAGCCAGAGTTAATTTATAATGGGTATATAAATGATTTCATAAATGTTCCCATACAGCTCTACGGTGATCAGGTTAGTTCACGTAGCCATAACCGCTGTAGGAAAGTCTGTCATCTTTGTCGATACAAAACACGACCCTAGCGATACGAAGCACAATGTTCCATCTAGGTCGAATCGACATGAGATCATCAAAATAGGGTCTGGCAATACATGGAGTCCGAATTATACATTGTACCGTACCTTAGGAGAGTCTCTAACATAAACTATAGTAGAGATACCATCTCCTTTAGAAGAAAACCACTTCATGAATCATATTTCCTTAAGAATCTACCAGCCCTTTGAAAAGTGCGTACCCGCCATTATCACGGTACATCGGAACTCATCACGACTTGTCAAGACAACTCATACTTCCGCTAGACCGGAATAACAAGAATCTAGTCCCGCCTACCCATCCAAAATATACAATATAGGACTGATTCTACTTGTACTAATAATATGTAATACATATGAATTCAGGCCATAAACATAATAAGCAAATTAATCTATTTTCTGGCCCTAAAAATAAGTACAAATATAAGAGCAATATCCTTGCGCCGGATCAATATCAAAAACGATTACTCCTATAATCAAAAGTGTGAATCATACATGGATTATCTCGCTTTCCCCATAGACAGCATTTTCATACACAAATGAATGAATGTCTATATCTCTTCCATATTAAATAGCCATATCGATTTTTGTAATATGTGCGTCAAAATATGCACGCAACAGAAGACCTTTCAACACACTCTCAACAACACCTTCAAACACAAAAAAAGTTAGAAATAAATAACAAAATGTTATAAATAACGATAAAATTGCTAAAAACTATTAAAAACAGGCACAATTATTTGGGAAACGCTATCAGAAAATAAGACTTGAAAAACCAGTTGACGCTAGGAAAAGATTGAGGGTAAAATAACCAGAGGAGAACAATCAGGGGACAGCAAGATATTGCATAAATAGATGACCGCGACAAGTGCCGTAACATTCAACACACGCTAATGTTGGAACTCTATGTTTGCGCCTGTTTACATAATATTTGATAATGACTTCTCGTGCTAGAAAAGCAGAAAATAATGCAAGAGGAAAACAATCGCGAAACGAATCATTGGAATTTATTGAGTGTATAATATAACTATGTATATACTGCTAAGACAGCGCAGACTACGTTAGCATAGCAACGTCCCGGGCATGGAGAATGGTCGCATCCCCAAAGAAATTTTCTACAGACAACTGGCAGGTGGCTAAAGAACAGCCAGGCGACCACAGCTGAGGTTCAAAGATGTGTGTAAGACAGACACGAGGGCACTAGACATAAAACCAGCAGCCTCGGACGATGAAGCTGCCGATTGCATCAAGTGGTGGTGCTCCAAACGGCGGCACCTTAGACTGAGCAAAAAGAAGCTCTCACAACAAGCAGAAGAGAAAACAACACGCCGAAAGGAACAACAGAAAAAAACAGCTGAGGGCTTTCACCTCAGGGGCGTATTCCTAAAGTCAGTTATGAAGGAAGGGGGCTACGACTATAAACTAACTATAGGAGTACATGACTTAAAACATTGACATCTTACATAACAAAAGTGGCTGAAACATTACATGAATGGGTCTTTAAAATGTTCTCTCTTGCCTTGATTATGTAATCAGAGACTATCCCCTCTTCATCTCTTGATGTTATCTTCCCCATTCATACAATCGTAGACTTTTAGAATACGTTATGAGTTCTGATTACATCCCCCCCCCCTCCCCCAATCGGATGATCCTTTCTTATAATATCAACTGTAGGTTCTAATGACGATGTTTGTACTTTTCAACATATGTTATGTCATGCTTATAAGTAGTTAATGTTGATATGAGTGTGTTATTTTATTTTACTTTACAACGTTGAATTCCTTGAAATTGACATATAATATGCATGTGAGAATAGATGAATTCAGTATGAAAGGTGCGAGAAAGGAAGGGCAGAATGTCAGACGGACCTGTGTGCTCAATTCTCAACCCTTTGAAAATAAAGTTCGTTCGATCGTTCGTTCCCACATGCAGCGTTCGCATAATTATTAAATTATCCCATTGTGTTCTAAAAAAATGTGTATCTCTCTATTGAAATAAATATTTTAATTTTCTCGTTTTTTATGTCCTTCTCATTCACTAGATCTTTTTTTTCCCTCAGTTTTATGAACTTCTTTGTTTCTTATGTTTAGTTTCAATTGTATTCTGTGTAGTCGTTTTAATTTTGTAAATTTCAAGGGCACCAATTCGTGGCTCCATTAGTTTATTCGGAATCAATGCTTATGCCCAATAAGGCACAGAAATGCAGATAAAACGCAGATACCCCTTCTATTTTTTCTTTCTTATTTCTTTGGAGTTTAATATCTTTCTCATGTTGTTTAATGTATTTACGCTTATCCCTATTCCGTTCTTGACCTCTGTGTTTCCACGTGCAAGCTTCGGTCATAGTGTGTCCAAGATATAAGAAAATGTATCACTTTTTCCAGTGCCTGTGCCATCTTGATTTTTTATCAGTTAATGGCTAACTAAACTATCTAATAATATGCATTTCGCGACTGAGAATACCACAATATTGGCGTACCAGCATTTCTAAACGAAGTTCTCGATTTTTGAGTTTCTGTTGCAGATTTATACGAGGTATATTCTCTGAAACGTCTGTCTTACTTGCGGAGAGATGGTGCCGCGTATTGCGATTTTTTGTGAATTCCGAGAAAACTGTCTGTTTATCTTTTACTTATGTGTATGGCTGGTCTATAGAAGGCTCGTGATGTAGCTGCAGAAACTAAAGTTATTCTTCTTTCCGTTTGTTTTTGTTTTTTGTTTGTTATATTTTTATTTTTCTGAGATGTTTGTCACCATAATCAGGATCATTAACCGCACAACACAATCATTAGTAGCTTCATTATTATCATAATAATCATCATCATCAAATTTTCATTACCATCTCCTTTGCCTTCCAAATATGCGCCTTGTAAAATCTGTTGATACTTACAGTTTCCTTGTGACGTACTTCCCGGGTGCGTCATTGTATTTGTGGTATTACGGGGACGGTACAAAGTCTCCCCAAGCAGAATACTGTTATATAAGATGCTTATTGACATGATAGACACTCAATGAAGATGAAGACAGCACATTAGGATATATCAGAATATAACAAAAACAAAAAGTAGCAATAGAACTTATTAGAAGATGGAAAATTTGTTGGCCCCAGGTTTAGCAAGGGAGAATCTGAGGAAAAAAAACCCTACTGAGATTTGTCCGGATCGAGCAAAATAGAAGTAAATGAGGACAAAGGAGCATCTAAGATACCACGAAAAGATGGCTGGAAAGGCAGCTGTTATTGTGAGTAATTGAATGCCCGAAAGACAGTTGTGGAGGGAAGTGATCGCCAATGGTATAACACTGTCACTTAATGATGGTGGTCTATTTACTGACTGAAAAACAGAGGAGAAATTATGGAAATATACAAAAATAACAGTATTAGAAGAGCTTCGATTGGCAGAGTGCCGAATAAAAGTGTAGCTGGCGGTAGCCCTGTAGAGGCCTGGGGGACTTCCCTGCACGCGAATAAGGCTGCAGGAATGTAAAGGTCCCAATCTTCAGGTTTCTCCTGTCCCAGCTTACGTAAGATCATGGTGAGCCTTCCGTTGACACGGTCTACTAACCCCCTTCCGGCCGGATTGTAGGGGCTGATATAGATGTGCTGGTCCCTCAAGATCTTAAAGATCTCCTCCATTAACAGACTACGGTACTGGGATCCATTATCCGTCAAAACTTGTTGACGGAATCCTAACCGTGTAAAAATCTGCACTAGGGCTTCTCCGAATTGCCTGGAATCCGTGCATGTTAGCGGTATAGCTTCGGCCCACATAGTGCATGTGTCGACTAAGGTCAGGATAAACCTGTTCCTTCTTTTAGTCCTTTCAATGGGTCCTATAATGTCGACTACAACCCGTTCAAATGGAATCCCCACTATCGGCATTTTTCATATAAGAACTGGGAGTGTCCAATGCTTGGGTGCCACACGTTGGTACTTGGCGCAGGATTTTACGTATCTGATGATGTCTGTGTTCATTCATGGCCACCAATAGTGAGTAGATATTCTCTGTATTGTGGCGTTTTGTCCCATTTGTCCGGTTAAGGGAAGAGAGTGCCCCATTTCTAAGATTTGTTCTCTGTACAATGTCGGTACTAGGAGCTGATTATGTCCCTGTTCAGGGTCGCCCGTTCTCCGAAACAGCACTCCATCCTTAGAAAAAATGTCTCCGTTGAGTCTGGGGTCCTTGGCCATGGGCAATTTCTTAAAGCAAGGGTCCAAGGTAGGATCCTTTTGTTGCGCCTCTTTCAGTTCCTTATGTAACATGTTAGGTGCAGGCTCCTGGTCTTATTTGGTTTGCCCTCTTGTAGTTACTGCTGCCACAATTGGCTCTTTCGGTCTCCCTATAAACATGTATCTACAACCAAGTATGACTGGGCAGATCGGATCCTCCATTATAGCCGCTTTATTAACACCACGGAAGAAATCCGAGTGTATCTCCACAAGTGCGACTGGGAGCGATATGGGTGCATCTCCTTTAAGAACTCCACATAATTTGACGGTTTCATCCGTTTCTTGACCTGGTTTGAGCAAATGCCTCGCGACAATACTATCAAAGCTCAAACCTGTATCAAACAAACAATAAGTTGAAGTCCCGTTCAATATAACAGTTCCTTGCGTAGAAGGCCTCTCACCCTCAGGTTGAGAATCACTGACCGTACTATTCCGCTGCGAGGCTGTTTGTAAAAAAAACCGATCCGATTCGGGCCGGTTTGTTTTCCTTGATCAAATATCCCTGGCGCAGGGGTTTTCCTTTTGTCGTATCCTTTCTGGCTGAGTTGCCATGGGAGTCGCTTGGGATGATCACAGGTTTCGGTGGGATGTCGGGTTTTGTAGAATTTCGATTTTTATTGGAGAGGGGTCTTGGGTACAGTTTCTCTTGGGTTTTGGTGGGAAAATGATTGGTAAGACTGTTGTAGATTATTTTTGTGAGAAGGCTCATCTGAAGGTTTGCTTTTTTTAGCCTGGAAGCTCGGCTAGCGCTTTTGCATAACGCTCGGACTTACTCAAGATGTCTTCAAGCTTTACAGCTCGTTGTTCAGCAAGAAATCTACGGGTTTCGTTTGACAAAGTGCTTTTGATCTGTTTGGTTAGAATAAGCTCTTCTAACCATTCAAAAGTGCAAGGAAGTTCTAAAAGCTCCAAACAGTCAAATATCCCTTCAGACCAGAAGAGAACTGAGCGTAAGTCTCGGTTCCCTCTTTCCTGCTGTTTCGGAAAAGTTGCAAAAACTTGCGAGCGTTAATTTCGAAGCGCTCAAGTAAAGCTTTCTTTAGCATGTCGTAATTGTCTTGATTGCTGCTGCCCAGTTTCGCATTCGCCTCATACGCATTCTCTTTTAGGGCCGTGAGAGCTTCAAGCACCATCGCGAACTTTCCAAACCGTACAGTGTTGCCATTCTCTCAAATTTTTCTAGATAAGTATCAACTTTCTCATTGGGGCTTGGGAAAGATTCTAGGGCAAAGGACATAGCAGCTAATTGGGAAGACTGGCTATTTGAGTAGTCAGCTGAGGGTGATTGAGGTGACGAAGACTCTGCGTTACTGGAGCTAGACGCTTCACCACGACTTTGGACCTCTAAAGTCTTAAGCGCAAATTCGTGCTGACGTCGTTTGTCATTCTCGCTTTCCTCATGTTGTCTCTCCTTCTCACGTTCCTTCTCCCTGCGAGTTTCCATTTCCGCCTCACTTTTCTTACTTTCCAATTGCCGGTCTTCCTTCTCTTTCTTCCTAGCTTCTGCTTCCTTCTTCTCTGCCTCATATTTGGCGAGTTCGTCGTTCACAAAAGCTAGCAACTTGTTTCCGTGTAATCCTGTTTATTTTGCTTCCTCTCTTAGCATTGTTGTAAGTTTTGCACGCTCAGCCATGCAAAAAACTGACTGCGAATTACCCGAGAAAGAAAGAAGAATAGGATACACTGCTCCCTATCCAATTAAGAGAATGCAAAAAAAAATAATTTCTGTTTTTACTGTGTTTCCTCCTCCCTGTTACTCAGTTGTCTAATCTATCGCTGCTGTTAACTGGCAAAAAGGCTCCTAACGCAGGCGACTTCTTAAACCATAGGGATGGAAGATCAGGCTAAAACTGTAAATCTACTATTACTACTGTAGAAAAAAATTTAAAAATTAAGGGAAAAAAAATTTCCTTATTTTTAATCTTCTACACTCACCCACACCTGGAGTCAGTCCGGAGCTAGGGAAGGCGATTAATTTGGCAACTGCCCAGTGCACTTCCTTTGCTATGCTCAGGCCCCACTGCTCCAATAAAATTGTGATTGTTAAACAATCACGCGTACCAGCGGTCGTTTTGTACAAAAATTACCATATATCATATCACCAATAAAGATCACCATCAAAATCAAACTGTATGTAATCTATAAGATACTGTAGAAAGAAACAAATTTCTAATTTGTGTGGTTAGAACCCAGTAAATAAGAACGTTGTCTAGGGGATAATTATTATTACTATTCTTACTCACAACACAGGACGCACAACACACTCTATCTAGAGTTAGACTAAGATACAATAACTGACGTTAGTCATTTATCTAGACTTAGACTTAGATCAAATCCCGGACGAGCCCCCATTCTGTCGTACAGATAGGTTGAGAGTTAATTATAGCCCCGTCTGAGTAGAGTGAATGTTTGTAAGTACGTGAGAAAAAAAAGGTGTGAGAAATAAATTTCATGGGTGAAAGTTTAAGGAACAAAATATGTCTATGGAATGAGTAAGTTTCTCTATTTCAGCCTATCTATACGACTATAATTTAGTACAAGACAACCTTGCCCTCCTCATACATATAAATATAAGTTTAACTACACACACACACAGCTATGTGACAACAAGATACACAAAAGTGAAAAACTACGGTTAATTGGGTATGGGTCTGACCAACACACAAAGTTAAGTTTCTTTTGTTGTGTATTATCATTTAAACTTGACAACATCAAATATCTAAAGAAAGATCAAATAAAATCAGATTTACATACATACGAAAATAATAGAATAAATGTGCCTCCCCCTATGGAGAAAAGAACCCAAAATGTTAATAACCCAAAGGTCAAAGGTTAGCACTATGTTACAGAATAGACAGTAAAGAAATAAGTTCCTACTATATGCTACCCAGTAACGTTAACAAGGTTAAGCAAAATCCAATGTTGGTAAAGTTCCTGTAACAAAGAAAAATATTCACTCTCTCTGTCATACAGTGGCCACTCAATCACGCTTACTTACTCTTGGTGATATCCCTTGGAAATACAATTATCCTGAATATAAAAATTGCCAGGTGTTATTTCTCAAATTGGCCCCAGTCCATCCTCTATCAGATAACGACTAGTAAGGTGAACGCCGAATCTGGTGTGGGTTTTTTCCTGGATGAACAAATGTCACCGCGAATAGTTAGTGTAGCAAAACGTGCTCTTGAGGTTCACAGTTAAAAAAGAAGGTAAATACTTCCAGTATTGAGAAACATCTCGTTGCTAAAAATGTTACAAATGATGATGATGATAATCCTTTCGGCTGACTCTATGGGAGAGCGCCGATTATGAAACAGCGTAACTTTCTGGATAAATCCGCTTGAATACGACTGTCAGAACTCGGGAGTTTAAGTGTTCTTTTGTGTACCCCAGTGGGCTAGTCAAAATGGAAAAATATCGCTGGGTTTTGTAAGTCTAGTTAAATTTACAAATTAAAATGTTTCTCATGTACCTTTGGCAAGTCCTTGCTCACAAATGAAATTGGTGACGCACAAGATAAGAAAAGACAACATTAACCAATCAGTAAATGAAGAAAAAATGGACCGCTGGACGCCCTTGATCAGGTCTGCTAGGAATAAAAAGACATTAATGGAAAGATGCTACTATTCTATGATCCACAAGAATCACACCTTCAATGTCCCAAAAAACAGTGATCATGACCTTTCCAGCTGAAGGAATTGTCTTGAATTTCTTTCTTCTTGGTGATTGCGGATGATGCCACTCCATTGACTGTCTTTTTGTCTCAGGTTCAAAATGATGTGCCTAGGTTTTGTCACCTGTATCGATCTTAGCCAAAAAGATCTCTCCATCAGCATTGAAACGCTCCAACAATTCAGAAGAAATTGCTTTCCTTTGCAATCGGTGATCATTTGTGAGACTTCGAGGAACCCATCTTGCGCAAACTTTAGAAAATCGGAGAGTTTTTATAACTGCATTTGCACTACCAATGCTGACTGACAGCTGTAATGCCAATTGTTGAGTAGTGATTCGCCTATCAGTAAGAATAATGCCCTCAGCGCATATCAACATTTCTGCGTTGGTGGCTGTGGCAGAACGTCCACAGCGCGGCCGATCAAGCAGCTCCGTATCTCCATTTCCTGATTATTTGGTTCTCTGAACTCAGCGACTGACTGTACTCCTGTCGACTGCAAAACTTCCATACACATCCCATAGACGCTTGTGAATGTTCACAGCAGTTTCCTTCTCTGCAACGAGAAATTCTATCACAATTCGCTGCTTATACCACAAGTTGCTAACACGCTCCATTTCAATGGTTTAGGGCAGCCGTATTATTTGGCCGGTTGAGGTGCAATTTGGTACATGCCACATTTAAAGTGTGCAAAATGTCATACTTCTATCTTCATTATTAGCTGAGAAAAACGATGTGGTGCATTACTTTCTGAACGCCCCTTGTATATGCACACAGACGGGAACAAGACGATCTCTTATCCATGTGGTGGGTTTGATGTTAATACAGTTTGTTGTTAAGAAATCTTAGTGTACTGAATGAGGTCAGCTGTGAAGGTCCCTGAATATAATAAATATTAGAGTAAATTTCCAGGGCACCTTTCTACTACCACCACTATGATCTCATTCAGACTTATTCTAGATAGACTGTAAGATGACTACGTTTGGTGTCTAGGGTTATAAATTGTTAGTGTAAGGTTGCATTAACCAACTGAACATATAAACAATTACACAAATTATTTTATTATCTAATACAACACAACAGTACCACGACAATCACATACGAACTACACTTTAAAAGACTATCTTTAGTAAGTCAGTGGTTGAAAGTTTGGTAAAGTTAATGTTTTTCAATGTATTGTCCTGAATCCAATTTATTTGGAATCAGGACTGTCAATCAAAAGTGAAATCATAGAAATTAATTACATCAATCAATTTATACAATGGGTCTTCTGACCATAATACACATATTATTATATAAGGGTGTAGTTGTATTGTCTAACTGAGGTGACTTCTAGTATACACTGGTTGATTGTTTACTATCATCATCTCTGCATGTTGTTTGTAAGTTTTTATGGACACTGATGAAATGTTTATATCACTATTCTCAGTCTCTTATTTTAATATAATGTTAGTTGAGCGATCAGGTGCCGAAACATGCACCTATCTTTGTAATATGATGTAGGAATCTTCCTGCACTTCGCTGAACGACAACCTTCAGCTCCCACTTCTTCAAGAATGATGGTGGTTTACAGTTGTCTCCGAAAAAGGCAAGACTGTGGCATGAATATATCGGCCCACTGTAGTCTGGCACCAGTTATTGACAGCAACCACAACCCTCTGAAATCAGAAGGATATGCCTCCTTCGTAATCAACAGCCTACTATAATATTCAACAACCAGTACAGGCACATTACAAACAAACATGCAAGATCAGCTCTTTACAACAATCCCTTTCACCAGTTTCTTTTGATGTGACCAGGTATACCAGTATTCCTCTCCCCTAATAGTTACAACGCCTCTGCAATTCCAGCAATAATCTGTTGTCCATACAATAGGATAGGTATTATGCTCCTGATGATAATCCTATATAATTTAGTTGGTCTACACCTCTCTGATTCTCAGTTCCCAGCAAAATACTAGGCAGGATAATTATACAGAGAATTTCAAAGGCAGTAGACTACAAACTGAGGAAAGAACAAGCAGGATTTAGAAAGAACAGAAGATGTGTAGACCATATATTCACTCTCAGGAACATTATAGAGCAGTGCTCAGAATGGCAAAGACAGCTTTACATAAATTTTGTTGATTTTGAAAAGGCTTTTGACAGCATACATAGGGACAGTTTATGGAAAATACTGAGGGCTTATGGAATTCCAAGCTGCATAGTGTCAATCATAAAAAGCCTCTATGCCAACTTTACGTGTAGTGTTGGGCAGAGCAACCTAACCTTCGAGGTGAAGACAGGATTACGACAGGGATGCCCCTTATCAACCACTCTATTTTTAACAGTCATAGACTGGGTGATGCGCCAGACAACAGAGGGCAGTCCAAGAGGAATAAGATGGACTACATTTTCTACATTGGAAGATCTGGAATATGCAGATGACATTGCACTGCTGGCACATTGTTACGTACATTTATTACCTAAAGGGGGTAGTCTTCGGTCCTGCCAAATGTACGCACCAGTCTTAAAATAGTTATATTATTTGTGCGTTCGATTGATTCACGCACTGACGTGCACAATGCAGTGTGAGTTGCTTTGGACGCACGGGTAACCTAGTTAGGAAATTCTGACGTCATGTTTTGAACGGGGCAGTTCGGACCATGTTTATGTCCGATATATATTTCTTGGATTTATCTGGCAAGTTTGAAAAAGCCATTATTTTGTAATGATATCTACTGGTATTCATGATGAAGCCAATAGTGGAAGTATCAAGTAAGTGTCGCCCCATGTCACATCGAATGTTTATTGAGTTAAATTAAAGTATCAGGCCGCTCCTAGTTTTGGTCTAGCGGGAATTCATCGTAGTATGTCATTCCTAGAATGGACAGACGGAGTCGTTAGCCCTTTTGAATTACCGTAGAGGGAGGATACCTACGAGTAAACGAAGTTAATTGATTTGTATGCTTCACATGTTTTTATATGCCGTATTTTCGTCAATGCCAAAGTCGTGGCATGGATATAGAGAGGTTAGTCAACACAGAACTCTAACCTGGTCGTATTGTCGTGGATGACTTTGTTTGGATTTTATATATATATGCTACCTAAGTATCGTATGGAAAAGTCTGGAATTGTTACAAGTATGATAAGAAGTATTGCTCCTTGAGAATGAATCCGTTGGCCATAAGATACGTCCTTGAAAGAAGGTCAACGGACTTGACTGCAATACATATGATATGGTAGAGGAAGTGACCCTTAGTCACTTGAATAAGAGGACTTAATTGTTAGAGAATCTTCATGAACTTGAAAAGTAATTATCAACATTTTTGACGTATGACTCTTTTGCACCTGTAACTATGATCGTCTTGTTCCACTCCGTATGTGTCACGTTAAATAAAATATATGTACAGTCATCACAGACTTGTGTGCTGCCAGTAAGTGACCAGTTAAACACTACTTGTTGGAGTTCGTTTTGAAGAACATTTTCTGACATTTTTGTTCCTTTGCAACCATTCGCGTAATGAAGTTCTTTACCATTAGAATGAACACCCAACAGTAAATGGTATGCCAGTGTGGTCTGGAAATAAATAATTTCACAGGAACGTACTCAATCCAAGTATCGGTTGAAAAGAAGATTTGAACTTTCAAGGCGACAACATCTCAAACTTGGAACCTAGTGTGATGATGAATCAGAATCAACTTACGGTTATTAAATGCTCAAGGTCATCAATCAACCTCCACGTCAAGTTTTACAGTGACTGACTGCCTTGGGATCACCTATTCGTCATTATTACGTGCGAGCTGTTGTTATATACGCAGAGCGAAGTATTTTATCCTCAGACGTACATCCACGGAGACGAGGCACATTGTTTTTTTCCCGGCACACGCGAGATGAGTATAACGTGCTTTCGTTGTACATTTTATTACTTTTAGCTGTGCCTTCTATAGTTATGTCCATCTTTACATTTTCCATGTTATATGTTATATGTTGTACATTCGTCGTGGGAGGTAGGGAGGTTGATCTGACGAACGAGATCCATCTCGAAGCCAATTCGGGCTCTTCGTCAGACGTTCTGTAGGGCTCAACTTGTAAGTTTCAATTGAGCGATAATTCCGGTCCAAGGCTAGAAACCTTGCCAAAGTTCCGATCGCTAATTGTTCCTTATGATAGTATCTGTTTAGCTGTTTCGTCACGTTTACTTGTTGTTTTTGGTAGTTATTTTTACTCGTATTTAGTTTTATGATGAATTTTGTTTGTATTATGCGTCCGTCTCACCTTTCCTGTCGTTCAGTTTTTCACAAAACCTATGTTTTTACACTGTGTTGTCAATTGTCCTGTTGAGTATCTGATCGTAGTTGTCATCGTAAATTTTTACGATATTCTATTTTAGTTACACATTTCTATTTTTGTTGATTTCTACGATTGTGTTCACTCGTCTTTGATTATCGTGTCTTGTCGGTAATGTTTCTATTGTCTTTCACGTTGTTGCTTTCATGACATTTCATTACATAAATTACTATATTGATTATTGATATATTTCATAACTATATGATAACAAAAGATACCGTTCTAGGACAGGAACGACGTACACTTGGCAAAGTAACAAGGTTAATTAATTTACATTGATTAATTATCATTTTATAAATCAAGAGTATTGTGACTACTTATAAAGCATAATGTATTCACTAGATTATTTCATTAAGCAAGCAAAAGCTCTTCAGATGGCTCCTGATGAAGCAAAAGCATTTGCACTTGCAGAATATAAGAAAGCTCAAGAAATAGAAGCCGAACAGAGAAAGCTAGAAACTTTAAGATTACAAAATTTGAAATTTGAGACGGAGGAGAATGAGAAACGATTTCAGCGAAAGGCAGAACAGAAACAAAAGGAAATGGAAGAAAGAAGATTAATAGCTGAACAAGCCGCTGAATTAGAAGAGAAACGATTTCAGCGAGAGGCAGAACAGAAGCAAAGGGAGGCTGAAGAAAGACTTAAAATTGAGATGGAAGTTAAACAAAAGGAAATGGAAAATAAACAAAAGGAAATGGAAGAAAGAAGATTAATAGCTGAACAAAATACAAAACGACTTCAGCTTGAGATGGAAGAGAATGATAGAAAACGACAGCATGAACTAAAATTAGCAGAGTCAGAATATGAGAGACTTAGGTTAACTCAGGAAGCTAATTCTCAGAGAACTTTTGAAAGCCAAACTTCATCCAGACATGATCATTTTAAGGAAATTCACCTTAAATTACCTAAATTTAATCCCCCGTCGGATGACGTAATATTTTTCCTAGATAGATTTGAGGCCACTTGTAGGTCTTATAACGTGGATAAAACACTGTATTGCACATATTTATCCAGGTTACTTACTGGGGATGCTTTAGCAGTTTATCATACTACCAGTATTAATGAGAAGAATGATTATAATGCTCTTAGAGCCGCACTTCTGAAGAAATTTCAAATGACAGAAGATGAATACCGATTAAGATTTCGTACATTGCTACCGCAATCAAGCAGAAATTTCAGTGATTTTCTGTCACAAATACGACTAACCCTAGAAAGATGGATCGAATTATCTAAAATTGAAAAGTCGTATGAAGGTCTCTTCGATTTACTGATGCGCGATAAGGTACTATCGTCTGTAAATCCTACATTTCTCGCATTTTTACACGAACGGAAACCTTTATCTATGAAAGACTTAGAAGAACATGCAAAAAATTTCTGCACTGCTCACCCAACCATGGATCTAAGTAATGCACAGATTAAGAATGAATTGCCTGTTGCTTTTGCAGCACAACAAAACAATTTTTCACGAAATCGTTCCTTTAGTGCTGACAGGTATGTCAATAAGGGAAATAATTACAATTTTAACAATGATAACTTTTACAAAGGGAAGCAATTTCAACAATCTGCTCCATTTAATGTTTCTTGGAACCAAGCTCACAGATCGCGAGATTTTGGTAACAATAATTTTAAAAATAATCAAGGACATTATAATAAACAAAACTGGAGATCAAGATCTCAGGGTCCGCAAAACAGACAAGGTTCTTGGAATAAAAATTTTAAAGAACATCATAACTTTAATTATACAAATTATCGGACTCATCCAAATTTTAACTCAAGCAGAAACGACAATTATGGCAATTTTAATGCAAATAATCAAAATCGATCGCGTCGTAGAGATAGATCGTCGAGTAATACGGGTAGACATTCTAATGTCGCTTTAAGTGATACACAGGCTAACATTGAACAGGGTAAAGTAGCTGAAACTCACAATGCTATGTCTTGTTCTCTTGATTGTACCCAGGTGAAAGACTGTCCAGAATGCTCGACTCTTTTCCAGCCTAAGGCGATCACGACGCTGCGTTGCGGACATACCTTGCCTAGTCTACCTGTAGTCTGTACGGCCACTGCTGCGTCAGTACACCAGGGACAGGGCTCTCTTAAGTTTAACAAGGGATTTGTCAACAACATTTCATGCTCTCTCCTATTTGACTCAGGTTGTAGTACTGTGGGCGTCCGGACTTCGCTGATCAACCCAAGTTGTGCCACGGGCAGGGTTGTCAAGTGTGTGACTTTTGGTGGCACCGTTGAAACATTTCCCACTGCTATTATTGACCTTAATACACCATTTTTTTCAGGAAAGATCCAGGCATGTCTCCTTCCGAATCCAATTTGTGATGTAATACTTGGTCGCATACATGGTATTAAAGAGTGTACACCACAGCAAATAGCTGAATGGGAAGAGCGACATATTCAAACTGCAAATGCAGTAGTGACTAGAGCGCAAGCTACTAATATGTCGCATGATACACCTATTGAACCTACAGTTCATACCACTTGTGATGATGATGCTCCTATTTCACGGGAGTTGTTTGCAACATTGCAAAAGAATGATGATTCATTAAAAAAAATTTTTCAGTATGTGAACAAAAAGAATACCAGCAACAAACTTGCAAAATCTAGACATGACTTTATACTTAAAAATGGGATTTTGGTTAGAGTAATACGGGAAAAGGATTCATCCTTATGTTATCAGATCTTAGTCCCATCCTCTATGAGATCTCGTATATTACGACATGCGCATGACTCGCAATGTGCGGGCCATATGGGTTTTTCGCGTACCAAATCCAGAGTGCTTTCGGCATTCTACTGGCCAGGCGTCCATAGGGACATCACTCTCTATTGTCGGTCCTGTTTGATATGTCAGGAAGTTAAGGTACGGGGTCCATTTCATGCGGCTCCTATTCAAGCTGCGGACATCCCGATTAGACCATTTGATAAAATGGCTATAGACATTATTGGTCCGATGCTTCCATCTGCTAGAGGGCATACGCATATTCTTACGTGCATTGATATGTGCACTCGTTGGCCTGAGGCCATCCCTCTCAAGAACACTTCATCTGCCAGTGTAGCAGAGGCATTGATGTTAATCTTCTCACGCATTGGTTTTCCACGGAAAATCTTGTCGGATCATGGGGTTCAGTTCATTTCTGAATCCATGTCTCAAGTTATGAAGACATTAGGTATAGACAGATCTCTTAGTTCTATTTATCATCCGATGTCAAATGGGTTAATTGAGCGTCTCAATAGGACACTCAAGCAGTTGTTGGGTAAGATGACCCAAGACCATCCCCAAGACTGGGATCGGGTCATACCCGCTGCTCTGTTCGCGTATCGCGAAGTACAAAATCAAGCCACGGGGTTTTCTCCATTCCAGCTAGTTTTTGGCATGCAACCACGCGGTCCGATGTCGTTAATCCACGACTTATTGGTTGACGAGAATATTGAAGAGGAAACTCAATCCTCTTATGAGTATGTGATCTCTCTGAGAAAGAGAATCATAGATGCTTGTAGACTAGCTACTGCATCATCCGAACAAGCCAAAGAAAAAGCTCGTCTATTTGCAAACAAGTATAGACGTCTTCGCCAGCTTATTCCTGGTGACGAAGCTTTTGTATTACTCCCTGCGCATAACAATCGTCTTTTAATTACCTGGAGAGGTCCTTTCAGGATCATCTCAAGAATATCCGATGTCGACTACATCGTTGATGTTAATGGTAAACATAAAACCTTCCACATTAACATGTTGAAGGAGTATTACTCACGTCCTGATTATCTACAGTCAGTGTTCCAGGCAACTGACGATCCTACACCTCCTATTCAACACTATTCTAGTTTGTCAGTCATCCAAGAAGAAGAATCTTCTTTCGATGATGTACAACTACCAATACCAGTTGTACCACTCCATTCCACTGAGAAATGGAATGATGTTACAATCTCATCTACTCTTTCGGCTGATCAACGTCAGCAAGTCTCTAATATTCTACACTCGTATGAGGATGTCCTCACTGACATCCCAGGTCATACGTCAGTCATCCAACATGACATTATTCTGACTGACGATACGCCTATTCGAGTTCGCCCATATCCTATCCCTTTACACTTTCGTGATAAGGTTGATAAGGAATTGGATGAGATGCTTCAATTAAATATAATTGAACCATCTTCATCACCATATTCTTCTTCTATGGTAATCATTAGGAAGAAGGACAACAATATACGTCTTTGCGTAGATTACAGGAAATTAAACAAAGTTACAAAATTCGATGCGGAACCGTTACCTCTTTTAGACGACTTATTGGAGAAATTATCTCATGCCACATTCTTTTCGAAATTTGACCTTTCAAAGGGCTATTGGCAAGTGCCACTCACTCCTAAAGCAAAGCCATTCACCGCTTTCTCGACGCCACGTGGTCTTTTTCAATGGAATTTTATGCCATTCGGATTAATGAATGCGCCAGCTACCTTTGTACGCATGATGCGCCGCATATTGTCTCATCGTCCCGATGTCATTACTTATATAGATGACATCTGTCTTTTCAGTGACTCTTGGGATGAACATATTCATGGATTAAAAGCTTTACTTTCTACCTTACGGGATTATAACTTAACAGCGAAACCTTCAAAGGCTTTTGTCGGTTTTCATGACATCTCATTTCTGGGTCACCGCATAGGTCATGGTTTCATGTATACAGAAGACAGTAACGTCTCTAAAATTTTAAACCTCTCGGCACCTAAGACAAAAAAACAAGTTAGATCTCTTTTAGGACTAATACAGTTCTATTCAAAATTCATCCCTCATTTGTCTACTATAACTGCACCTTTTTCGTCTCTACTGAAGAAAGGCACATCTAATGTAATAAAGTGGTCGCAGGATCACCAAACGGCGTTAGACTATATAAAACGATTTTTTTTAAATGAACCTTTTTTGAGGTTGCCTAACAAAAATCTCACTTTCATTCTTCGCAGTGATGCATCTTCTTACGCTATTGCTGCAGTTTTGATGCAGGAATATAACGGCACCTTATTTCCGGTGATGTACGTGTCCAGAAAACTTACGGAGAGCGAACTCAATACTCCGTTCTGGATAAAGAGCTCCTCGCATTAGTATGGGCAATCACAAAACTGGAACGTTACCTCCTCGGCTCACACTTTGTGGTGGAATCTGACCAAAAAGCTCTTACCGCACTGAACACGAAGAACGTTAAATCATCGAAGTCAGCGCGTTACGCTATAGCGCTTCAACCATTCAATTTTGAAATACGAGCTATTCCTGGAGTGAAGAATGTGTTCGCAGACTGTTTGTCGAGATGCCCAAGCGAACTTGTCGAAACTAAACCACTTCCAGATGTTGAAACATCCTCACCGATAACATGAATAACTTTGTACATTATCATTGATTGTACATCTATAAAGACTGTTTATATAACTGAAGTATTCGTATAAGTATAACTTTCAGGATATACTTACTTATAGATTATAACATTACTTCTTGTGTAGTAACATTTTATTAGTACGGGAACATTGATACTATAGTAACGTTTTATTAGAACGGGAACAGTGGTATAAGAGTAACATTTTATTAGTACGGGAACATTGGTACTACAGTAACTTTTTATTAGTATGGAAACATTGTTAAGAGCGACAAATATACATTTGTTATTCCTATGGAACATATTACACTACATATCGTGTTCGAGAATATATTTTATCGTGTATGGAACATTGAGAACATCGTCTCGTCGATTACTAACTAGTTGTAACTGAACATTGACATATTGATAGTGATATTGGAATTACTTAGAATATATTAGTAACTGGTTATTTGTTAGTAATTAAGAAATATATAAATTAGAATAATTCAATTTAATCTATTTAATTGATTATGGATCACACACATACTAACTTTCTTAGTTGTCACGTAATACCTGCATTCACGGGCCTTAGTTATGATATCTCACTGTTAGATCACTAGTCAACCGTACTAGTGTTAGAAAACATTAAGGGTGTTGATTCTTAAAGTGTTTAATTTTGCATTGCTTCATTTTTGCACATTGTATTTTCAATTTTTCTGTTTTATTGATTCTCTTGTCATTGATCATCATCAGTGTTGCTGTTCATTTTCATTTTTGAAATCATATGTTTCAAATTTTTTTTTTTTTTTTTTTTGAAAACTTAGTTGAATTTTATTATCATCTTTTTTTTTTATGGTTTTTTTCATTTTTCATTTTCAACTTGTTTTTACTTCGAATATTACCACATCGTTCCAAAGTAGGTCGAGTGTGGATGTGTGCTTTAATGCATACTATCATTTAGTTATATTGATTTCGTTTAATATTCTTTTCTTAATATGGTATAACTTTATGCATTTCATATATCTTGTGGTAGTTTTGACTCACCTCTCTCGGGTACTAAGTTCAAAAAAATTAATAGAATTAATTTTTTTAAGGGGAGGTAATAAGGGAGCTGTTACGTACATTTATTACCTAAAGGGGGTAGTCTTCGGTCCTGCCAAATGTACGCACCAGTCTTAAAATAGTTATATTAATTGTGCGTTCGATTGATTCACGCACTGACGTGCACAATGCAGTGTGAGTTGCTTTGGACGCACGGGTAACCTAGTTAGGAAATTCTGACGTCATGTTTTGAACGGGGCAGTTCGGACCATGTTTATGTCCGATATATATTTCTTGGATTTATCTGGCAAGTTTGAAAAAGCCATTATTTTGTAATGATATCTACTGGTATTCATGATGAAGCCAATAGTGGAAGTATCAAGTAAGTGTCGCCCCATGTCACATCGAATGTTTATTGAGTTAAATTAAAGTATCAGGCCGCTCCTAGTTTTGGTCTAGCGGGAATTCATCGTAGTATGTCATTCCTAGAATAGACAGACGGAGTCGTTAGCCCTTTTAAATTACCGTAGAGGGAGGATACCTACGAGTAAACGAAGTTAATTGATTTGTATGCTTCACATGTTTTTATATGCCGTATTTTCGTCAATGCCAAAGTCGTGGCATGGATATAGAGAGGTTAGTCAACACAGAACTCTAACCTGGTCGTATTGTCGTGGATGACTTTGTTTGGATTTTATATATATATGCTACCTAAGTATCGTATGGAAAAAGTCTGGAATTGTTACAAGTATGATGAGAAGTATTGCTCCTTGAGAATGAATCCGTTGGCCATAAGATACGTCCTTGAAAGAAGGTCAACGGACTTGACTGCAATACATATGATATGGTAGAGGAAGTGACCCTTAGTCACTTGAATAAGAGGACTTAATTGTTAGAGAATCTTCATGAACTTGAAAAGTAATTATCAACATTTTTGACGTATGACCCTTTTGCACCTGTAACTATGATCGTCTTGTTCCACTCCGTATGTGTCACGTTAAATAAAATATATGTACAGTCATCACAGACTTGTGTGCTGCCAGTAAGTGACCAGTTAAACACTACTTGTTGGAGTTCGTTTTGAAGAACATTTTTCTGACATTTTTGTTCCTTTGCAACCATTCGCGTAATGAAGTTCTTTACCATTAGAATGAACACCCAACACACATTCACATCAACACATCCAGGAAAAAACGGATAGACTTAATAAATTTAGCCAGCAGGTGGGCTTGAACATCAATTTAAAGAAGTATGAGGTCATGACGCTCAATGTGAGCAACCCTGAGCCCATATCAGTAAGGAATCAGCAACTGGTACAGACAGATACCTTCACATACCTAGGAAGCATAGTAACACCAGACGGTGGGGCAGACAAAGACATCAACATCAGAATGAATAAGGCAAGAACAGCCTTCTTTAGCCTAAATAACATCTGGAAGTCCTCCCAATACAGCACAAGCACAAAATTAAGATTATACCAGAGTTGCGTGCTTTCTGTGCTTCTCTATGGTGCGGAATGCTGGAGAGTCACAGAGAAGGAAATGTCAAAATTGTCCTCTTTTCACACAGCATGCCTAAGAAAAATTCACCGAATCTTTTGGCCGAATACCATCACCAACCAAGATCTGCTTACTCGTAGCAAGCAAGAGGACATGCATACCATCATAGCTGGCAGACGCTGGAGCTGGGTTGGTCATGTCCTCAGAAGAGACCCCGACGCCATCACAAGAACAGCTATGCTTTGGACCCCTGAAGGAAAGCGAAAGAGAGGCCGACCAAAAACAACTTGGCGGAGGACTGTGGAGGCTGAGATGCAAAGAATGAACCAGAGTTGGGGCACTGTACGAAGGATGGCCACCGACTGTGCAAAGTGGAATCAATTTGTTGTTGCCCTACAAGACGCCACTAGGCGTGATGGCCACTGACTGCTTTGACGGTCGGTGG
>JAMPIV010019588.1:192500-447500 GCA_024509875.1 Oreohelix idahoensis
AAGCGCTGCAAGAGGTGAAGATGCCGACCGAGCAAAGTGGAGGTAATTTGTTGTTGCCCTACAAGACACGAATAGAAGTGACTGACACTGAGTGCTTTGACAGTGAGTGGTTAAGTATCCAAGAAATAAAAAAATTGTTTAAAATGAAATAAAAGAAGTAATTTGACAAATAAAACAAGCTACAACAACACCCTCTCTCCCCGTTTAGCGCTGTTAATTTGTTCTTCAAAACACGAACGAAAATTTATTTCGCATCAGAATTAATTTAAATCTAATTAATTCGTTACTGAGGCCCAGAAAGCTGTATCAAAATTAAGTAACAAATGATTTAAAAAACTAGTTAATAACAATCATTTTAATCGATGTTACTTCCGTCGTTTGTGGCTACAGCTATCACGGCAGACCTTTCTTCATCATCAGACGACTGGTTAACAGTAGGTATTCAAACCCTCTGAGGATGGGAAGGAGCGAAGCTTTGCCAACCCTGACCGGGTTGGAAGGAAAGTCCACTGGCTCCCCAGCCTCGCAATGACGTGTCATTGGGCCAAAAAAGGCTGGAAAGCTCGATTGCCGCCGGTTAGATGGAAAAAAAAAACACAGTTGGTATTGTTTGAGTTGAAAACGTTTTTCTTGCTCGAGATGTTGAATGCATGGCTGTTTGGTCAGTGGGGACACAAGTTATTCATGAGATTTTAAAAGATAAAAAAAAGAATCGAGCTTGCTTCGCCACTTTCTTTTTCCATTCAAGAAACACCTTGCAGCAACTAAGATTTTGTTCTATACTATGGATTAACATAGAACTGCATTACATTCTCTGGTCAAGGTTCATTATGCTAGAAATGATAACGTTTCTTGGCCATCTCATTACCTTAATGAACTTGATGAGCACGTGAATGTTATATTTCCCGCCTCCCATGGAGTTTAGCGCTCAGCGTAAGATCGAATATTTAAGCGTTTAATAGAAATATGGCATAAAAAACAAATAGCGTTATATCGAAAAAGCGCTAATCGAACAGCGTGAGACCGGGGGTTAGGTTTGTTTTAAAACATTACATCTTCCTCCTATCAAATTACCTATCTATCTATCTATCTATCTATCTATCTATCTATCTATCTATCTATCTATCTATCTATCTATCTATCTATCTATCTATCTATCTATCTATCTATCTATCTATCTATCTATCTCTCTATCTATCTATCTATCTATCTATCTATCTATCTATCTATCTATCTATCTATCTATCTATATGTCTATATGTCCGTCTATCTATCTATCTATCTATCTATCTATTTATCTATCTATCTATCTATCTATCTATCTATCTATCTATCTATCTATCTATCTATCTATCTATCTATCTATCTATCTATCTGTCTGTCTATCTGTCTGTCTGTCTGTCTGTCTGTCTGTCTGTCTGTCTGTCTGTCTGTCTGCCTGCCTGCCTGCCTGCCTGCCTGCCTGCCTGCCTGTCTGTCTGTCTGTCTGTCTGTCTGTGTATCTAAATATACAGCGCATAAATGGTAATTAATTTGTACAGAAATGTGTTGCCCCATGTAGTTCCCGGGGGGGGGGGGACTAGCAGCTAATATATATATAGGCCTTCCTTTTTTCCGCTTACCCTCAGGAACCAAAGTGAGCGCCTGTAGTGGTATTCTGTTGTTTTGCATTCGTAGGACATGACCGATATATGACCATCGTCTTTTCCTTATATAGTCGGAGACATATTTCTGCCTAGAGTCTTCTCTTATTTGTCGATTAGTCTTGAATTCTTTCCAACTGATGTTCATGAGTTTTCTAAGACATTTGTTCTCGAATGCATTCAGCTTGTTCTCCAATGATTTTGTTATTTTCCAACTCTCACAGCCGTATGTTAACACTGAGATAACATTTGAATTAAACAGACGAAGCTTGGTATGTATATTCAATGATCGTAATTTCCAAATGTTAGATAATCTATTGAAGGCGCTAGCTGCCAAAGCAATTCTAGTATGGATTTCTCTTGTTGTGTCACCATCCTGAGTCATTTTACTGCCTAAATAATTGAAACTTTCAACTTTCTGTAGTTTTTTTCCCCGTTCAAGATGATATCAAAGGTCTCGTTAGAAAAGTTCATAGCTTTAGTTTTAGAGGCATTTATTTGGAGACCAATTTTAACCGAGAGATGACACAAATTATTTATTGCTTCTTGGGATTGTCTTGGTGTTGAACTTAAGAATGCTACATCATCTGCGAAATCCAGGTCCCCCAGGAATTTTCCATTTGTCCATTTTATACCCAATTGTTCATTGTGGGTATAGTTTCTCATAACCCAATCAATAGCTATTCCAAAAAGTAGTGGTGACATAATACAGCCTTGTTTCACCCCTGTTTCTACTGTAAACCATTCTGTATTCCCTTTATTTGTTCTAACACAACATCTTGCATTGTCATATAGCGCTTTGATTATATTCACATATTTTGTTGGAAAACCATAGATTGTAAGTATCTTCCACAATGATGGGCGGTGTAGACTATTGATAAGGGTGGATTTGAGCTGAAGTGGTAACTTGCCACCCTTATCGACACCTGGTATAAAAGTGCAAGATGTAGGTGTCTTCTCTGATTTAGGATGTTGCTGTGTATGTGGTAGTGGAACAATTCACAGGGTTATCACACAGGCAACATGACGTGTAGAGTCATAGAAAGGGTAACTTCGTTGTATAAGTTTCTTCCATTTATTGCACGCCACAAAACAGTCATGATACTTATGACATCAACATAGTTAACGAGTTCAGCAAGATGATATGGCACATTGAAAACAATTTCTGTAGTCAGCAATGACAGCTGTTGTATATATGCGTCATAAGACATCACAGTTCAATAGATTCAGAAATTCATAACTCATAGAGTTCTAGTTCGTGAAGCTGTATAAATAATAATAATTTCTATAACTTCTGCAACAGTGTCAGCTACAGATCTTCAATGTTCATAAACAATAATAAATGCTCCCATTCTGATGCTAGCAGATCAGATGTATACAATCAGTCCGTTTACTGTCTGCACGTGAATAGCATACATGGGCTACAGGTCAGCTCGACCTTTATAATGTTCCTAAGTCTAACCATCTGACTTGGACGTGATCTCTGATATAACGAATCCTGGAACACAGACAATAGTCTTGTTGGCCTAGAGCGACCCATATATATTTAACCAGTTCAGGTATACAGATACCGGTGACTTAATCCTAGTCAAAGTACCTCTCCATTTTGCATCACGCAGGCGAGCAAATAGGCGACAAAATGACGAACCTCTAGATGATAGCATAAAGTTCGATACAAGAGGAATTACCTTATTTCGGAAAATCAACCATGAACATATGCCTCCAGGCAGGCGTGAATAATACTGGGAAATAGTCTAGTTAGCTAACTAACTCACAAAGACACTGTATTTCCCTCAGAGAATCACAAGACGCAGGTCGCGTCTGCTCGCTTCTTAAACCATTTCTAAACTGCCGAACTGGGCGGAACACACAGAACGAACTCCCAGCTTTTGACATGCGCAGAACGACAATCTCTGAGTTGCCGTTCACAATAAGACGATTCTAAGAACATTCGAGATAAAAGTCTTATAGAATCGCGCCTTTTATGGTCATGAAAAGAAGCGTTAAGAAAGGTTTCAGACATCTACCATAGTTGACTGGTACTACCAAATAAGGAGATGTGGTCACGCTTCGTTCAAGAAATTATAGACCGAACGTGTCTCTATACAAGAGAAGGCAAACTCCTAAAAAATTGTAGTTTCGATAACTCGGATTATGTCCCTTTGACCATAGAAAACATAATACACACTTCAGTCAAAAAATGATCATACATATCAAAAAATGTTTATACAAACGAAAAATAATAATGATCCGTGCGTAACATTACCGCACCCTCCCTGGAAAAAAAAAATGAAACATTTTTTTTTTTTAAATCCTGGAGCCGGAAAAAATCTAGGCTCCTAACGCACGTATGATGCGTGGATATATACCTAACAAATTAGCTCAACGCATGGAGCGACACTGAGATCATATCTCAGATCCTTAGAGAAAAAATTTATCTAAGTATACGCTGATATATTCCAGGAAGGTGCCACCAACACACGCCACAATGATGGCAACAACATAATGACAATCAAATTATTCTCATACCAATATATGAAATTAAATATATTATGTGTTATCATACAATGTGTTGCAAATAGCGGTGTAATTTACTAATATACCGCACAGTAATTATATTATTACTTTTATCAATAGAAGAAGATGTGGACATCATCCGCTCCCAAGTAGGACAGGATTAATCCTCAAAGTTCCACAATGGACATAAATGTCGCAGACTTCAATCGAGTAATTCTTTTCTGCAGCGTTTAATTTCCTAGAGATATACATCACCGGATGCAAAGTATCAGAATACTCCTGCATTAGTGCTGCCCCAATCCCTGTTGACGAGGCGTCACTTCGAAGAACAAAAGTCTTCTCAATAGTAGGTAACTTAAGAATAGGTGGAGATGAAAATAGGGCTTTAACCTGGTCCAATGAGGATTGACATTCTTTAGACCAGCGGATCAGATTAGGCGACCCTTTCTTCAATAAAGTAGAAAGCGGTGCCATAATGGAGGACAGATTCGGAATGAATCGTCCGTAGAATTGAATCAAACCTAATAGACTCCTTACTTGTTTCTTCGTCTTAGGGACCGAAATGTTAAGTATTTTTGAAACATTGTGGTCCTCTGTCTTTAAAAGACCATGACCAACCCGATGACCTAGGAAAGAAATCTCGCTAAATCCTATAAAGGCTTTAGAGGGTTTTGCAGTCAAGTTATACTCGCGAAGAGTAGACAGTAATTCGTATAAACCCAAATAGTGATCTTCCCAAGAATCACTGAATAGACAGATATCATCTAGGTATGCTATGACATCTGTACGATATGCGAGAATTCGCCGCATCATGCGTACGAATGTAGCAGGGGCGTTCATAAGACCAAAAGGCATGAAATTCCATTGGAATAAACCCCTAGGTGTAGAAAAAGCTGTAAAAGGTTTGGCACGTTCAGTTAGCGGGACTTGCCAATAACCTTTAGACAAATCTAGTTTGGTAAAGAATCTAGAATTAGAAAGTTTATTGAGTAGCTCTTCTAATGAAGGCATAGGTTCAGCATCGAACTTCGTAACTTGGTTCAATTTGCGATAATCTACGCAAATGCGAATGTTATTATCCTTCTTTCGAACAATAACCATAGACGAAGAGTATGCTGAAGTGGATGGTTCAATGATTTCCAAACGTATCATTTCATCCAACTCTTTTTCGACTTGAGACTGGAAATGGATAGGTATTGGATATGGTCTGACTCTGATAGGATTGTGATCAGTTAGCACAATGTCATGTTCTATGACATGTGTGTGTCCCGGGATGTCTGTAAGAACATCCTGAAATGTTTGCAACATCGAAGAAACTTGTCGATGTTCCTCAGCGGAAAGATTTGGAGAAACGGTCACGTTTTTCCAAGATTCCGTAGAATAAAGTGGGACCATAGAAAGAGGAAGATTGACATCAGAAAAAGTAGTTTCCTCATCCTGTATAACTGACAGAGATGAGTACTGACCATGAGTTGCTTGTGAATTGTCCGTAGCCTGGAAAATAGGCTGCAAATAGTCAGGTCTTTCATAAAATTCCGTGAGCATATTTATGTGGAAAGTTTTATGCTTTCCATCAATATCGACAACATAGTCAACATCAGAAATTTTGGAGACTATTGCATATGGACCTTTCCATGCAATTAGAAGTCTGTTCTCCCTTGAAGGAAGTAGAACGAGAGCTTTGTCACCTGGACAAAGTTGTCGTAGACATCTATTCTTATTTGCAAACTGCCTTGCCTTTTCTTTAGCAAATTCTGAAGACGAAGTTGCTAGTTTGCATGCCTCGATGATCTTTTGCCTAAGAGCAATGACGTACTCATAAGAAGATTGAGTCTCATCGCTAATATTATCGGCAGTGATTAGATCGTGAAGTAAAGACATAGGGCCGCGCGGTTGCGCGCCAAAGACAAGTTCAAAAGGGGAAAACCCCGTATGTTCATTGGGGACCTCTCTATACGCAAAGAGAGCCGCGGGTAAGACCCTGTCCCAATCCTGAGGATGATCCTCAGTTATTTTACCAAGTAAAGTTTTCAGAGTCCTATTTAAACGTTCGACCAACCCATTAGACATTGGGTGATAGATACTGCTGAGAGACCTTTTAATGTGTAGCATAGACATTACCTGTGACATAGTGTCTGATATAAGTTGAGTGCCATGGTCTGACAATATTTCTCCGGGAAAACCCAAGCGAGAAAATATCAGCCAAAGAGCGTCTGCGATATCAGCAGTTGAGATGCTCTTGAGAGGTATTGCCTCTGGCCAACGTGTGCACATATCGACACATGTAAGGATAAATTGATGTCCTCTAGCCGACTTAATTCTAAAAGGACCGATAATATCTATTGCCATTTTTTGAAAAGGGCGAATAGGAATGTCAGCAGCCTGGATAGGCGCAGCATGTCGTGGTCCTTTAGATTTGACCTCCTGACATACTTTGCAAGAGCGACAGTACATTCGTATGTCCTTGCTCACAAATGGCCAAAAGAAAGCCGCAAGAACCCTCGACTTTGTACGGGAAAAACCCATATGTCCAGCACATTGCGAGTCATGAGCATGTTGCAATATTTGCAATCTCATGCTCTTAGGCACAAGAATTTGTGAATGAGTGGACGTAGTCGAGTCTTGTACCATACGTACAAGTACGCCGTTCTTCATAGAAATCCAAGATTTCCTATTAGTGTTCTGATTAGGATCACCTTTTTTTGCTAGAATGAAGAATTTTTGTAAAGAAGGATCTTCTTCTTGCAATTTGATAAATGAGTCACGTGTAATAGTCAAGTGACTATCTTGGTCATTTACTTCATCATTATTAGTTAATGAAGTTTGAGGTGGATCCAGAGCATGTGCTCTTGTGACCACCGCATTGGTAGCTTCAATGTTTTGCTCTTCCCAAACAGCAATCTGCTGTGGGGTACATTCCCTAACTCCGTGAATACGACCAATAATAAGGTCCGCAATAGGGTTTGGAAGTAGACACGCGTGGACCTCTCCCGTGAAGAAAGGAGTAGCAATGTGTATTATAGCAGTAGGATACTTTTCTAACGTGCCACCAAATGTGACACATTTGATGACTTTTCCTGTAGCACAGGATGGATCTACAAGAGATTGCCTAACGCCGACAGTAGTACATCCAGAATCAAACAACACTGAGACTGGATTACTATTTACTAGCCCCTTATGTAATATAAGAGAACCTCTCCCATCATGAGCAACATTAGCAGGAAGAGCGGGCAAAGGATGACCACAGCTTAGAGTACTAATGGTTTTCGGATCAAATAAAGTACTGCATTGGATACATTTATTTGCCCTACCAAAATCAAAAGATGAGCATCCGATAGCATTATGGTCTTTATCATTATTAACCTGTTTATCTGCTCCCTGAGATTCTTGTTGAACAGAGTTTGTCTGTTGATATCTTTTTCTCTTATGTTGCGATCTACCGCGACCATTATTGCCTCTGCAATTATCATTAAAGTCCCTACTGTAATTTTTATCCTGGTTTGAGTTCCAGTTTCCATAACTGTCATTACTATCTCTATGCTGTTGAGAACCTCTATTATCTTGGTATTGAGGTCTCTGCATAAAATATTTCCCTCTATACCGATTACCTTTGTGAAAATTTCTAAAGTTAACCGGAGTAGAATAACGTGTAGTATTAGGTTGTCTCCAGTTCTGGGAAGAAGAATCACCCTGGAATTGATCACTATGGTTCTGGGCATAATTACGATTACTCTTTTTATTGAAATTTTTCTGGCTACCCTGAAATTTACGCATAAAATTTGGGCCATAAGGTGCTGCCGAAGCAACTGGCAGACCTTCTTTCACCTTAGAGTTACTAATGGTTATGTGCGGATGCGCAGTAACATACTGGCTACAATATTCTTCCCCACATTGGCCACCAAAAATGATAAGGGTGGATTTGAGCTGAAGTGGTAACTTGCCACCCTTATCGACACCTGGTATAAAAGTGCAAGATGTAGGTGTCTTCTCTGATTTAGGATGTTGCTGTGTATGTGGTAGTGGAACAATTCACAGGGTTATCACACAGGCAACATGACGTGTAGAGTCATAGAAAGGGTAACTTCGTTGTATAAGTTTCTTCCATTTATTGCACGCCACAAAACAGTCATGATACTTATGACATCAACATAGTTAACGAGTTCAGCAAGATGATATGGCACATTGAAAACAATTTCTGTAGTCAGCAATGACAGCTGTTGTATATATGCGTCATAAGACATCACAGTTCAATAGATTCAGAAATTCATAACTCATAGAGTTCTAGTTCGTGAAGCTGTATAAATAATAATAATTTCTATAACTTCTGCAACAGTGTCAGCTACAGATCTTCAATGTTCATAAACAATAATAAATGCTCCCATTCTGATGCTAGCAGATCAGATGTATACAATCAGTCCGTTTACTGTCTGCACGTGAATAGCATACATGGGCTACAGGTCAGCTCGACCTTTATAATGTTCCTAAGTCTAACCATCTGACTTGGACGTGATCTCTGATATAACGAATCCTGGAACACAGACAATAGTCTTGTTGGCCTAGAGCGACCCATATATATTTAACCAGTTCAGGTATACAGATACCGGTGACTTAATCCTAGTCAAAGTACCTCTCCATTTTGCATCACGCAGGCGAGCAAATAGGCGACAAAATGACGAACCTCTAGATGATAGCATAAAGTTCGATACAAGAGGAATTACCTTATTTCGGAAAATCAACCATGAACATATGCCTCCAGGCAGGCGTGAATAATACTGGGAAATAGTCTAGTTAGCTAACTAACTCACAAAGACACTGTATTTCCCTCAGAGAATCACAAGACGCAGGTCGCGTCTGCTCGCTTCTTAAACCATTTCTAAACTGCCGAACTGGGCGGAACACACAGAACGAACTCCCAGCTTTTGACATGCGCAGAACGACAATCTCTGAGTTGCCGTTCACAATAAGACGATTCTAAGAACATTCGAGATAAAAGTCTTATAGAATCGCGCCTTTTATGGTCATGAAAAGAAGCGTTAAGAAAGGTTTCAGACATCTACCATAGTTGACTGGTACTACCAAATAAGGAGATGTGGTCACGCTTCGTTCAAGAAATTATAGACCGAACGTGTCTCTATACAAGAGAAGGCAAACTCCTAAAAAAATTGTAGTTTCGATAACTCGGATTATGTCCCTTTGACCATAGAAAACATAATACACACTTCAGTCAAAAAATGATCATACATATCAAAAAATGTTTATACAAACGAAAAATAATAATGATCCGTGCGTAACAACTATCAAAGGCTTTTTGAAAATCGACGAAGGTGATAATAAGTGGCGATTGCCTTTCCACTGATTCTTCTATAATTGTTCTTAGTGTGAATATTTGATCAATACATGATCGTTTCGGCCTGAAACCCGCTTGTTCTTCTCTGATCTTTTCGTCAGCATGCAATTTAAGTCTTTCTAACATCATGCAACATAATAATTTTCCAGGTACTGATAATAGAGATATACCACGCCAGTTATTACAGTCTGATAAATCACCTTTCTTCGGTAACTTTACAATAATACTGTCTTTCCATTGTTGTGGTGGTTGTTCTTCTCTCCATACTTCATTTATAATATCTAAAATTCTCAAGAGGTTGTTGTCATTAACTGCTTTAATCATTTCCCCTGAAATTTCGTCAACTCCAGCAGCTTTAAAATTTTTTAATCTTTTAACGGCTTGTTTGATCTCGTCCAGCGTGAATTCATCGCAAGTTATTGGCAAGGTGGTTGTGGATGTTTCATTATTAAAATCAGGTGTTACTGTTGGTGGTGGTCTGTTTAGCACCTCCATGAAGTGCTCAGCCCATCTCTTCATTTGTTCTTTTTCTGTTGGTATTGAATTCCCTAATTTACCTTTAACAGGTGTTTCCATAGCAGTAGGCTGGTGACATAGTTGTTTTGTAATTTGATAAAGGCACCTACTATTACCAGTTCTTGCAGCATTTTCAGCTTCTACGGCCAGTTCATTGATGAAATGTCTTTTATCTCTTCGAGTTTTTGTCTTCACTTCTTTATTTAACAAGTTATAAGTTAGTTTGCAAGATTCAACTGCATTATGTGTACTTGCCGCTAGTAGTTTAAGTTTTTGCTGTTTTCCTTTCTTGTATTTTTATCCCAAGTATTCTTCTCTCATCCATTTTTTCTTTTTATGTACTAGGTATCAAACGGTGGTCGCTACAGCTGCTTCTGTCATTGCTGTTCTCAGTTGTTCCCATTTAGTATCGATTGTCTTGGTGGTGATATCGTTGTCAATTTTGCCTAAAGCATCGAAATAGTTGTTCATTTTGACATTATGTTCCTTCTTTATATCATTTGATTGCAGTCTGTGTACATCTATTCTTCTATTTTTATTCGGTTGGTATAACTTCTTCAGTTTAATTCTCATTTTAGCTATGCAGAGGTTATGATCGCTTCCGATCTCTGCACCTCTGTATGCTCTGACGTCTTGAACTGATGAGCGAAATTTAGCGCTTATGCAGAAGTGATCTATCTGGTTCTTAGTTCTGCCATCAGGTGAATTCCATGTTATCTTGTGGATTTTCTTATGTGGAAAGATGGTGTCTGCCACAACGAGGTTTGATATTTCACAAAGTTCTAGAAGTCTTTCGCCATTTTGATTCATACAGCCTATGCCATGAGTACCGAGATATCTTTGTACTCCATCGTTGTTGTCACCTACTTTGGCGTTAAAATCACCCATGTCTGCTATTATGTCATGCTTGGGTATTGTGTTGATGGTACTTAGAAGTGCTTCATAGAAGTCATCTTTTGTGGTATCAAGAGCGTCGTTAGTTGGTGCATAACATTGTACAATTGAGAGCTTGAAAAATCGTGTCTGAAATCTAGCTAATATTAGCCTCTCATTGATAGGTACCCAGCTGATAAGCGATGCTGCTGCTTTCTGTGTCATTAGGATGGCTACTCCCTCTGTGTGACGATTATCATTACTACCAGAGTATATAATTTGCTTTTTTTCTTCTGAAATATATTTTATGCCCTTCCCCGTCCATCTACACTCGCTGACACCCAATAAGTCCAACTTATAATTATCCATTTCTTTAATTACTTCTTCCAATTTTCCGTCTTGATACATAGTTCTTACGTATATATATATATATATACGAGGGAAGGTCAAAAAGTAATGCCTCCTATTTTTTATGTATGTAAATACTGCATCGGTGTGCAATTTGTAAATTTAGCAGGATTCCTCAAACACTCTTCTGCCCTGTATAGCATTACCAACCTGTTTCAGTAACAGGTGGCATTACTGTAACAGTTTAAAAATGGCTGCCAAAGACGTTCGGTTAAAACAATGTTATGTCATAGATTTCCTCAATGCTGAAGGCAAGACCCCAATTCGCATCCAAGAACGTTTGAAGAATGTTTATGGAGGTTCAACGGTGGATGTTAGCACTGTCCGACGTTGGGTACATCGTTGTGACGAAGCTGAAGTAGGTCAATCCTCAATGGCTGACGCAAAGCGGACTGGCCGTCCCTCTGCCGCAGTGACTCCACACAACATTCATCCAGTTGATGGCATCATTCGTGGTTACCGTCGGGTAACACTGGATGAACTTTCTTCCATGTTGTTCATTAGTAAAGGCAGTGTCCAGAACATCATTAAAGACCTGGGTTATTCAAAAGTTTATGCACGGTGGGTACCCAGAATGTTGACAGACAGACATAAAGAAACAAGGAAAACCATAGCCATCAACCTCCTGTACCGTTACGAAACTGAAGGAGAAGAGTTTTTATCGAATATTGTGACGGGACCCAAAGATGCAGCAATAGAGAATGCAGTCAGCGACCCATAGCTTGACTGCTTGCATCAGGATCAGCGAACCAGAGCTGGTCAAGACCCTACTCCACCTCTTCGTGGTGGTCCTGGAAACAGATTGCATCACTGCAGTCTGGCTGAGCGAGTAGGGATCGCAGTGGGAAGGCAAACTCGGTGCCAAAAAATGCCGTGCAGAAGTCGGATGTGTCGACCGAAAGGTGCAGATATCACAGCTTAGGCGTAAACAGACACAACGCAACCACCGTCCTTTTCAGGACGAACGAGGAAGAAGAAGAATATTGTGACAGGTGATGAGACTTGGGTTCATTATTTGAACCAGAATCCAAGAGGCAGTCAATGGAATGGCATCACACAACATCGCCGACAAGAAAGAAGTTCAAAAGTTCACCATCTGTAGGGAAAATTATGGCCTCCGTGTTTTGGGGTGAGAAGGGTGTGATTCTTCTCGACTTCTTGAAACAGGGAAACACGTTGAATGCAAACCGTTACAATTAAATTGAAACTTTGAAGAAGCTTAGAGGTCGTCTTCGGCGAATTTACCCATTAAAATATCAGAGAACTGCACTACTGTTGCACGATAATGCCACGCCACACACTGCTAAACGCACCATTGATGCGATTGCAGAATTTGGCCTGACATTATTACCTCATCCCGCTTACAGTCCCGATCTTGCACCTTCTGACTTCCATCTGTTTGGACCACTGAAAGAAGATCTTCGCGGACATCACTTTGAAGACACCGAGACCCTTAAACGCGCCGTACGCCAGTGGTTTAGAAAAAAGGACACAAATTTTTACCGTGCGGGGATACATGCCTGATAAGAGCTTGATGAGATTAAGTGGTCAACTCAAACCCGGCACAGTGTGGTCATATAGGTCACCTTGTCCCGGAACGTAATGAGGCCCCGACAAGAATGTAGTGTTGACAATGAGTGTAAATATGAGTGTCAATACGCGAATGCATGAATGGTTCTGTAGAGTTGACAAATTGGTAGCAATGCACTCATACCCTCACGGTTGGAAGTCAATGATAGCTGGAACTACTGTAGACGTTTTAGACAGTTTAATGACACACACTCTGACAGCACGGTTGACAGTCATTGGAACAGGTTGACACAATAAATCATTGGATACTTGACAAATGGGTGGCAATATCAATTTGGCAATTTCATAGCATGTAAATATAATCGGACGATAGGAGCAAATATATATATATATATGATAGTTTATCGTCTCATACCTCCACTGACTAGTCGCATCAGTTTGAGTTAACAATAACAATGGTCCTCACAATGCTCCCTTACAGACCGTCTGCTGACTATGTCTTCCAGGCTAAGTCTTTTAGGCTTTAAATTCAACAGGGTCTTTCTTTTAAGGTTGACAATCTCAAATAACAAAGAGTAGACTTCAATACAACGTAGGTCTTGGTATCGCCATCAGGTAATAAGATATCTCCGTTCTCTGATTGACAATTCAAACAGACCAACAGTGGGATTCAAAATGGCGCCGGTCCAAGTGAGCGACGTTCATCCATAAGATATCCTCACTACAAATGAAAGTTCCGTTCATTTGCTCATCTAATGTCTTTGGGTTTTCCATACCCACAAGGAATGTTACATATGTCCACTCACAGTGCTACTAGTACACGAATCGTCTACATACGATCCATCAAATATATAGATAGATGATATAACATCTATGGCGTCGTTAGGCCTAGATAAAGTTTTAGAAAATGTTCCTTCTTTACCTCCAGTTCAGAAAATACTAGTAACTAGCACACTAACATATATATTCTGGGAGAAGTATCGACCATTATAGTATACTGAGAGAAAACTCCTCTCTTCCCCAGAATCAATCACAATGACGAAAAACTTCGGACTCTCATTTGTCCGACAGCCTTCAAGATCCGTCCATCCTCACGGAAGCGCCAACGACGACTAATCGTCTCATTGGGCATGCGCTAATGTTAACCTTTCAACTATATTCAAGTGGGGCGACTATATATTTACTTTCACTCGAAGCAAAACATGAGTATTCGCCCTTTGACTAGAGTTCTAATCTTAGACTCAAAATAATATTACCAAATATTTCCAAACATAACAAGTATACAAACAAATAAATATCTTCCTATATATATATATATATATATATATATATATATATATATATATATATATATATATATATATATATATATATATATTCATTGCCACCAGTAATCTGTTGGTAACAGACTACCGCAACCCCCGGGAAAAAAAATGCTATTTTTTTTCTTCCATCTGAGAGCAACCTACAATAGGCTCACAACGCACGAATAATGCGCAGATGACTAATAAGAGCAATTTATAATGTCAAATTAAGGTAAAGTCGCAGCATAGATCGACTCGTGAGAATATATCTCAACATCTCAGAGAAAGCATTTCTCTTAAGTATAAATATTTCCAGGGAGGTGCCACCAACGTATACTACAATGCTGGCAATGACACAATGCATATAACAATTTCATATTTAAGCACTATAAGTACATCATTTACAAAGAAGAAAAATCATCAAAGAACAGCGGTGAATATATATCAATAAACGTAGTGATAATAGTGATACAATCATTATATTACAAATTACCATGTGTATCTATCTTGATATAGAAAAAGAACTGTTACAGACTTAAATGTGTTAAGAAGTCCAAGACCTAACAGTTAGGTGGAATCATGTGGGCATCTAGACAAAATGTCTGCCATCACATTATCTGATCCACGGATAGCTCGTACCGAGAAATGAAAAGGTTGAAGAGCAATTGCATATCGAGTAGACCTCGAGCTCTTCAAATTCTTACTCTGTATAGCTGTAAGAGCTTTCTGGTCGGTTTCTACTATGAAATGTGCGCCTAGAAGGAATCTTTGTAGTTTGAGAATTGACCATACCATAGCCAATAGCTCACGGTCTAAAACCGAATAATTCCTTTCTGCAGCATTACGTTTTCTGGAGATATACATTACAGGATGCAGAGTTCCAGAGTACTCTTGCATTAGTGCCGCTCCAATCCCAGTGGATGAAGCGTCACTCCGAAGAACAAATGTCTTATCCGTAGTAGGTAACGCTAAAATAGGTGGTGTTGAAAACAAATTTTTAATCTTATCCAAAGAGGATTGGCATTCCTGTGACCAGTGGACCATATTAGGCGACCCTTTCTTTAGTAGTGTAGAAAGAGGTGCCATGATAGAGGATAGATTCGGAATGAATCTTCCATAAAAGTGAATAAGACCTAAGAGACTTCGCACTTGCTTTTTAGTCTTAGGAATAGAGATGTTAAGTATCTTAGTGATATTATGGTCCTCTGTCTTTAGGAAACCATGACCAACTCGATGGCCTAGGAAAGAAATTTCGCTAAAACCAATGCAGGCTTTAGAGGGTTTCGCTGTCAGGTTATACTCGCGTAGAGTTGATAGTAATTCAACTAACCCTGAATAGTGATCTTCCCAAGTATCGCTGAAAAGACAGATGTCGTCTAGGTACGCAATGACATCTGACCGATAAGATAGGATTCGACGCATCATGCGTACGAATGTAGCTGGTGCGTTCATAAGGCCGAAAGGCATGAAATTCCATTGAAAAAGGCCTCTAGGTGTAGAAAAAGCAGTAAAAGGTTTGGCGCGTTCAGATAAAGGAACTTGCCAATATCCTTTAGACAAATCAAGTTTAGTGAAAAAATGAGATTTACAAAGCCTAGTAAGTAGCTCTTCTAGTAAAGGCATAGGTTCAGCATCAAACTTCGTAACTTGATTCAATTTGCGATAGTCAACGCAAAGACGTATGTTATTGTCTTTCTTTCGAACAATAACCATCGGCGAAGAATATGCAGAAGTGGATGGTTCAATTATTTTTAAATCTATCATCTCATCCAACTCCTTCTCAACCTGTGCTTGAAAATGTATAGGGATAGGATAAGGTCTGACCCTAATAGGATTATGGTCAGTTAGAATAAGGTCATGTTCAATGACATGAGTGTGTCTAGGGATGTCAGTAAGGACATCCTGAAATGTTTGTAACATAACCGAAACTTGTCGCTGTTCTCCTAGAGATAAAATAGGAGAGACAGTAACATTTTTCCATGATTCACTAGAATGAAGTGGAACCATCGGAAGCGGAAGATTAACATCCGAAAAACTTGTTTCCTCATCCTGTATTACGGACAGTGATGAGTAATGACCATGTTGGACTGGTGAATCGTCCGTTGCCTGGAAAATAGGCTGTAAATAATCTGGACGTTCATGGAATTCCGTAAGCATGTTGATGTAGAAGATTTTATGCTTTCCATCAATATCGACAATATAGTCGACATCGGAAATTTTCGAGATTATATCCTACGGACCTTTCCAAGAAATAAGAAGTCTGTTTTCCCTACAAGGTAGCAAAACAAATGCTTTGTCACCAGGACAAAGTTGTCGTGAGGTTCTTTTCTTATTGGCAAATTGTCTTACCTTCTGTTTAGCAAATTCAGAGGAAGAAGTTGCCAATTTGCATGCTTCGATAATCTTTTGTCTCAGCGCGATGACATATTCGTAAGAAGATTTTGTGTCATCGGTAATATTATCAGCGGATATGAGATCATGAAGCAAAGACATAGGGCCGCGCGGTCGCGCGCCAAAGACAAGTTCAAAGGGAGAAAATCCTGTATGTTCATTGGGGACCTCTCTGTAAGCAAAGAGGGCAGCGGGTAAATCCCTGTCCCAATCTTGAGGATGATCCTCAGTTATCTTCCCTAGTAAGTTTTTAAGTGTTCTATTTAGCCGTTCCACCATCCCATTGGACATAGGATGATAGATACTACTCAAAGATCTCTCTATCTGCAGAGTAGACATTACTTGAGACATGGTATCCGATATTAGTTGGGTGCCATGGTCTGATAATATCTCTCCGGGGAATCCCAGACGAGAAAATATAAGCCAAAGAGCATCTGCAATGTCAGCAGTAGTAATGCTCTTCAGAGGAATAGCCTCTGGCCAACGTGTGCACATATCAACCCACGTCAAGATAAATTGATGCCCTCTAGCAGATTTGATCTTAAATGGACCAATGATGTCTATCGCCATTTTCTGAAATGGTCGAATAGGGATGTCTGCAGCCTGAATAGGTGCAGCATGGCGTGGACCTTTGGATTTTACCTCTTGACATACTTTACAAGATCGACTATAAATCCGTATGTCCTTGTTCACAAAAGGCCAAAAGAAAGCCGCAAGAACTCTTGACTTAGTACGGGAAAAACCCATATGTCCAGCACACTGAGAGTCGTGAGCGTGCTGCAAAATTTTAACTCTCAAATTCTTGGGAACAAGAATCTGAGAATGACTTGACTTAGTGGAGTCTTGCACCATACGTACAAGTACGCCATTCTTCATTGTAATCCAAGATTTTCGATTTGTATCTTTATTCGGATCACCTTTTGTTGCAAGAGTGAAGAATTTCTTTAGAGTCGGATCATCTTCTTGCTGTTTTATAAACGAGTCACGAGAAATTACCAAGGGATCATCTTGGTTATGCACTTCATTATCTTCAGTAGATGAAGTTTGAGGCATATTAAGAGCTTGAGCTCTAGTGACTACAGCATTAGCAGTTTGCATATTTTGTTTTTCCCAAACGGAAATTTGTTGTGGAGTGCATTCTTTGACTCCGTGAAAACGACCGATGATAAGATCAGCGATCGGATTCGGCAGAAGACATGCGTGTACATCTCCTGTAAAGAAAGGAGTAGCAATCTTAATGATAGCAGTAGAGTATTTTTCTAAAGTGCCGCCAAATGTTACACATTTGACTACTTTTCCGGTGGCACGAGAAGGATCTACAAGTGACTGCCTAACACTAATTGTGGTGCATCCAGAATCAAAAAGAACTGAGACTGGATTGTCATTTACTAAACCTTTATGTAAGACAAGAGAACCTCTTCCATCATGCGCGACTGACACAGGAAGGGCGAGAAGAGGATGGCCACAACTTAAAGTGGACACCGTAGTTGGTTCAAATAATGTTTTGCATTGGGGGCACTGAGATGCTCTCCCAAAATCAAAAGCGGAACACGCCATATTATTAGCATCATTATTATCTTTAGTCTGCCTATAGGCCTTATGTGACTCTTGTTGTGCAGAGTTTCCCTGATAATGTGGTTTATGTTTTTTGTATTGTGATCTACCTCAATTATTATAGCCTCTGTAATCATTATTATTTCCTCTATTGTAACCGCTATTTGGGTTTGAGTCCTAGTTCTCATGGTTACCATTATCATATTCATTATAATGAGTATCTCTATAACTATGATCTTGTTGTCTCCATGATGGATGACTTGGATAGTTCCTATAATGACTTCCTCTGCGGAAATTCCTATAATTATGACCACCCCTGAATCGAGGGCTGTCGGCTCGTCTCCAGTTCTTCGCAGAAGAACCCTGAAATGATTGGTTACCTTGGTTTTGATACTTATTATGGTTACCTTTTTTATCAAACCTGTTTTGTGGTCCCTGAAATTTGTGTGAATAATTAGGGTTGTATGGTGTTGCTGAAGCAACTGGCATGCCTTCCTTAACCTTAGCATTGCTAAAAGCTACGTCCGGATGTGCCGTGACGTATTGGGTACAATATTCTTCCATTTCTTTTAGTGTCTTGGGTTTACGCTCATGTAGGAATTCAAGGAATAGCTTATTTACACTTGACATAATCTTGTCTCTGAGCAATAAGTCCATAAGGGCTTCATATGTCTTTTCTGTTTTGGACAGCTCAATCCAACGATTAAATGTAAGACGTGTCCTTGCAATGAATTCTGAGAATTCTACCCCTGATTCAGGTACCATTTTCTTAAACAAAATACGGTAACCTTCCTCTGTTAATTGATATTTTTTCAATAAGGCTGCTCTAATAACATCATAATTATCCTTATCAGCCTCTTCTACCAAGCTTAAACTTGTAAGAGAATCACCTTTCAAATTTTCTGACAACTGATTAGCATACTGTGATTTATCCACATTATGAGTTCGACAAGAACGTTCAAAACGATCCAGCCAGAATGTAATATCGTCACTGGAAGGATTGAACGGTGGTACCTTGACCTTATAAATAAAAGGTTTAACACTACCACCAGATGACTGATTAACATTACCCATGTTTGTCAACTTCAATTTTTCTAACTCAAATGCTAACAGTTTTTCCTCATGTTCCCTTTTTGCTTTTCTCTCCTCGGCTTCATCTTCTCTGTCTAATCTCTTTTGTTCAGCCTCAGCTTCTAATCTTTTTTGTTCAGCCTCTCTATCTAATCTCTTTTGTTCAGCCTCAGCTTCTAATCTTTTTTGTTCAACTTCTCTTTCTAATCTTTTTTGTTCAGCTTCTCTGTCTAATCTCTTTTGTTCAGCCTCTCTATCTAATCTTTTTTCTTCCATCTGGAATCTTCTTTCCTCCACCTGCATCTGCAAGTTCTTTTGCTCAGTCTCAGCTTTCAGTTTATCAATTTCCAATTTTTGTGCTTTTTCATATTGACTGGTAGCATACTCCTCCAACTTATCTCCAGTCTTGCCTGGGGATTTCCCTTGCTCAATAAAGTAATCTAAAGTCGACATAATGTATACTAATATGTGACTAGATACCTGAAATAGCAATAATGAAATCTATCTCCAAATAAATGGAAACAAGCTCTTAATAGCTTGAATAATCAGCTCCTTTATCCCAATCTCTGTGGGAAACAAGCCTTTAAATAAGGTCTTGTATAATCAACTGTGTACCTCTAATAATAGAAATTAATCATCAGTTGATTCTTTCTCATAAGTTCACTACACAGCTAGTAGTGTATGATCAAGTATATTTTATAGTATATGTCAACCAACAACATAAACAAAAGACAATCAAGAAAGACAATACGAAAACATTCGCAGAAATCAAATAAGTTAAATAGAAAACTGAAGAAAATAATCACAGAACCTGTGATGATAACCGCGAGGAAATAAACAACACAAATGACGTCACAGTGTATAAATATCAAGTTGTATAGAACTAAAAGACAGGAAAGATGAGACCAACAAATACACACAAATCAAAACAAAACTAAAGAACAGGAAAATATCACAAAAACGACGAAGAAAAAAAAACGCGTCTTCACAACTAACAGAAATAGCAACAAATTGTCGCTAGCAAATTTTCAATTAAGAAAATTAGCACCTACTGAACGCTATTATAAAACCTCTATGACGTGGTATCTTTTATAATAGTCACCTTACCCAACCTCCCACAGACATATACACAACACTATAACATATAAACATTAAACATAAATACATATGTGTCATATAAATGCAATGTAATGTGTTGCAGAAAAATGTGTTGCAACTAAGGCTCAGTTTTACAGAATTATGGTACAGTTTCTAATCAAAATAAACTGCCATTTTAATAAATCATATTTCTGTCTTAAACTATTACAAAGTTCAACAATATGTAGCAGAACACAAGAAGATCCACCGTTGACGTGTAAGACCTCTCAGTTCCAAAGCACTTCTTGCTAACACAGTTAATTCTTGTAAACAAATCTGCTGTGTAACGCTGTCTGTTCTATCAGAAATGTCAACAAACGCTGACCTAGATACCGTATACGCTGACAGGACAGGTCATGCTGACATCGACTGTAGAGTTGTACTGCTGGTGTTCATGTGTGTCGTAACAGGCCACAGGGAACGGTCTGGTCCCAGTAGCTGACTTCTCAAAATGTCCACTGTGCAGGTTGACCCAGAAAGCTGGCCTACCACGTAAATAAGGGCTTGATGAGATTAAGTGGTCAACTCAAACCCGGCACAGTGTTGGTCATATAGGTCACCTTGTCCCGGAACGTAATGAGGCCCCGACAAGAATGTAGTGTTGACAATGAGTGTAAATATGAGTGTCAATACGCGAATGCATGAATGGTTCTGTAGAGTTGACAAATTGGTAGCAATGCACTCATACCCTCACGGTTGGAAGTCAATGATAGCTGGAACTACTGTAGACGTTTTAGACAGTTTAATGACACACACTCTGATAGCACGGTTGACAGTCATTGGAACAGGTTGACACAATAAATCATTGGATACTTGACAAATGGGTGGCAATATCAATTTGGCAATTTCATAGCATATAAATATAATCGGACGATAGGAGCAAATATATATATATGACAGTCTATCGTCTCATACCTCCACTGACTAGTCGCATCAGTTTGAGTTAACAATAACAATGGTCCTCACAATGCTCCCTTACAGACCCTCTGCTGACTATGTCTTCCAGGCTAAGTCTTTTAGGCTTTAAATTCAACAGGGTCTTTCTTTGAAGGTTGACAATCTCAAATAACAAAGAGTAGACTTCAATACAACGTAGGTCTTGGTATCGCCATCAGGTAATAAGATATCTCCGTTCTCTGACTGACAATTCAAACAGACCAACAGTGGGATTCAAAATGGTGCCGGTCCAAGTGAGCGACGTTCATCCATAAGATATCCTCACTACAAATGAAAGTTCCGTTCATTTGCTCATCTAATGTCTTTGGGTTTTCCATACCCATAAGGAATGTTACATATGTCCACTCACAGTGCTGCTAGTACAGGAATAGTCTACATACGATCCATCAAATATATAGATAGATGATATAACATCTATGGCGTCGTTAGGCCTAGATAAAGTTTTAGAAAATGTTCCTTCTTTACCTTCAGTTCAGAAAATACTAGTAACTAGCACACTAACATATATATTCTGGGAGAAGTATCGACCATCATAGTATACTGAGAGAAAACTCCTCTCTTCCCCAGAATCAATCACAATGACGAAAAACTTCGGACTCTCATTTGTCCGACAGCCTTCAAGACCCGTCCATCCTCACGGAAGCGCCAACGACGACTAATCGTCTCATAGGGCATGCGCTAATGTTAACCTTTCAACTATATTCAAGTGGGGCGACTATATATTTACTTTCACTCGAAGCAAAACATGAGTATTCGCCCTTTGACTAGAGTTCTAATCTTAGACTCAAAATAATATTACCAAATATTTCCAAACATAACAAGTATACAAACAAATAAATATCTTCCTATATATATATATATATATATATATATATATATATATATATATATATATATATATATATATATATATATATATATATATATATATATATATATATATATATATATATATTCATTGCCACCAGTAATCTGTTGGTAACAATGCCCTTGTGAGAAGATGGACAAAAACTGTAACAAATAACGGAGACAACATTGAGAAATAAATTTTTGAAGTTCAGACTTGGGCTACATTTCAATGTGAGTTTTATCTGTTTTCTTGCCTATTGAATGAAATTAAAAATTACGAGGCATTACTTTTTGACCGTTCCTCGCATATATATATATATATATATATATATATATATATATATATATATATATATATATATATATATATATATATATATATATATATATATATATATATATATATATATATATATATATATATATATATATATATATATATATATATATATATATATATATATATATATATATATATATATATATATATATATATATATATATATATATATATATATATATATATATATATATATATATATATATATATATATATATATATATATATATATATATATATATATATATATATATATATATATATATATATATATATATATATATATATATATATATATATATATATATATATATATATATATATATATATATATATATATATATATATATATATATATATATATATATATATATATATATATATATATATATATATATATATATTATATATTTATATTTATATTTATATTTATATTTATATTTATATTTTATTTATATTTTATATTTATATATTTATATATTTATATATTTATATATTTATATATTTATATTTATATATATATTTATATATATATATATATATATATATATATATATATCTATATTTCTATATATATATATATATATATATATATATATATATATATATATATATATATATATATATATATATATATATATATATATATATATATATATATATATATATATATATATATATATATATATATATATATATATATATATATATATATATATATATATATATATATATATATATATATATATATTTATATATATATATATTTATATATTTATATATCTATATATATATTTATATATTTATTTATATATATATATATATATATATATATATATATATATATATATATATATATATATATATATATATATATATATATATATATATATATATATATATATATATATATATATATATATTATATATATATATATATATATATATATATATATATATATATATATATATATATATATATATATATATATATATATATATATATATATATATATATATATATATATATATATATATATATATATATATATATATATATATATATATATATATATATATATATATATATATATATATATATATATATATATATATATATATATATATATATATATTGAAGCACATTAAAAACGCACCACTATTATATATACTGATGCCGAGAAGCTGGAACAAAAAAGTGTGGGAATGAATTTTCCCCGTGTTTGTCATGATGTAGAGAGCGAATGGCTGCTGGAATGGAAAGTGCATGATTCAACCCACGGGTTTGTGTACAGACTACATGAAAACAATGAAAGTTACACGTGCAACACGATTCCCAACAGCTATGACCCTGAAAATTTGTACGCGTAGTGACAGTATACTCGGTATAAAAAGGCCGTTGAGACAAAACACCCAGTACATGTGCTTGAAATGCCACGACTATCTGAAAACGACCGCCAACGAGCCATTGGTATGTTGGAGACCGGAATGAGCTCGCGGGCCATTGCAAGAAGGATGAATTGCCACCACAGCACTATTATACGTCTCAGTGAACGTTACATAACCACTGGCAGTGACCGGGATAGACTTCAGAGTGGCCAACCACGATTTACTACCCCTGCGCAAGATCGTCATATTGTGCTGAGTCACCTAAGGAATCGTTCGCTCCCGGCTAGTCAAACAGCAAGAGCAATAGTGGGTAGACGTGGGCAAGTCTCTCGAATGACAGTCATACGACGACTCAGAGATACAGGCCTTACTGCAAGACGACCTTATGTTGGGCCAAACTTGACTCACAGACATCGTCAACAGCGCCTGCAATGGGCAGAGCAACATGTCAGATGGACTAGACTGCAGTGGAATGCTGTCCTATTCACAGACAAGAGCAGATTCAACATATCCTTTGCTGATGGACGTATGCCGATTTGGCGACGGTATGGAGAGCGCTTTGCAGATTGCTGTGTTCGTCAGCACAACCGATTTGGAGGTGGCAGTATTCACATTTGGGGAGGATTCAGTTTTCACCATCGCTTGCCTCTTCACGTCTTCCGTGGAAATGTTAATGCTGTGACATATCGAGATGAGGTTCTGGATGCATTGGTTGCTCCTGCGTTCACAAATTATCCAGACTTGCAGCTTCTCCAGCAGGATAACGCACGTGCGCACACCGCATGCATTACGCAGCAATATCTACAGCAGCAGAACACTGTGACGATTGATTGGCCTGCCCTATCACCAGACATGTCCCCTATAGAACATCTGTGGGACGAGCTTGGACGCAGAGTCTACAGGCAAGGTTCGCAAGCTAATCTGCAACAGCTCGAAGCTGCTCTTACACGTGAATGGGACTTGATTCCCCGGAATTTCCTTCAGAGACTTGTGCGTTCCATGCGGAGCCGCTTCCAAGCTTGTTTGCAAGCGCACGGTGGACATACCAGATACTGAGGATAGTGTGAATGAATTTTTTTATTGGTTGCATGTTTGGTTTTCCCCCTTGCCTGCACAGAATGCAATGAATTTCATAATAATCAAATGTACAAATTAATGACCAGCATGGATTCATAGGAAAATGAATAAAGATTCCAAATATGTAAACTTGTAAACACTTATATTTACATTTCACACTCTGTTCCTGGATTATACAGGTGGTTCGTTTTTAATGTGCTTCAGTATATATATATATATATATATATATATATATATATATATATATATATATATATATATATATATATATATATATATATATATATATATATATATATATATATATATATATATATATATATATATATATATATATATATATATATATATATATATATATATATATATATATATATATATATATATATATATATATATATATATATATATATATATATATATATATATATATATATATATATATGTATATATATATTTCTATACCGTGTACAGCGGATTTTGTGAAATCAACATATATAAAATCCCAGCTTTTTCCGTTACTAACGCTTAGCGCTAAGGGATGCAACTTTGATTGAAAGCTAGAGATTAAGTGTATTGTTTCCCTTATATGTACTCTTCCGAAAATAGTAACACTTACCAAAGGGGAAGGCGCAAATGACGGTGTGCACAAAAATATATTTATAGAACGCGTGATCCCGTATATACATACATATTGGGATCCTCGCTGCTGCTACGTAGTTCGTGTACTGTGGTGATGCACAGTGGGTTAAAAAAAATACTTTTGAATAAGTAAAATTGCCGTTAGGTATTGATGCTTTTGAATATAATTCCTGTCAAGCATGTCGTAAAAGGCTTATTACATGAGATTGTGCCTGTGCCCCGGCATCAATTAAATAACTACAGACACCAGACTTGGGTGCAGACTTCCTACCACGATACCAGCCACACCAGTGACTCTACGCTCCGTTAGTAGCAACAAATGGGAAATAATGATACCTCAAAGCTTAAACCATAATGAAGGAAAGCTTGAGTACAAATGCACAGACAAACTATAACCTCCAATATAATGGAAGGACACTAAATGTAATACCCAAATGCCTGAGAGAGCAGAAGTTCTGTTGTGTTTCTATAACATAAACCACGCCCCCAGAACAATACGAATACATGGGGATACGCCTTTCTAAAAATTTAGCACTTCTTCTTCTTCTTCTTCTTCTTCTTCTTCTTCTTCTTCTTCTTCTTCTTCTTCTTCTTCTTCTTCTTCTTCTTCAAGTACCATGCCTAGTGGCGTAGGAGATCATGTCTCTCCACAACTTCCTGTCTCCAGTATAATTTATCATTTTTCTGTTGACTTCTTTCCATGCGTATCATGTCAAACTCTCCAGTATTTGCTCTCTTTGTCTTCCCCTATCTGTTTGTCCTTCAATCTTACCTGTTGTTACGATATATTCCAGCTTTACTCTTCTCATAACATGCCCCAAAAAAGTGGATTGCTTCTTTCTAGCTTGTGAAATAAGTTTCCTTTGTGCATTGGCCTCTTTCAGGACATCCTCATTACTCTTTTTGGCTGTCCATAATATTTTTAACATTCTTCTGTAAAACACATCTCTGTGCCTCTAGTGACTTCCGTACGTATTTACTAATTGTCCATGACTCACTCCCATATGTCAGGATTGGTTCTATATAACACTGAAGAACTAGCACAGCCCGCAATAAAGAAATCTAAACCTTTTAACCATAAAGTAAAGCTACAATAGTTTTCAAAACGTCATTTTTTTAACTTGTTTTTCACTGATTAGACAAATTCTAATATTACATTTTAAACATTCTAATCATTTTTTCCCCAGTTGGTCCTATCTCGATTACAAACAAAACACCGACCAAAGATGATAATATCTGTCTTCACCGTCTCATGGTTGCTACTAGGAACTCTGGCTGGGTTGTCAATCTTTTGGCTGTGGACAAGAACCAGACGTTCTTATGGTAAATTTAACATCCCGCCTTTTCCTGTGAAACCCTGGCCAATTTTTGGACACTTCTTTATGTTGTTTGGAGATCTACGAGATAACATGAAAGAATGGCGACAGAAAACTGGTGACATCTACAGTTTAGACATCGGTGGAGTTCTCCATATCCTGGTTAATGATTTTAAAGACATCAAAGAAATCTGGGTCAGACGGGCTGATAACATCGTAAATACTCAACACACTTTTGGTGACGAAATTCTTAATGAATATGACACGGGTATATTTGCGGCAAGGGATGATAACTGGAAAGAACAGAGAACAACATCTTTGTCAATTCTTCGCTCGTTTGGAATGGGGAAGAATTTAATGGCGGAAAACATTCTAGAGGAAGTAACTGTTATTGTCGATAAATTTGCAGCATTAAAAGGACAGCCCGAAGATGTCAGAATACTTCTTAATGTCAGCGTTTCAAATGTCGTTTGTTCTGTTGTTGTGGGAAAAAGATTCGACCACGAAGATCCCTATTTTGTCCGGCTGGTTGCCCGCTTAGATACATTTGCAAAACATTTACCCACAATGATGATTCTGACTCCTTTTAAACAGGTTTTTTCTCTTCCTGGAGACCTGTTTCACGCAAAAAAATGGGTTAAAGCAACACTTGAAATAGATGACGAATTTAGTGAACCCTTCCTTCGCAAGAACAAGCAAGAATTCAATGAAAACGAGGAACCGCAAAACTTTGTTTCAGCTTACCTCAAAGAAATGAAGAAAAAGAAAGATAGAGGTCAAAAAACTAAGTTGGACGAAGCAAATTTAAAGACGTTAATAAGAAGTCTGTTTACCGCTGGAACTGAAACCACTAGCACCACAATATTGTGGTGTCTGCTGTACATGCTGCACTATCCTGACGTACAGGAAAAAGTCTTCCGTGAAATCGAGGCCAATATTGGAACTATCCGTGTCCCAAACATGGCGGATAAACCCAAGCTTACGTATTTGAATGCGGTCACCATGGAAACTCAGCGAATGGCGAGTCTTGTTCCAGTCGGCTTTCGACGAGAAGTAAGTGAATCCTTTGAATATGCTGGATTCACCATCCCGAAAGGAAGCTTAGTTTGGCCTGTTTTGGACTCTGTTCTGCACGATAAGAAAATCTGGGGAGATCCAGAAACCTTCCGACCTGAAAGATTTATCGATAAAAACGGAACTCTTATCAACCGCGAAGAGCTCATTCCGTTTTCTATTGGTAGAAGAGTTTGTCTAGGAGAAGCTCTGGCTAGAATGGAATTGTTCCTGTTTCTCTCCGCCATTTTTCAACGCTTCAGGTTTGAACCAGCCGACAAATCAGGTGAACTGCCAACACTGAAGGGATCTTTTGGAGGAACAGTAGTGCCCCAACCATTCAAACTCAGATTTATTGAGCGCAAAGCTTAAGCTTCAAAAAAGGGAATAAACTATCCTCATATGCTACCAATGAAGTCGCGATATTAAAGCTATGACAGTGATGTCACTTTAAGGCATTATATCAGGTTTTGATTTCAATTTATTAAGCTCTGGTCAGAGATTTCCTAATTAATCATCGTCATATAGTGGCAAAAACGCCAATTCTGTGTTTTTGACCAAAATTAAATAATTTAATTCTCAATAACTAAAGGGAATTAGAATGAAAGGGATATCTTGAATTATATTATAGCGCTGATATTGATTAATATATTAACCTAAAGATTCTCATTTAATAAAGTTATCTTGACTTAGAAAAATTTAATTTACTGATATTTTAGATCAGGTTAGAACTACAATTAATTACAAAAATTATTACCCAGCTGAAACTGTTTAGGAATAACCAAAGGAAAATTAGATAGAACGATAGAGGTCAGTTGACCGTGTAATTATCACTTTTAATATTGAAAATCGATCCTTAAATAACTGAGATATAAAATACACAAAGATAATCAGACGAACGAACACACTTACGATTGCTCAAGTTTATAGTCCAAAAATAGTTTAAATTTTGACGCGACTTCTGATTGGTTAAAGGGTAGGGCAATAAAAATTAACAACTACTTGAAAAATCAGGCCAGTGTAGTTTGAACCGCCATTTGAAAAACTAACATTCACTGCCAAGTTGAGATCAGCGGGAAAGCCTTGTGACCAAGCTTTTGCCGTCTGGACAAGAAAGCAGTCAGAAAACCTATTTACTGCTAGTCAACTTTGTGCATGTGTTATTATTCTTTACTAGGGGTAAGACAGATAAGTTTATTTGTATATATTATTAACATGTAACAGGCTTTTGTGTAAGCCATGATTTGATTTCGATACTGCCTAGTGGGAGAGAATTGGGGTCACGACAACCTAGATAGGAATGCAGTCTTTTTCGGAGTGAAATGTGTAAACAATGTTTTGCTATTGGCCTTACAAAATTTGTGCCATAGTGCCGTGGTAATAAAATTGATATTGCCATTGGGATGTGAAAATAAATGTGTTTGAAAGTTTGCCATAAAATTTTGCGACTGTAAGTCCAGGAGAAAATAAATTGGTAGTGGTTTCTGGAGTGACACAATGTTCAAATAACATGTGACACTATACATAGAATGTTCGAAAGAAGTCATTAACAGGTCACAAGATATATTTGTACACCCCTGCTGATTATGTGGAAGACAAGCAATGCTAAAGGAATAGTGGACTTAATGCCATATGGAGAAAAGAATGAAAACACAGGACTGAGTGTAGTCAAGAAAATATAGGGTTTGGTGCATATGGTCAGCACACATGGCTGACCCCAGGTAAGATTACCATTGATTAGTTGTGGAATTGTTATAGACAGGCTATAAAGGGGAGGAAACTGTCCTTCTCATTTCAGGGTTGTATTACCAGTAAAAAAGTGTGGCAGACAACCTGGAGAAGACAGAATTTGTGGGCAGTGGAGGCTCACAACATACTTTGAGCTACAGGCCATATCTTCATCCAGAAAGCAGCCCCATTTGAGTGACCATATATATAATCTGGAGCCCATAGCATCAGACAGGCGTAAAAGCTAAGTCCCTCACTACGGGCACATGATAGTTCCTCTCAATTTAAACCACCACAACAAAAAGAATTTCCTGGGGCGTGATGAAAACTACAAACCCTTAAATAACTGATTATTGTTAATATCAAGCAGTGAAAATCAGACAGTGGGGTACTCATTCTAGTGACAATTTTATTTTGTTACACTTCATGGACAGAGTTCCATCTTATTTATTTAAAAACTGTAAATAAACATGTTTATGATTTTGACAAGTCCTGTTCCAAAAGATTGAGGTTTGGGACAATAAATTGTATATTTATATAAATATATATATATATATATATATATATATATATATATATATATATATATATATATATATATATATATATATATATATATATATATATATATATATATATATATATATATATATATATATATATATATATATATATATATATATATATATATATATATATATATATATATATATATATATATATATATATATATATATATATATATATATATATATATATATATATATATATATATATATATACCAAAACGTTCCCACTAGTCTTACTTACTTACATTTTGTTGTAGTACAGTTCTGTTGGAATTTATTCATTCCTCACTTTAAATACATACATCCCCTAGACACTTGTCATATTAACATAACACTACAGAGATACATGTACACTGGGTGAGATCAGAAGAGGAAGCGGATAGGGACCCCTGAGAAATACATCATCATCTTTCTGATTCAGGGTACTTACATAGCTTGATCTCACCTGATTAACTTTTAAATTTAATAATAATAATAATAAATTCTTTAAGCGCCAAACACGGCGCATAAGGCAGAAACCAGTGCTCTCCAGGTTGTTCGTTGTGACGCCACTCCTCTTAGCTCTTGCACATTATTTAGGCCCAACGTTCTTCCTTCTCTTATTATTGTTCTTCTGAGTGTTTCTTTTGGTCTTCCTTTTTTCCGCTTACCCTCAGGAACCCAAGTGAGCGCCTGTAGTGGTATTCTGTTGTTTTGCATTCGTAGGACATGACCGATATATGACCATCGTCTTTTCCTTATATAGTCGGAGACATATTTCTGCCTAGAGTCTTCTCTTATTTGTCGATTAGTCTTGAATTCTTTCCAACTGATGTTCATGAGTTTTCTAAGACATTTGTTCTCGAATGTATTCAGCTTGTTCTCCAATGATTTTGTTATTTTCCAACTCTCACAGCCGTATGTTAACACTGAGATAACATTTGAATTAAACAGACGAAGCTTGGTATGTATATTCAATGATCGTAATTTCCAAATGTTAGATAATCTATTGAAGGCGCTAGCTGCCAAAGCAATTCTAGTATGGATTTCTCTTGTTGTGTCACCATCCTGAGTCATTTTACTGCCTAAATAATTGAAACTTTCAACTTTCTGTAGTTTTTCCCCGTTCAAGATGATATCAAAGGTCTCGTTAGAAAAGTTCATAGCTTTAGTTTTAGAGGCATTTATTTGGAGACCAATTTTAACCGAGAGATGACACAAATTATTTATTGCTTCTTGGGATTGTCTTGGTGTTGAACTTAAGAATGCTACATCATCTGCGAAATCCAGGTCCCCCAGGAATTTTCCATTTGTCCATTTTATACCCAATTGTTCATTGTGGGTATAGTTTCTCATAACCCAATCAATAGCTATTCCAAAAAGTAGTGGTGACATAATACAGCCTTGTTTCACCCCTGTTTCTACTGTACACCATTCTGTATTCCCTTTATTTGTTCTAACACAACATCTTGCATTGTCATATAGCGCTTTGATTATATTCACATATTTTGTTGGAAAACCATAGATTGTAAGTATCTTCCACAATGATGGGCGGTGTAGACTATCAAAGGCTTTTTGAAAATCGACGAAGGTGATAATAAGTGGCGATTGCCTTTCCACTGATTCTTCTATAATTGTTCTTAGTGTGAATATTTGATCAATACATGATCGTTTCGGCCTGAAACCCGCTTGTTCTTCTCTGATCTTTTCGTCAGCATGCAATTTAAGTCTTTCTAACATCATGCAACATAATAATTTTCCAGGTACTGATAATAGAGATATACCACGCCAGTTATTACAGTCTGATAGATCACCTTTCTTCGGTAACTTTACAATAATACTGTCTTTCCATTGTTGTGGTGGTTGTTCTTCTCTCCATACTTCATTTATAATATCTAAAATTCTCAAGAGGTTGTTGTCATTAACTGCTTTAATCATTTCCCCTGAAATTTCGTCAACTCCAGCAGCTTTAAAATTTTTTAATCTTTTAACGGCTTGTTTGATCTCGTCCAGCGTGAATTCATCGCAAGTTATTGGCAAGGTGGTTGTGGATGTTTCATTATTAAAATCAGGTGTTACTGTTGGTGGTGGTCTGTTTAGCACCTCCATGAAGTGCTCAGCCCATCTCTTCATTTGTTCTTTTTCTGTTGGTATTGAATTCCCTAATTTACCTTTAACAGGTGTTTCCATAGCAGTAGGCTGGTGACATAGTTGTTTTGTAATTTGATAAAGGCACCTACTATTACCAGTTCTTGCAGCATTTTCAGCTTCTACGGCCAGTTCATTGATGAAATGTCTTTTATCTCTTCGAGTTTTTGTCTTCACTTCTTTATTTAACAAGTTATAAATTTACTACCATCAAAACCTCTTATCACAATAGTTACCATTCAACTGTCCAAGGATCATGGGGCTTCAATAAGTCCTTCTGTCCGGTGTTGACCGTACAACGTCTTCCTATGATTTGTTTTTCACTTTCATTCTTGTCTCCAGTTCTAATCTCCTTGTGTGTTTCTTTTGGTCTCCCTGTCCCATTCGCGCACTGGTGATTCGAAAAAAACCAACTACCTTGTAATATTTTCACCATGTATCCTCGGTGGGTATCCTATCCATCGCCAGCGTCTTCTCTACATTGGTGATCTTGTCAAACCATTTAAATCCTTCTTTTTTTTACGCAACCATCCTTTTATTTATGTAACTTCTTGTTAGCTGTTGTTCTTGTATTTCTTAACTGATATATTATTATGTGTCTTTGTTTTGGATAGATCAATCCTTGGTTTACCTTCCACGTAGTCAACCAGATTACCTGTCACTTTAACGAAGCACTGATGAACTTTCTAGAAAACTCTGTAATGGTTTTATTATTTTTTTATGTATGTTGTCTTCACATTTAAGCAGTGAATAAATAAAACAGAAAATTCATATATTAGTGCAATGAAATCGCGTTAATCAGAATTCGGTATATTTTTCATTTTTGCTACAGCATTGTCAGATATGGGATATCACTGCACTTTGTTGGTATCTTAATGAAATAAATAAAAAGGGAAATCTGAGAATAGAAAATAAAGAATTATATATATATATATATATATATATATATATATATATATCATCATCATCATCATAACCCTCCCTCCCAAAGGAGAATAGGTCCTCATCAAACACATTCCAAGTCCTCCTATCACGTGCCATCATCTCAAGTTCTTTCCGCGATCTTCTCTCTATTTTCACCTCTGTATCCAGCTCTCTTCTCCGTATGCTTCTTGGTCTACCTCTGCCTCTTTTGCCCTGTGGTTTCCAGAATAAGGACTGCCTTGTAATGTTATATATATATATATATATATATATATATATATATATATATATATATATATATATATATATATATATATATATATATATATATATATAGATATATATATAAACGGGAATTTTTAAGTTTTTAAGACACTCGTAAGAAAAAAAATAAGGAGGTCCTAGAAAATCTAGGTATGAAAAGAGAACTAATGAGGGAGGTCAAAGTTTGGCAGCTAAAATACTTTGGCCACATAAAAAGGCATAGCACCTTGCAGAAGACCATACCAGAAGGGAGAGTTGAAGGCAAACGTGCAAGGGGAAGACAGCGCTATAAGTGGGAAGATAACATCAGGAGATGGACAGGAAAGAGTCTATCAGAGTGCACCACCAAGACAAGAGACAGAAGACGTTGGAGATCCATTACAGCCAACCTTCGTTGTGGAGATGACAACTGATGATGATGATGAAGAAAGACAGAAGTAGAAAGCTAGACAACAGAAAAGCAACAGACGTGATAGGCTTAACGGCCAACGTGTGCCTGCAACATAACCGCTTTATGTGTATTATGTACTAGTATTTGTGTGACGTGGTTCAAATGGTGTTTACTTCCATAAAGTGTGGATTAATCCTGTATGTTTATAATTATGACACTCTGTGTAAAGCTGGACATAATGTACATATGGCTGTTAGAAAAATAATAGCTAGTTTTATTTACGTTTCATATGTCATTTTTATTTAAGCGATAACGTTACTAGATGATAAAACACCTGTAATTATGAGATAACTATTCTTAATTTAACTTAATCTTCGTGTCCAATAATGTGGAAGAGATATCAGCATAGAGTTCATCTCCGTTCCCCTTGTCATTGTTCTGCAATTTACATGTATCAAAACTTATCTAATAATAATAATAGCTTTGGCAATGCTTCTTCTTCTTCTTTGATCCTTAGCCGCCGACCGTCAAAGCAGTCAGTGGCCATCACGCCTAGTGGTGTCTTGTAGGGCAACAACAAATTGATTCCACCTTGCTCGGTCGGCGGCCATTTTCGTACATGTAGCGAAAGGTTTTCCTAGTATGATAGTAGTGGTAGAGCAGAAGTAGAATCTCTCTCCAGAAAGTATGAAGTTCCAGTGCCCGAGAAGTACACTGGTATCACAAGTGAGTTACAGCTGTGAATACTCTGAGCTGGACAATAGATTTAGGCTTCAGAAGTATAAGATGCTACTTCGCTATCGTAACCCTATGTGATATTATAATTAAATTAGAAAAAGTAACTCAAAATTTAACAGTTAAAAATTTAACAAGTCAAATGAGTACAATTATCCAATTTATTATGTACATCTATATATTCTTGTAATGATAAATGGGTGTTGGAAGATGGTAAAATGTATGATTATTTACAGTTACAAATTAAAATAACTAATAGAAAAAGTCTTGGATTTATCTTCCACTGAATTTATAAAACAAGTTTGTCACATTATCTCTTGCCATCTAGTTTTCATCATTAGAAAGTCGTTTTAGAACTGCTCACAGGATTTGTTGGATGGAAATATATAAACTCAACTTTATCCACGTCTGCTCGAGGTTCCTCCGACACACTGGAGTACGGAAGACTTTCCTTCAGCCCGCCCTATAACTACGGGGGACTAAGGTGTTGAAGTTTGGTTGACCTCTAGGCTTCAGTGAGCTGGATCAACTTCTTCAAGTCTTTAGTTTCTCGATCAGGAATGATCATAAACATTGATCATAAAAACCTGGAACAAGAAGTAATAGGTGGCCATTGTTCTAACAATCTCACCACCCTCTGCTGTTCATGATGCGACCATGTCTTCAGTGTTTGTATGTAAATGAATGAATCATGGTAGTATATTACAGAGATAGCATGATAAGATAATGTATAAGGTGCAGAATTAACAATATACATGAATAAATCACATGTTATGATACATGGGTACGATATAACCTTTGCCTTCCACTTATGGATGTCAAGTCACTTATGTACTTGCTGGTATGTCGTAAGCTTCCAGGCAAGAATTAGCCATAATATATTTGGCTAACCAATTAATGGTTATGCTTCCTGACAATGCCGGTGAAGGTTATCTCTGGTTAGCGTCATTCCCTTTTTTATTATATCTGCTACAATCAATCAGAAATAAAATCTGAAATAAAATGATATTAGTAATACATATATTTTTAATAAACTTACATACCCTCTTAGGATTAATAAGCTCACGGTGAGACTGTATTGGCTTAACTTAATCTGCCCTGCATGCAGCGTGAAAATAGAACTTTTCTTGCAGAGGCTGTCCTCCAGTTTCTCACTCTGGCTTCTGGATTTGGTGTGTGATTTACAATGCGCCGCTCTGTCCTTATATTTCAGTCTCTCGCGCGTACGAGAAAGCAGCTCCCAAATTCCCCAAAAGATTTTAGTTTCATCTCCTGTTTTGAAGCTATTTGAAACAATCTGTGCTTTTCCTGTACTCGTTTTTCTCTTCTGTCACTCACACACTTATCTCCTTCCTTCCTTCCTATATATCATTTCCTTTTCCCCATATGGGGCTTTCATTACATATAAGTTTTATACAATTCCGTTGAGGCTTGTTAGTGTAATAAATTTTTAAAGATTATTAGCTAACTTTTAGCCGATGTGATGAAGGTGAAAAATATTAATTATCTTTAAAACTATTTATATTTGAATAATATCCTTTTGGATATAATTCCTAGCCTATCTCCTTTGTTGAGTTATATTTATTTAATATTATTCCAACCATGCGTTCTCCTGTAGTGAATAATTTAATGTCCAGTAAATGCAAACTTTTAAAGTCGGCCATACATTCCTATATAGCTATTTCCTCATTCTTCAGTAATACTGTATGGCTTTTAACCGTAAGTCACATTTCCGCTGTCTACCAACTTCAAAGAAAGACCGCAGCGCTGACCTTGCGCTGGTGTGTGTGGGTGTCGCGTGGGCGTGTCGCGCTACAACCAAGCAAGTGTTTACCAAATCTCGCTACAGAGCCCTCTTCTTTAAAACAGTGCCTGCACGGTTAACTTTTTGGTAACACATGCTGCAGTTCCTCCTTAATTTTCTGTTTCTCTATATCTCCTTTGATAGGATGCCTACTTAAAAAATCGGGTCCAAGATTGTCCCGTCCTGGTATGTATCTCACATTGAACGAATATGGAGATAACAGTAAACTCCACCTTAAAAGTCGTGAATTTAATTTTTTAGACACTGCTAAAAACATCAAAGGCTGGTGATCACTTTCCACAATGAAGTGTTTCCCGTAAAGAAAAGGGGCGAATTTGTTGATCGACCAGACCAAAGCGAGGCATTCACGTTCAACGGTAGAATAATTTCTCTCAGCTGTATTTAACTTTCTACTGGCAAAAGCTACTGGTAATAGCATATGTGGCGGTGTGTCTGCCCGCTGTAGTAATGTTGCTCCGATGCCTACATTGCTAGCATCCGTTCTTAGTACGAATTCTTGTGTGTGATCGGGAAGGGCAAGGATAGGTTTATTTGTCAGCTTATTTTTCAACTCTGTATAAGCCTGTTCACACTCCACAGTCCATTGTATTTTATCCGGCTGACCTTTTTTGGTTAAGTCGGTTAATGGCGCGCACAATGAGTTAAAATGGGGTATATATTTCTGATAAAACCCGCACAGTGACACAAAGGATCTTACATCCTTCTTAGTTTGTGGTCTTGGTGCTTTTCTCATTTTCTCTACATTCTTTGGGTCCGGAGACATTTGCCCTGTAGAGATAGTGTGACCTAAAAATTCCAATGTCTCACATCCAATATGACACTTAGTTGGGCGTGCTGTCAATCCCGTTTCTCTTAATCTACCTAACAACATGGAGAGTGCTACTACGTGTTCCTCGAATGTAGTGGTAGCAATCAGAATATCATCCATGAAGTTGGTGATATGAGGAATTTGTAATGGTTCCAACAATTTCCTCATCATTCTGGTGAAGATACTTGGAGCATTCTTTAAACCAAATGGGAGTACATTGAACTCGTAATGTCCATCCGGTGTACTAAAGGCTAACAGTTTCCTAACTTCTGGTTTCACTGGTATTTGGTAGTATCCCTTGCTTAGATCTACTTTTGAAAAATACCGAGCCTTACTCAATGTAGCAAACAACTGATTGGTGTCAGGTAATGGGTCTACCTGAGATTCAGTGATAGCATTTAGTTTCCTATAATCAATGCATAACCTGTGTTCACCACTAGGCTTCCTTAATAGCACCACACTTGAGCTGTAGGGAGATTCAGACTTTGAAATAATTTTCTCTTTTAAGAGATAATCAATCTCATCCTTGAGTGCCTGTCCTTTAGCATAAGGTATAGGGTATGTCCGCATACAAACTGGTGTAGGGTCAGTAATCGTCATGTCATACTCTAACAGATTAGTACACCCCGGCTTATCTGTGAGTACATCAGCATGGATTTCTAACACCTCCTGAACCTTTTTCCTCTGCTCAAGAGTTAAATGTTCACTCACATTAACCTGAGCATAGCTTTCCGTAGTTGATAGGGGGTATTCCATGGAGGAAATTGGTTCATCCTGCATTTCTGTTGCAATGGCCAGGGTCATGATATGGGCAACTTCTGATGCTTCCCTGTCATAATACTTTTTAAGAAGGTTGACATGATACACCTTCTCCTTTCCTTTCTTGTCAATCTTATAGTTGGTCCGGGAAAGTTTTTCCAATATGACGTAGGGTCCCTGCCATCCAATTTGCAATTTATTATTGCTGCTGGGCAACAGTAACAGAACCTTTTCTCCCACCTCAAGTTCCCTATCTTTTGCTGTTTTATTGTAGTAAGCAGCCTGCTTCCTCCTGGCCTGTCTCAAGTTATCATTTGCCAGTTTCCAACTTGTTTTCAATCGAGATGTCAACTCGTTGACGTATTGGTATGAAGAAGTCACGGTTTCTTCTGCTTTTTCATCAGTCCATGTCCGCAACAATGCTTCCAGTGGACCTTTGATTGGTCGTCCAAACAACAATGTAGCTGGAGCCAATCCTGTGGAGTTATGTGGGACTTCCCTATAGGCAAATAGTGCTGAGGGTAAGTATGTGTCCCAAGTTTCAGGTTTCTCACTAGCCAACTTTCTAAGGATTGAAATGAGCGTGCCATTGAACCGCTCTACTTGACCATTCCCTTGGGCGTGGTACGGGCTACAGTGATAATGTCTAGCTTGAAATAACCTGAATACTTCTTGTGTTAGCTTTCCCCTAAACTGAGAACCATTGTCAGTCAATATTTGATGTGGGAAACCTAATCGGGTGAATATTGTTAACAGTGCCTCTGCCACATGTTTCGAATCTATCGATGACATTGCTACTGCCTCTCCCCACATAGAGCAAGTATCGACCAAGGTTAAGATATATGCATTTCTCTTCTTGGTCCTACTGAGGGGTCCAACAATATCCACGGCAACACGTTCGAAGGGCGTTCCCATGATGGGCATTTCTCCCAGTGTTGCTGGTGCAGTCCTATGTTTAGGAGCTACTCTTTGGCATTCTGGACAGGATCTCACATACCTCTTTATGTCCTCTGTGATCCCTGGCCAAAAGTAGTGACAGGCTATCCGTTGTCCAGTGGCCCCTATTCCCATATGTCCACTGAAGGGTATAGCATGTCCTAGCTTCATAACCTGCTCCCTGTATAATTTTGGCACTACAAGCTGTCCATGTCCTTTTGGTCCTGTTCCAGCTTTTCTATATAGTAGGCCTTTTTTCATATATAAGTCTCCTTTCTCTGGAGGGTTATGGCTTTTAGGTAATTTGCCAAAGCAAGGCTTCAATGTACTGTCAGCAGTTTGAGCCTTTCTCATCTCTTCTGGATGAGTATTGATGATAGTGTCCTCCTCTTTCTTAGAGCTTGCCCTGGTCTGGACTGTTGCCATCACTATGGGTCTTATAGGTTCTCCTAGAAAGACATATCTACATCCCAGTATTAATGGGTAGATAGGGTTGTCCATCACTGCTGCTTTGATCTCTCCTTCCACATAGCGAGATCTTATGTTGATTCGGGCTATGGGCAGTGTCATGGTTCCTGCTCCCTTGACTGGTCCTCTGATTTCCACTGTTTCTGTGGTTATCTGTTCCGGACTCACCAGAGAAGAGCACACTACTGAGTCAAAGTCCAAGCCTGTATCATATAAGCACAGTACTTGGGTGCCATTCAAGGTCACTTCCTCACAGACAGGGGGATGATGGAGGTCATTCTGACTATCTGCCAGGTCCTTCCTTCCCTTGTTCTCTGTTGTAAGGCATGCAGCGTGATGAGGAGGGTTTTTCCGTCTGCATTCCGCAGTATTGTGGTTACTCATTTGGCAAGATTTACACCACTTTCCTTCCTTTCTTGGAGGGTTCTTTTCTGATCCTAGAGGGTTTTTGTCTTTATAATCAGTTCTGTGTTTGTTCTTGTTGGAATTGTCCCTGTGTTCATAGTTGGTAAAGTTTTGTGAAGGTTTGAAGTTCTCACCCTGCTTCTTCTTATTTCCTGATACTTCTGACTGAGCTGCTTGATATCTTTCAGCCATGGTTAAAATATCTTCCAATCTCTCAGCTCCTTGTTCCATAAGAAATTTTCTCATTTCTTGAGGCATGGATTCTCTCAGTTGCTCCATCATGACCATTTCTTTTATATCTTGACACTTTCCTAAGCTAATCCATTTTGTCAGATAAGTTTCCAATCTGGCAGAAAACTGGTGATAGTTTTCTCCTGGAAGTAGCTTAGCAGTTCGGAATCTCTTTCTATAAGATTCAGAATTCTTTTCGTACCTGACCAGTAAAGCTTGTTTTAAGATTTCATAATCTTCCTGGTCTTCTTTTGAGAGTTTTAAATAAACATCGTATGAAACTCCCCTCAACCCCTGAGATAGCTTAAGGCTCCATTTTTCCTTTTCCAATCCATAGGTAGAGGCCAGTCTCTCATATCTATCCAGGTACGACTCAATGGCGTCCTCTTTTTCAATAAATGGATCCAGGTGGAAACTCATGGCTCCATTTGCCGCGCTATGGTTGGAGCTACTCTCAGAGTGAGGTGAGCTAGCACCATGATTGCTAGCTGCTCCCTGGAGTTCAAGTTCCTTTAAACTTAACTCATGCGCTCTTTGTAACCTTCTTTCTTCAGCTTCCAAAATTAGTCTCTTTTCTTCTCTTTCCAGTCTTTTGGCTTCTCTCTCTGCTTCTAATTTCTTAGCTTCAGTCTCAACTTCCATTCTTTTAGTCTCTCTTTCTGCCTCTAATTTCTTAGCTTCAGCCTCAACTTCCATTCTTTTGGTCTCTCTTTCTGCCTCTAATTTCTTAGCTTCAGCCTCAACTTCCATTCTTTTGGTCTCTCTATCTAAATATTTATCCACTTCAGTTGTGATATATCGAATTAGAGCATCTCCTGTCATACCCAAGTCTTTTCCTTCCTGCATAATCGCAGCTCTAAACTTCACCAATTCAGCCATGATGCTTACTTACCAGAGGGTATATAATTTTATCTTCACTAACAAACTAACTTAATTAAAATCAATTAATTACTTTGAACAAGACAAATCCTTAAAACCTTGTGAGCGTTTCCTATTTACTTCGTACTCAATGGTACTACTATTACAAACAAATTTCTAAGTTTTTAGAATTTTTTCCAAAAAAAAAAAAAATTTATTTTTACAAACTATTTGTGGCTCAAGATAGAAGAATACATAGATAGTGGCCCAGGATACAAAATAATATCCCGCGAAAGAGCCCCCAATGTAGCGAAAGGTTTTCCTAGTATGATAGTAGTGGTAGAGCAGAAGTAGAATCTCTCTCCAGAAAGTATGAAGTTCCAGTGCCCGAGAAGTACACTGGTATCACAAGTGAGTTACAGCTGTGAATACTCTGAGCTGGACAATAGATTTAGGCTTCAGAAGTATAAGATGCTACTTCGCTATCGTAACCCTATGTGATATTATAATTAAATTAGAAAAAGTAACTCAAAATTTAACAGTTAAAAATTTAACAAGTCAAATGAGTACAATTATCCAATTTATTATGTACATCTATATATTCTTGTAATGATAAATGGGTGTTGGAAGATGGTAAAATGTATGATTATTTACAGTTACAAATTAAAATAACTAATAGAAAAAGTCTTGGATTTATCTTCCACTGAATTTATAAAACAAGTTTGTCACATTATCTCTTGCCATCTAGTTTTCATCATTAGAAAGTCGTTTTAGAACTGCTCACAGGATTTGTTGGATGGAAATATATAAACTCAACTTTATCCACGTCTGCTCGAGGTTCCTCCGACACACTGGAGTACGGAAGACTTTCCTTCAGCCCGCCCTATAACTACGGGGGACTAAGGTGTTGAAGTTTGGTTGACCTCTAGGCTTCAGTGAGCTGGATCAACTTCTTCAAGTCTGTAGTTTCTCGATCAGGAATGATCATAAACATTGATCATAAAAACCTGGAACAAGAAGTAATAGGTGGCCATTGTTCTAACAATCTCACCACCCTCTGCTGTTCATGATGCGACCATGTCTTCAGTGTTTGTATGTAAATGAATGAATCATGGTAGTATATTACAGAGATAGCATGATAAGATAATGTATAAGGTGCAGAATTAACAATATACATGAATAAATCACATGTTATGATACATGGGTACGATATAACCTTTGCCTTCCACTTATGGATGTCAAGTCACTTATGTACTTGCTGGTATGTCGTAAGCTTCCAGGCAAGAATTAGCCATAATATATTTGGCTAACCAATTAATGGTTATGCTTCCTGACAATGCCGGTGAAGGTTATCTCTGGTTAGCGTCATTCCCTTTTTTATTATATCTGCTACAATCAATCAGAAATAAAATCTGAAATAAAATGATATTAGTAATACATATATTTTTTAATAAACTTACATACCCTCTTAGGATTAATAAGCTCACGGTGAGACTGTATTGGCTTAACTTAATCTGCCCTGCATGCAGCGTGAAAATAGAACTTTTCTTGCAGAGGCTGTCCTCCAGTTTCTCACTCTGGCTTCTGGATTTGGTGTGTGATTTACAATGCGCCGCTCTGTCCTTATATTTCAGTCTCTCGCGCGTACGAGAAAGCAGCTCCCAAATTCCCCAAAAGATTTTAGTTTCATCTCCTGTTTTGAAGCTATTTGAAACAATCTGTGCTTTTCCTGTACTCGTTTTTTTCTCTTCTGTCACTCACACACTTATCTCCTTCCTTCCTTCCTATATATCATTTCCTTTTCCCCATATGGGGCTTTCATTACATATAAGTTTTATACAATTCCGTTGAGGCTTGTTAGTGTAATAAATTTTTAAAGATTATTAGCTAACTTTTAGCCGATGTGATGAAGGTGAAAAATATTAATTATCTTTAAAACTATTTATATTTGAATAATATCCTTTTGGATATAATTCCTAGCCTATCTCCTTTGTTGAGTTATATTTATTTAATATTATTCCAACCATGCGTTCTCCTGTAGTGAATAATTTAATGTCCAGTAAATGCAAACTTTTAAAGTCGGCCATACATTCCTATATAGCTATTTCCTCATTCTTCAGTAATACTGTATGGCTTTTAACCGTAAGTCACATTTCCGCTGTCTACCAACTTCAAAGAAAGACCGCAGCGCTGACCTTGCGCTGGTGTGTGTGGGTGTCGCGTGGGCGTGTCGCGCTACAACCAAGCAAGTGTTTACCAAATCTCGCTACAGTACAGTGCCCCAACTCTGGTTCATTCTTTCCATCTCAGCCTCCACAGTCCTCTGCCAGGCTGTGTTTGGTCGGCCTCTCTTTCGTTTTCCTTCAGGGGTCCAAAGCATAGCTGTTCTTGTGATGGCATCGGGGTCTCTTCTGAGGACATGGCCAACCCAGCTCCAGCGTCTGCCAGCTATGATGGTGTGCATGTCCTCTTGCTTGCTCCGAGTAAGCAGATCTTGGTTGGTGATGGTATTCGGCCAAAATCTATCTAATAATAATAATTTCTTTGCCAATGCGGCAGTCAATTTCTGTGTCCATAGAGAGTTTGTTGTTAATGGTAGCCTCCAGGTGTGTGAAGTGGTACACCACTGCTAATTCATAGTTATCAACAGTGATAACAGGTGCAACATCCTGACCCAGCACATTTGTTTTCTTTAGACGCATTGTGAGCCCGAAGTCCTTGCACGCTAGGGTGAATCGATTCATTTAAGCTCTGAAGCTCCTGCTGACTTTGAGTGACGATTGCAGAATAACAAATCTCTGATAGTGACCCTTCTGATTTTTGTTTTTGCCTTCGGCCTTGCGAGGTTAAACATGTCGCACATCTGACCTAGTGTGAAGGCATATTCCTTCAGGTGCATCTCTGAACGCATGTTTTCACGAGCAAGGCAAAGAAGATCCCGAAGAAACTCGGAGTCAGGACGCAGCCTTGTTTAACGCTACTGCGTATGTCAAAGTTATATATACACACACACACGCACGCACGCACGCACACACACACACACACGCACACATAATCGTCAACACAAATGTGAAGTCTGTCCTATTGTAAGAGTCTGAAACACGGAGAACAAAAAATGAAAGTTGCAGACTTATAAATGAGTGCTTGCGTATTACGACAAGGTCACTAATGTGGGACTGATTACAAGAACCCCAGTTTAGTAATTAAAAAAAAACACAATGAGAAGAAGGCGCTGGAGATGAATGGAACACACATTGAGGAAACATGTTGATAGCATTGCAAGGCAGTCCTTGTTCAGGAATCCCCAGGGAAAGAGATGCAGAGGTAGACCAAAAAATACATGGAGAAGATAACTGGAGACAGAAGTGAAAATGATGACGAAGATATGGAAACATATTGAGATGAGGGTACGAGAAGGAAAACTTAGCATATGTTTGATGGGGAGCTGAAGGTTGATGATGTTGCGTCTTAAAGGCAACGTTTTATATTGTACGCCATCCTCACGTCTTGCATGTTGATTACAGCTTGAAAGCTATGGTCTGAAGATGACCAGATATTTTTGTTTGTTTCTGTACTAAAGTAATTCACACGAAATATTCAAACATTTCCTGACTTGTTTTGTTCTTTCTTCTACTTGTTGCCACTGATAAATAATAATAATAATCGTAATGATGACGACGATTAAAATGCTAATCATGATGACGACGACATGGTGATGACAATTTTGATGATGGTTGCCACAATGATGATGATGTTAATTACTATAATTGTGATGAAGATGAGGAAGGTCCAGGTGATCATGAAGTTGTTGATGGTGATTATCACGATAATATTGACTTTAATAATGATGGTGCTGGAGATGCTGCTGGTAACGATAATGGTGACAACCTTCAGATAACACATATTCAACATTTGCTACTGCAGTTACGTTACACGCATGCGAAAAACAAAGAACACATACAAAATGCAAAACGCCATGAAAGGGCTTCGCGGAGATACGTCAAGATTGCAATCGGCGAATCCAGCTCTCCATCAGGAATAAATATCTTTCAGTGAAAATAAACACACATCTACAGCATCATTATCATCATTAGCTGCTATCTCCACATCGATAGTTGGCTGCAATGGTTCTCCAACGTCGTCTGTCTCTTGTCTTGATGGTACACTGATAGACTCTGTCCTGTCTATCTCTTGGTGTTCACGGCTGTTTGTGCCTTATACCAGAGCGCTCTTTTAGTTTCGGTGACCGGAATTCTGACACCGGGTATAACATTTTCGTGTGCACCGTAAAAGACTATTTAAGTTTTTGGCGGGGAAAATCAGCTGATGTGTGTGTAAAATCAGTAAAATATAAATCATTACACACTCGTTCTGGATAAACACAGCGCTAAAATTCTTTTGTGTATTATAACTTTGTTCTCTGCTCTATTTTTTTTTTTTTTGCATTTTTGTTTGTTTGAAATTAGTTTTGACGGAGTTACAGACTTTTGAAAACAGCGTCATCATTTGACGAAATTCATAAAATAAGTAATCTTTTTATTAATTTAATATCTAAAAATCGGCCCATTCGTTTGAGTTTATAATTATAAAGACTTCTCGAAGGGACGCTAAAGATTATTTCCACATACTTTTTTTTTTTTGGTTTCATATCTTGAGAATGTGTGGTAGTCAGTTTTGTGAGTTTGGCATTACAAGAACAAGCATATTGTCACCAGATTATATAGCATTTAAATTACTGTAAACGCATTCCTGAAACTCACAAATCTTAAATAAGGTTGTAAAAAAATAACTTTTTGTAAAGCACCATCTGTTTTTGCATTTTCATTCATATATAATGATATTTAGCTACGTATATAAGCGTCAGAAAACATGTAAATCTATAGATAGATTACTTCCACATACTTTGTTCTATCTTTCAAGTCTTGTTAATCTTGTATTTATAATATGAATTTTTTTTTTTTTAATTGTGTGTGAGATAAGGACTGTTCCATTGGTGTTCTTTGGTAGACAATCCTGTGCACACGACGGCTGCCAAAGAATTCTAAGTAACTGTTTGTATATCTTCTTTCATTCACAGATAAAGCATTCTACATCCTGGTGTTAGACTTGATAGTCTCAAATATTCCTCTATCTTTCTACATACACAAGTAAACTATACTACATAACAACGAAATGGAACATACTGTTTTGCATCATATGAATTGTGCCAGTGCACTGTGCAGAGCCTGTGGCAAGAGAGCATTAACTTCCAAAACAACACGTTCAATTCAGAAAGCACTGAACTGTTCTAATTACGTTAATGATATGTTCTTTGTGTTTGGAATTAACGTATCAGATGATAAACCCACACAGCATTCGACTATATTTTGTAAGAAGTGTTACTTACGAATACAAAACTCAAAAAGGAGGCATAATGAGAAGTGTCTTGAAACAGCCAAGTTACTATCGGAAAACAGTCAGCACATCTGGAAAAACTAAAACCATAATTTAACTATAAGTGAATGTCAACTGTGCAATTATGTTGCAAAGACATCTTTTTGGTGTTTTAAAAACAAAAAGCTGCTCTATCCCCTGTGATGTTCTTTCTGACCCCTCCATGTCTAGTCAGTCATTTAGCTGTAGTCAGTCAGTTAGTTTGTAGTCAGTCAATTAGCTGTAGTCAGTCAGTTGTAGTCAGTCAGTTAGCTGTAGTCAGTCAGTTAGCTGTAGTCAGGATAGCTCTGTACAGTAGAAGGTTGATGTGCCTGCCCACATTAGTGATGATATTGTTCAACTGGAGGTTGATGTGCCAGCTCACATTAAAGGCGATACCATTATTCATTTGGAGGTGGATAACACTACTCACCCTAGCATGCCAGTTTTTGTTGCCACATCTACACCTACCAAGTCAGTTATACATACGACAAGTACATCCACCTCGCCTGTCTTTAAAAGCGACATCACAGTACAACAGTTACTTGCTAAGCCACCTTCACAACCACTAACACAAAAGGAAGAACCCCTAGTCACATCCATTGTTAGAAAAAAACTAGAAACAGCAAAAAAATAATATCATAAAATGCAAATCCAGAGGACAGCCTATTGTACTACAAAAACTAATTAAACATAGAAGAGAAACATCAGTCACCAGAACGCAAACAAAACGTAAGCGATCTCAATTTCTCCACATTGTTAGGAAAAATATTGTTGAAACATCAACTGACTCACTAGACCTGCAGCAGGCACATGAGAGGAGAATTTATACATTCCCCTATTTCCAAAATTGAAAGACGCGCCAGCGGTATTAAAAATATAACTTCACAATTAAAATTTATAATGGAAATTCATTTGTTACAAATTTCTCCATCTGTGAATGTACAGATTCTTCTTATTAAAAAAAGGAAGTGTGAATGATAATTGAGCGAAATTTTGGGGCTAGAGCAAATTATGGCAGTTGTTGCGTGAGAATGACAGAATTAACAGAGTGTGGAAATCATTTAATAGATGTATTTATTAAATACACCTATTTATCTATTAAATTGAACATTTCGTTTTACTCATGACCATACTCGTTTTTACATGACCATCGTAATGTATGATTGAGAGATAATTGTTAGCTCTCATGTTTTGGGGACAATTTGGTGTGTTATTTTAAGGTAATAAATGTGGACTTGCAATTTAATGTTTCAATAATTGACGCATGAAACCAAAACAAAACTTTGATATCCATTTTCTGCAGGTTTTCTACTTTTGATTTCTGTAATTTGTTATGCATGTTGATTGTGACCGTTTTAGTGTAAATTGCATTTGAAACAAACCATAACAAAATATAAAAAAAATGTAAATTTTACACTATTTCAGACTATTATATCTTCTGTTCTAATTGTGATAAAATGTTTGTTCTTGTTCTAAAATTTACTCTAACATTTCTAGTCTAGCTTTACGCAAAATTAAAGCCGGTATTTATAATAATAAAGTAGCCTAAAAACATTAATTAAGCCCTATCAAAAGTAAAATCCGCCACCTTTTTTCCAGTTAGGAAGTTACCACGTGACCTCTGACACGATAGCTATAAATAGCGCGGTCAGGGAAAAAGGGGAAAAAACTAAAAGATCGCTGGCAAACAGCCGTGTGTTATCTTCCCACTTATAGCGCTGTCTTCCCCTTTCACGTTTACCTTCAACTCTTCCATCCAGTACAGTTTTCAACAAGATGTTATGTTTTGCTAAATGCCTGAACTTTTTAAGTTGTCTAACTTTGAATTCTTCATTAATTCTCAGTTCATTCCTAGCTTTTCTAGGACCTCATTATTTGTTTTCCACACATCAACACCACGTCTCGGCACATTCCGATCTTCCTGTACATTTACAGGTGTTGATGTGACAGATCACTAGATGACGAAGGAGAAAAAGATAGTTAATTTTAAAGGTAGAGAAATTTCTGACTCGCCTTCTCCAACCGGCATTTCAACATACTGTATCCCCAGGACTTAAGGTGCCTCTTCTGCGTTCCTAGTGAAAACCTATAAGCTAGCCTATAAAAATGAACTTTAATAGTCAATTGCATGAGATAGAACGCACACTTCTGGTGTCTGCATACGGCATGGGGGTTTAAGGACTGCTTGGCTTTAAACAGTTGTTGATGTGACAGCGTTCACCAGAGATATCGGTAGATGTCATTTTATATGCTCGTTGAAGCATTATTCTGACTGTGTCGGAGTGGCTAAGAGGCATGGCGTCCGTCTAGAATTCTAGAGGTACCGGGTTCGATTCCGAGTTCAGGGAATATAATTTATGAAATTATTGTTCAGAACCAGTGTTCCTAATGATGTCATACTTCATCCTGGTCTCCTGGGTAGTGAGATCGGATGCCTAGCCTTCTCGGATAAGGGTGAAAAAATAGAAGGTCCCGTGTGCAAGTTGCGCACGTTAAAAATGCAACGGCAGTTGTAAATCGTAAAGAGTAGGCCATAAAGCCATTTTCCTGGCAAAATTTAAAAATGAGAAACCTACCCACCACAAAAATATATTTATAGAATGTATGATCCCTATATACACTCACTGAGATTTTCGCCTGTGCTACGGAGTTCGTGCACTGTGCGGAGATCCTCTTCGTGTGATCTAAGGGAGGAGATCGGAGCACTGATGGAGTTCTCCGTGTGCAATGAAGATATCCTTAAAACCAAACAAACAAACAAACGATTAAGGAACAAACAAACAAACAAACGATTAAGGAACAAAGATTATTTCAAATTATATATCAAGTATATATGCTATTACACTGTATTGATAATAAAGCACTACATTTATTTATTATCTATACGTTGAGATAAAACTTGTTACATCAAAACTATAATCTTAAGTCCAGGGCGCCCTACCAGAATGGTCGAAAACGGGCCCCAAAACTATTAATGTCAACCCTGCTCTTCCCACAATCCCGTGATTTACAGAGGGCCTTAGTTTACCTGGTTACGTGTTATCTGCTTTGACATACGTACAAGACAATTGAGAGAAGATGTAACACGCCATTTGAAACAAAAACAGACATCTAACAACTACGAAATGCTAAATCTGTGCGTTATACAGCATTCTTGTTTTTGACTAATTTATAATTTGCATTGGCTTGAATTCCAAGGCATGTCATCTTTAATTACCCTTCAGACATGTTGTGAAACAGAACTTATTATGTATTAAATAAGCTTATCTATTGTCATAACATGTGCGAACGCTTGCCTGCGTACAGTTTACACATTAGCTGCGTTATGCAAATGAGAGCAGGGAAATACTGTATGTTGAAGTCTACAAATACATTTGAGATAAATCAGGAAACAAGAAATCTACGCATGTAAAAGTACAGTTAACTACTTCACAAATGAATTTAAAATAAATATATGAACGTGAAACGAACTTAAGCAAGTAAAAAAGAAATGTATTATATAAATCAAGATAATTTGCATGAAAGAAAAGAAATATAAGAGGGGTATGGGTTAGAGATCAGGCGTGTTCTTGGTAGATAAACGGTTGAGAAAGCTTCCGAAATCCTGCAGTTTTAAGTTGGAGAAACGGCAAGCCTTAATGGCAGGTGAGGACAGATTATCAAGTAGCGACTACCTTTCTGGACATATGTTACCATTTTACTTTACTCTTTCCGTCTACCTGAGCAGTGCAGCGTTGTGTGGAGCTGACATTTTGGTTCTTGAGCCAAATTTATCGTGTTGACTGGTGTTAGTCCCTGACATTGTTTGATTTCTGCAATATTGTCTATCCCAGGAAGTACACGAAGCAGCGACAGACATGGATAAACACAATATTTAAAACAAGAAAAGAGAATAATATATTTTCTTTGAACTAAGCAATCAGATAGAACCCCAAGTAATCCTAAAACACAATGGCGCAGTGTGAGAAGAAAGAGAACTCTTCGTTCCCATTAACGACTAATTAACACAGTTAACCCCCTTCCCATTCCTTCAGCCGGTACTAGAACCCCAAGTACGCCTAAAACACAATAGATGGGTTTGAAAAAAAATCGAAAAAAGGTGATTCGTCTTACGAGGACAAAAGACAAAGAAAATAGTCTACGTTACGGCCACAAGGCCTTCGTCAGGAAAGGAAAGAAAGTGAAGGCTAGATAGGACACATAAGAACTTAAATGAATATAAAAATAAAACCTAGGTACTTCCCTGAAGGCAAGGCATCGAAATCCTAATGGACGCGTGGCTGAAAAGGAAGTGACTTCCGCCACCGGATGTACACAATACATACTAAGAAACTAAAAACTAAAAAACGAAACTGAACAATAAACTACCCAAACGTAATAAAAGTGGGGGACTGGAAATAGAAGAGGACAGAATGATTGGGAGATAAATAAATATGAAAATAAAAAATCAAGACAAATTAGAAACAGTGTATATTCATACATATTATGGAGGATGGCATAAAAATAGAAGAATAGGATAAGAGTGGAAAGAGTCAAAATAGAGCAAGAGAGGAAAGGGTAACCTCAGACAAAGGTGTGTAAAGTGTTGAGACCGGCTGGTTTTAGACACCACATGCGGTGGATAAGACGGTTCTCAAGCTGTTCTCGGCTGGCAGTGTCAGAGGAGCAGGATCGGATCGCTGTGACCTGGATGTCGATGGGACCATGGTGGTCAGGACCATTGAAGTGTATGGCAACTGGTGTGGACTTTTGCTGAGAGATGTCATTTAAGTGCTTGCTGAATCTGTCCCCAAGTCGTTTGCCTGTTTGGCCAATATAGGTTTTGCAGCAACGTTTACATATGATCGTATAAATGACATTGCGCGATTCACACGTGAAGCTACTAGTGATGGTGTACGTAGCCTTAGGAAAGGACACCTTCTGGGTTGAGATGACATACTTGCACGTGTTGCATCGTGTCCGACCACAGGGTAGTGTGCCAAAGGGAGTGGCATTCCCCTTTGGGAGACGGCTGTGAACAAGAAGATCCTTCAAGTTCTTGTCGCGTCTATATGCCACCAAAGGTGTTTCACCGAATACTTCGTGGGTCACAGGCTCTGCTTGAAGGACAGGGAGGTGGCGGAAAAGGATCTGTTTGACAGCAGTACTGTGAGGGTGATGGGTCAAGATTAATTTGACTCCATCCGAAGTGGATTTATAGTGAGGTTTGATGGCCTCCTGACGAGAGATGGGGAGCACATGTTGGACAGCAGAGGTGAGAACATGTTCCGGATAAAGTCTGCTACGGAAGAAATCCAACATCTCATTTGCTCGGAAGTGGAAGTCATCGTCGTCTTGGCACAAACGGCGGAGGCGGAGAAGTTGTGTAAAAGGAAGGGAGTCACGACAGGCGCGAGGATGAGAAGAGGTATACAGGAGGTATGCTGTGGGCATCTGTCGGCTTGTAGTATACTGAGGTATGAAGGCCGGAGGGCGTGATAGTAACAGTAATGTCAAGGAAGTTGACAGATACTGTGGAGACGAGGGAGGTGAACTTGATGGTGGGGTGAAAGTGGTTGACAAAGTCGATGAAGCGGTATAAATCAGTCTCAGACATATCTGTGAGACCTATGCCATCATCGATATATCTGCGGTAAAACCCGGGGAAAGGACCAGAGTATTTTTGCCATATCTGATGCTCCAAGTGGCCCATGAACAGGCAGGCATAGCTAGGACCCATCTTCGTTCCCATGGCAACACCACTAATTTGGTCAAAAAACTGACCATTGAATTCAAAGGAATTCAGTTGAAGGACCAGTTCAGCAAGACGGAGAAGAGTGTCAGTGGATATAGAAGGGCAAGTGCGCTGGTCAAGTTTTGCCTCGTTTTGGCGAGGCGCGTCCCGTTCAACCTAGTCGGTTATATTAGGGCGCATGTCCAAACATAAAAGACCCTTAGGTCCGGGATTATTAAATACTTTTATTTTGATTCATGTTTGTACAAGGGGTAATGCGACGGTAGTTTCCCGTTGCTTTCCGTCGGTTTATGTTCTGACGATGCTACAGTTCGCACAAGTGACGTTGCCTATGACATTAATCGTCGTCTCTTCCGTGATAATCTCTTCCCTTCTGATGCTTTATGTCTCCAAATTTTCGGCGGTCGCCTTGGGAAGCCTTCTTTCTATAAACTTCCATTGATATATAAAGCTAGTATTCTTGTGATGGTCAATTGTATTAACCTGCTCATTCGCTACTGAAGGCATTTACAACTTTTTTGGGCAATATTTTCAACCCCTTAACTGCGAGTCTTCATTCAAAGAACTATGCTGCTACACTTCAACCCATGAAATGGTTGGCATAAAAAGAGCTTCAGTTCTAATTGTGCAACATGCAAACACTTATTTGCCGGGCTTAACTCGTTGTCACTTTCATTTCTTTTGTTTTCATTAGTTGTCACATCAATCTATGATTCTCTTAGATGTTTTTTTTTTTCGGTCTCAATTTTTTTCTTGCCGGTAGGGGATCCAGACCAAGAATTGCATTGTAATACAATCAGCTGGTTTCCTGGTGTCTGTGATACCTAATATCACCTCTTGTTCAACTTGCATTTTCTTTTCCCTCCGTCAAATTAACATTTCCGATCTTGTCATATAACGTTTATTATGTAATGCACAATCAGTACTTTATGAAAGTTATATTTCTTTAAAATTACTATATTACTAAAACTGCAGCAATTTTAGTTCTCTGATTACTCGAAACATTTTCAGTTTTAAGTATTCCGCAAAACTGCTCTCTCTCTCTCTCTTTCTCTCTCTCTCTCTCTCTCTCTCTCTCTCTCTCTCTCTCTCTCTCTCTCTCTCTCTCTCTCTCTCTCTCTCTCTGTCTTTCTCTCAAGTTTAAGAAACGTGATCATCGCTTCAGACTATCTACCACGTAGTAGCGTTACAGCAAGGCGTGTTGGCACGATTATGCGAAGTTTATGTTATTGTACGCTAAAACAGACCGCAAGGTCTTTTCTATTTAGACATGCGCCCCAATATAACCAACGGTAAGAGAAGTAGAGATCCAACAAGGAACAAATGGAGAATGGTGAAGAGAACTGCAGACAGACGTGAATGGGATAAAGAAGACATGGAAAAAGCCTTGAGCAGATGGCACGTGACAGGAAGACCTGGCATAAGTTGGTCAAAGGCCTATGCTTCTTTGGGGAATTTAACGGTGAAAGAAGAAGAAGAAGAGTAACCAGTTTCCTTCCTCGATGACTTTGCCTTCCTAACTCAAAAGCAGCGTCAGGTACCCATTTATAGCTGGGTAAGCTAGAGCGTGACGCTACCAGGTTTTGAACCCGGTAACTTTACCGCGAAAAACAAGCACTCAAACCACTCTGCCAGTCGAACGCTCTTCATAAATAAGGTATTTGTTATATTCACGTGCTGTTATACCTACACGACTAGACATGTACGCCAGGTAACGGTGGACAAATTAAACTTGTTTGTGAAATGCCAGGGCAGGTACGGACACCTGTCTGCATACACGTTTACGATCAGCTTCGCTGTCCACATAATAGAAAGAGGATAATAGATTCTAAAAACAGCCCTTCCCAAAATAAAAAAAATAACAAGGATTTAAGAAACAAACAAAAATATTTTTAAACAAACAGTAGAAGAGATAGGTCTCAGAATATGTGATGGCACAGGACGATACAGCTTCAATACAGAAAGGCCCATCACCATCATTATTCGCTCCCTGTGGTGTATAGCGCCACCCCTGCAGCGGATCCCCGTGCAGTAAGCCTGACCGTAGCAGTGACATGGCAGCAGTGGTTCCTGTAGAAATTTGTTTTATATGATAAAGTTTCCAGCCTTATGCACAACCTCATATTGGGTAAAGGGAGGGTCCAGTTACACGCCCATTGAGGCATATTGGGAATGTGGTGTTAGGCCCATATTTTCTTGACCATCGGCACACTAGGGGTGATGTGGTCAGCATCACTCCGGCCGCCTTAACCTTCCCAGAGTTGCTCTGGTACCCAATTCATGAGGCTGGGTCGACCCCGGAGCCGTTTGCGGTCTAAAAAATCCCACCTCAACTGGGGATTGAACCTTGGACCACCGAGCTAGGAAGCAAGTGCACTAACCACAGTGCTACCGCGGCTCCCACAACCTAAAATTAGCCACCCTGTAAGACATTCTTCAAGGAACAGTAGTCCTATTATCCGTTTGTCTCGTCAAAATCCCGGAATTTAAGCACGAGATAAAGTTTTAATGTGGTGTCTATTTAAACAGAACATAAAAAAGGTACTCCCAAAGCAGATACTTCCGTAGGGAAGGGAAGTGTTAGAGACCTCACCATACCAGGTCCAGCATCGAGAGGTGGGGTGACCAGTTCCCTAACTCGCTGCCTTTTCCTTCCCTAACTCAACGAGCAGAGTCTGGTACTCATTTACAGCTGGAAACTGGAGATTGTCTGTACCGTGATTCGAACCCAGCATCTTTGCCGCGAGAGACCAGCGCTCTAACCACTCTGTCAATCGGGCGCTCAAAAAGAACATATGCGAACTTAAAGAAGACAAAGAAGACAGAGGAACCACATAAAGAACAGAATGGTTGTAAAAATATGTATATCTACGCAGCAAGTTGGAGGGACAGACGATATCAAAATAAGAATACAAAAAGCAAGAGGAGCTTTCATTGCATTGGGAAACATATGGAGAACAAGAGAAATAGGATCCAACACGAAAATAAGAATCTTCAACTCAAATGTCAAGTCAGTCCTATTGTATGGCTCTGAGACACGGAGAACAACAAAAACAACAACCAAAAAGCTACAGACTTTTATAAACGGGTGTTTGCGTAGAATAGAAGGACTGAAATGGTATGACAAAGTCACAACTCATGTGGAATTGATGACAAGAACCAGACAAGTGCTAGTGGAACAAGAGATGAGAAGAAGACGCTGGCGATGGATAGGACACACACTGAGGAAACCTGTTGATAGCATTACTTGTTGATCCTCCTTGATCCATAACAGAGAAAAAAGAAAATGATGATGATGATTATTATTTTGAGAAAGGCCCATTTAAGTAAAAAAGGTTTTCGTCAGAGAATATGACGTACGAACACGACAGAAGTGATATTAAGTGATAAGAGAGTCAGTCACACGAGCCTAAACATACACTGAGAATAGAAATAACGTTGGCACTATTTCTTGCAGGAAGTTTTTTTTAAAAGTATTACCCGTTATTCTTTGTCGAAATAGCTTTTCAGTAACAACCAGACTATTTAATTTGTGTTATTTATTTTTAACAACATTTTGAGAGTTTCATAATAAGTGTTTTAAACGATTTTTTTTCAGTTATTCAGATTTTCCCCCTATTTTATGTTCAACACAATCTCTACTTCAAGGTAAGAAGTTACAGTTCCCGTCAATTTATTTTATGTTAGTTACTTTATATTGTCGTAACTAATTATCTCAGGTAGCTTTTCTCTGACCTTCTTCTTATCTCTGTGTTTAATGTTTCACTGTGTTTTTCTGTGTCAGTGTTTCTTTGTTTGTATGTTCTGTCTTTGGTGTTTGATGTCGCGTGTGTTAAGAATTAGTATGCGAGATCGGTGTTTTTAACTAGACACTGTATCTGCATGGGCGCGATTCGCAGTTCGAATAGAACGCTGGCTTCTCGCAGAAAAATGACCAGGTTCTGGGTTCGAAATCTTGTACAGACACGCTCCAGTCTACCCAGCTGTAAATGGGTACCTGACTCAGCTCTTGAGGAAAGGAAGAAAAGACAGTGAGGAAGGGAACTGGTCGCTCCATCTCAAAAGCGAGCCCTAGTAAATTTAAATATTTAACACTTCACATCTCTAAGGCAGTATCTGCAATGCGACAACCTACGGTATCAGCAGTAAACGTGCTTTTTGTCATTTGTTTTGTTAAAACAACCAGTAAAAATAACGCCTTGGAAGATTCCACCTTTCAATTACCAAATTTTTTTTTTCCTCTCTTCAAAATGACACGCACTTTATTTCGTCTTAAATAGTATACCATGACTTGGTTCGAAACTTGTACCGCTGTACTTTTATAAACGGGTGGAAAACACACAAGTTAGGCCGGAGGTCCAGAGTGTAGAGAATACTGATTGGTCGATATCACATAGTTAGAAGATTTTTTTAGAACAGAGGCTGGTAGCTAGGAGCTTGAAAAAGAAGATTATATTAACCGACACGCTTTTCTGGTGCTTTACCCTTTTGGGTTTATAGCGCCCGTAAGTACCGTTTCAAAATAGAATTAGGTTTCGCATTGAACTTTATTTTGTAGTAGGAAATTTCAGTATAAAAAACCGTCATGCATACAACCTAAGCAGTATAAGGTTCCCACCAAGAATCAAAACTGAGCAAAGATTGAGAGAGAAAGTAACCATGATAGGAAACTCTTTACAGAGCGATACAACAGGAAGCAATCTGATCATCAGAAGCAATCCCCCCGTCCGACAAGTGTTTCGGCCCGATATACTCCTTTACACTCTAAGGGGGGCGGGCCCACTTGGGTCATGACTCCCAAGCGTCTCAGCCTCCTGTTGTCTTGTATCGAAAATGAACCCATTTCACTTATGGAATCCACAACTCCGACAGCCGTGGAGGCAATTGTGAAAGTAACAAAGAGAAGACAAATTATTCCGTTCGTTCCGTCGCACACACTGAGACACCATCGCGAAGCCGACGAGTCTAGCCACCGCGCGTTCGCCACTGAAATTCTGACAGACACCCCTATAATATACACCGCCTGTTGCCCTTCGAGAATATATGTGGCAAAATTTGAAGAAGGCTCTGCTTAGAGATTAAATATAGCAGAATATTTGTACAGAAATGCACGACTAATTGGAAATGAGTCCGTAATCTTTGTATCGACAATAAAGAGTTCATTTATTGAGACTTTGGACTTATCTAATATATATATATATATATATATATATATATATATATATATATATATATATATATATATATATATATATATATATATATATATATATATTGTGAAATTAGCATTGACACTTTAGAGCTTTCTGAGAGTTCTACTGTTCCCCAACTAATAAGTCTCCAACCTAAAGCAAGGGCCTAAGAACCTGGGCTTACCAATACTTGTCTGAATCAATACCTCAGGCGATTAGCCTGAAAGAGGAGCCTTTCACACGAAAATCCACGGCCATCCTTGATAACCAAGAAAAGATAACTCTCTAATATCTACCCTCATAGTGCTCTATTACATGAACCCTACGTAGTACTAGCCCCATTTCCAGAGTGCGCGGTCACACCGCTCCAACATAATCAGATGCAAAAGTTAGGGGGAAAAAAAGTGTTAGGGATAACATTTTTCTAATGTAACCATGTGCACTAAATATACCGAAAATAAATTGTCCAGACATTCTATTGAATAGAATAGATATATAGAGCAGTTGTCACTGAACAATATTTTCGTTTTCGACGCATCTTTCTGTATAAATTTTCACTTTTTAGTGCATATGATAGAAACATTAAAAATGCGTTTCCTAAAACGTGTCATTTCTTTCACGTGCTCCATGATTTTAAGTAACTACTGAATAATACTACTGTGCAAAGCATGAACCAGAGCAGGGACATCACGCGAAGGATGGCTTCCGACCGAACAAAGTGGAGAGATTGTGTTGCTGCTATACGAGACGCCACTAGGCGTGATGGTCACTGATTGCTTTGTCAGGCAGCGGCCGAGGACCAAAGAAGGAATAAAGGAATAATATTAACTCTTCGGAACTGTCGTCACCTCCGTCTAGTATAATTCATATATCAATGAAATAAAGTTTTAAGTTTAAGGAACAACTGTAAAGCCACGAGAAGTTGACCATAGCTAGGGGTATGTTTAAAACTAAGGACTCGTTAGTTACTTGACCTAGTGGATGATCTAGTTGTATGAAGATATAGCTTGATTAAATTGGCACATCACTGTTCACCATTCGACGCCCAACCATTTTAAATACAAGGCCATAATCTATATTTCCAGTTCATTATTTCCCCTACTTTAATGAAGTTATCTCCACCTTATTGTACAAAAATTTGTAGTTATGACTTAAAACCTGCTGGGTCAATGCCGATCAATACTAATGACGTAAAACTTGCTGGGTCAATGCCGATCAATACTACTGAGTAAAACCTGCAAAATCAATGCCAATCAATACCAGGTAAATTAAAATGTAAAACGGAAGAGAGCTGCAAGCAATGTTTCGGCTCAATACTGTAAGAGGAACATAATTATGAGCGTCGAAATGTAAAGCGCAACAAATGTACACACTTAATGTGAAGTAAATAACATTTATAAACATATGTACCTCACTCTGCGTATGAGTTAGGGAAGGCAAAGAAAGAGAAAAAGGATTCTGGCCAACCCACCTCATAAAGCTGAGACCTAGTTTAAGTGAATTTCTAACACATCACTTCCCTACGGCAGTATCTGCTACGGGCTGTGACGGTTTTAGGCACAGGAAACCAAGACGTTTGCTAAGACCCTCTCGTTTTTAGGGGTCTCGCGCATAAATATGTGCTTGTCGACGCTGTGGTAGTGGTAACCACGTCAGTCATGACTATGGGGAATTCGCCTCTGAAGTGACAGCCCTCAGCTCCTTTTTTGGTGTGTTCCTTGCGGCATGTTCTTTTCTCTTCTTGCTTGTTGTGAGAGCTTTTCGCCCAATCTGAAGTGGTGCCGTAGGGAACATTAGCCACTTGATGCGATCGGCAGCGTCATCCTCCCAGGCTGCTGGTCATGTCTCTCTTGCACACATCTTTGAACCTCAGCTGCGGTCGCCCAACAGCTTGTTTTACCATCTGCCAGTTATGCGCAGAAGATATCTTTAAGGATGCTGTCGACGTAACAGAAATTTATTTCAAATGAGATTCGCTAGTTCCCGCTTGCTTAAGGCCTCGTACAACCTAATAACCACCATTAGCTTTAGGGCTATTTTTATCTTCTTTTTTTTAAAACCGTGAAATGGGCATTGACCTTTTGACAAGGTCAATGCTCTGGAAGAGAAGGTGACATTATGCGTATATTTATGGACTGAAATCTATCACGTGTATTCTACACCGCAGCCATATGATGTCACGTGACTTAGTCCTGAATCGCGCACAGTGTATATGTTACTTTGCCCCGCCAGGTTGACCTACACAAATATTGAAAAAATGTTTACAAATTTTTATCACTGTTTAATTCTAAGCAGATGGTCCTTCCAGGAGGTCAGTATTTGTGAGCAGGTTTTAGCCACTTTCAGTTCAGGAAAGTATATTAATTAAAAGGTGAGGCTCCTTGATCAGTTACTTTTTATTTAAAATAGCGTAGATACGATCTTGAAAGAGGATTTAACATTTTTTTTTTTTCACAAAGACACAATCCGCAAAAGATGATTTTTAAACTGTTTTTAACACAAACATACGATCTGGAGAATAAAAAACTTACTTTTAAAACTTTATCTGACAAAGACACAACCTTTTGAAAGATGCCTTCATCAGGCAATCAAAGGGGTCCGCAGCGCAAAACAATTAAGGAAACCGTGCTCTTTGCTGTTAAAAAATATTAAAATAGTTATATAACTCCAGGCAGTAGAATATTATATTGATCGCAGGTAACTAACGTTACTGTAATATTATACTGATCGCAAGCAACTAAAGTTACTGTAATATTATATTGATCGCAAGCAACTAAAGTTACTGTAATAGTATATTGATCGCAAGCAACTAAAGTTACTGTAATAGTATATTGATCGCAAGCAACTAAAGTTACTGTAATATTATATTGATCGCAAGCAACTAAAGTTACTGTAATATTATATTGATCGCAAGCAACTAAAGTTACTGTAATATTATAGCTAAAACAGTAGTTATTGTTTTTTGTTTTTTTTAGCTGCCTTTCCTATTGTCGAAAAGCCAAAATTGGATATACTAGAGTACGGGATAGTAAAATGTGGAACATTTCTCTCCCAGTTTAGCTGTAGATCTTGTGACTCCCATGTTATGTTAGGATTTGAAGTTCTTATGTTGGACTAGAGCGTCGAGTGGTAAAGTGGTTAGAACGCTTGCTTCTCGTAGTACAATTACTGGGTTCGAAACCAAGTAGCGTCACTCCCCAGTTGCAAAAGAGTGCCTGACTCTGCTCTTGAGTTAGGGGATGCAATTACGGTGAGGAAGGGAACCATTCACTCCCACCTCATAGAAGCCGAGACATAGTATAATGTAGTCTGTAACACTTAATTTCCCTACGGCTTTATTTGCGGGAGTTTACAAATATGTATGTGTGATTATAATCTAAACACAGACATACGCTCTACATGCTTGCACAGGCTCATACCTTTGTACAAAATACACGCATATACCAGCTAGAGCGCGTGCCTTTCACGGCAAAGTTAGCTTGTCTGGGTTCGACGCCTGGTAGTGTCATGCTCCAGTCTACTCAGGTGAGGAATGGTACCTAACTCTGTTCTTAAGTTAGGAAAGGCAAAGGTAGCGAGGAAGGGGCTTAGTAACCTTCATCTAATGAAGATGAGATCCAGTAAAGTGAAGTCTGCAAACAAATCATTTCCCTACGACAATATCGTCTATGGGACTATGTCGTGAAACGAGTGTAACCCACTACTTTGTTAATCACTATGTCGAGATACAGATTTGCTTCAACCAATCAACGAGCACCGTTCAGCAGTCTCTGAGACAGAATAAATTAACGGCCATCATGTTCACGCAAGATGGCGGATTAAAACTGAATAAAATTAGGCTGTACGAGCAAAAGACGAAACCGGAGGAAACCAGTCAGCTTGCTCCGCCAGGAACCAACCGAAAGCCTTGCTTAAGAATTCACCTACCTATATAATCGGGCGAAATGTTATGCTAAGCACGCAACTAGACACGAAGCCAGAGATACCGACTGACTGAAGAGGAGAGAAGCTGTCACGATTTATTGCTTACCTGAGGGCATCGACCTGCAGCCTACTTCACTAGTCGAGTCAAACTGGCCTTTTTAAATCTTGGAGGGTAAATATAAATTTACGATAACCTTTAGGAAAATAGGCCTTCAGCAGGTATATAATGGTGGTATTTGTTGTGTGTCATTATACTACCTACACCTATATATATATATATATATATATATATATATATATATATATATATATATATATATATATATATATATATATATATATATATATATATATATATATATATATATATATATATATATATAACATATATTGTTTTAATATGAATATATCAAGTTACTGATTGTATCTTGGGGGAATTAGGTATAATGATTTTATTTCCTAATATGATTGAATAGACGAAGGCTAATAGGACTCATACTTCAACCTATTGTCTCCTATACTTCAATCTATTGTCTCATCTAACTCCAACTGCCATATAACCAAAACAGTCCTTGTTAGGACTCAATCTATTGTTTCACATGATTTCAGTCTATTGTCTCAGATAAGACCAACTGCCATATAACCAAAACAGTCCTTGTTAGGACTCAACCTATTGTCTCCTATAACTTGTCTATTATCTCAGATAAGACCAACTGCCATATAACCAAAACAGTCCTTGTTAGGACTCAACCTATTGTCTCCTATAACTTGTCTATTATCTCAGATAAAACCAACTGCAATATAACCAAAACAGTCCTTGTTAGGACTCAATCTATTGTCTCCTATAACTCCAACCTGATATATCACCAAACAGTCCTCGTCTCATATACTCCTATCATAAGAACATAACGGTATTGTTAGGATATATGTTACCAGCTTGTATAGCACTCGTCAGAGAGGGCCTGGTATATTATAGAGGGAAGGAAATGGGTGTATCACCTAAATGTACATATTATTGGATGTCTTGAATTTATATTATGGGATGTATTCATGTATTGAATGTATTCATGTATTGAATTTATATTATTGATGCATTGAATTTATATTATTGACTGTATCCATGTATTAGTTTATCAGAAAGAATGCTTTGCAAGTAGACACCTGTCTTGTCTCGCTATTGCTAAATCATACTGAGCCATGTTGTCATTCATCCTACATGCAAACACTGAGGCACACGCTCATTTCATCCACATTAGAAATAGGTGGGTTTGAGGACAGAAATTAGCCCCTATTTTTGCTTTGTTACAGGTTTATTTGTGTCCTAAAAACTGAGGTCGTATGTTCGAGTCAATCCCGCTGCCTGGAACTTCGCAGGAGCATAGAGATTGTACAGAAGCTACATCTTTAGTCCCCCTCAGTCTTGGGTGGGCTAAAGTAACGAGCCTCAGCAGGAGTTGTGTGACCCAAACTAAGGAGAACAGAACGTTTTAAGAGATGAGTACCCCGTAGTACCATTTCTGTCGGCATTGTGAGCATAGAAACTGTCAGTGATGAGAAAGTGAAATTAGCATAGCAAGAGACAAAATTAACAGCATAGCTGATAAGTGTTATATCCTTAATTAACAGCACAGCTGATATAATTTTTTTGTTCCTATAATTGGAAAACTTGTTGTAAAATATTTATATATATATAAAATAAATATTTGTAAATCACATGTAAACTTACAATTCCATTACATTCCATTTTTCAACATTCACCCTTCAGCACAAGAGTAGATAGTGTATATACTAAATAAATAAGAAGGAAATTGTATTTGAACGACTTGTCAATTTTATCAGTGTTAAGTAAAATCTGTTTCCTTGGTTTTTTAATATCACAGTTAGTTACACAGCGGAGGTGGCGCTTTATGTCGGTCTCCTCTCTACTATTGTTTCGAGATCAGAACATTCACAGCCGTAACTAATTTGTGATACCAGTAGTCCTCTCAGACACTGGGACTTCACCATTTTCTGCAGAAATTCTATTTCTGTAATTTTCAGTACTATACTGATCCTACAGCCAAATAAAACCTCTCGCCCCACTGGGGGCTCGTTCCTGGGATATTTCTGTATATCTTGAGCCATATTTGGTCTATTCATCTATCTACACTCTATCTTGTGCCACCCATAGATAACATAAGAAAAATTTTTTTTTGGAGAAATTCTATAATAGGATTTTTTATTGTTTTCGTAGGAGGAGTACCATTTAGTACTCAGTAAATAGTTGATGCTCACAAAGTTGCACGGAAATTATTTGTTCATTTAAATTAATTAAGTTTAATTACAATAATTGGGTTATAGTAAATTTACATACCCTATCTAAGTAACGCCATGGCTGATCTAGTGAAGTTCAGGACTGCGATCATGCAGATGGGAAAGGAATTAAATTTGACAGGTGATGCTCTCACTCAGTATGTCACAACAGAAGTGGACAAACACATGGATAGGGAAGAAAGAAAGTTGCAATTAGAGGCAGAAGCCAAAAGACTGGAAGCTGAAAGAGAAGCCAAAAGACTGGAAGCTGAGAGAGAAGACAAAAGACTGGAAGCTCAGAGAGAAGACAAAAGACTGGAAATTGAAGCCAAGAAATGGGAGGCTGAAAATGAGGCAAAGAAAATTGAAGCTGAGGAAAGGAAATTACAAGCAGAGAGAGACCATCAGTTAAGATTAAAAGAGCTTGAAATTCAGGCAAATACTGGCAATAATGGTGGTAGCTCACCTCACTCTGAGAGTAGCTCCAGCCAGAGCACCTCAAGTGGGGCCATGAATTTTCATCTGGACCCATTTGTTGAGAAAGAAGACGCCATTGAGTCGTACCTGGATAGATACGAAAGACTAGCCACTACCTATGGCTTAGTGAAAGAAAAATGGAGTCTTAAACTATCTCAGGGATTGAGAGGTGTAGCCTACGATGTATATTTGAAGCTCTCAAGAGATGACCAGGAAGATTATGAAATCCTGAAGCAGGCACTGCTTGTGAGATATGAAAAAAACTCAGAATCATATAGAAAGAAATTCCGAACAGCTAAACTTCTTCCAGGAGAAAACTATCACCAATTCTCTGCTAGATTGGAAAACTATTTGGAAAAATGGAGTAGTTTAGGAAAGTGTCAGGATCTGAAAGAAATTATAATGATGGAGCAAGTGAAAGAGTCCATGCCTCAAGAAATGAGGAAGTTTATCATGGAACAAGGAGCAGAGAGATTGGAAGATATTGTAACTGTTGCTGAGAGATATCAAGCAGCTCAGGCAGAATTATTAGGAAATAAGAAGAAGCAGGGTGAAAACTTCAAATCATCACAAAACTATACCAAATATGAACAAAAGGACCATACCACAAGGAACAAACAAAGATTTGACCAAAAGGACAAAAACCCTCTAAGATCGGATAAGACACCTTACCGGAAGGAAGGAAAGTGGTGTAAAACTTGTCTAATGAGTAACCACAATACTGCGGACTGCAGAAGGAAGAATCCTCCTCATCATGCTGCATGTCTTACAACAGGGAATCAGGGAAGGAATGAACTGGCAGTAAGTCAGAAGGACTTCCATCATCCCCCTGTCTGTGAGGAAGTGACCGTGAATGGCACTCAAGTACTGTGTTTATATGACACAGGATTGGACTTTGATTCAGTTGTGTGCTCTTCTCTAGTGAGTCCTGACCAGATAACCACAGAAACAGTGGAAATCAGAGGACCGATCAAGGGAGCAAGAACCATGACACTACCCATAGCTCGAATCAACATAAGATCTCGCTATGTGGAAGGAGAAATCAAAGCAGCAGTGATGGACGACCCTATTTACCCTTTGATTTTGGGGTGTAGGTATGTTTTCCTTGGAGAACCTATAAAACCTGTAGTTATGGCAACAGTCCAGACCAGGGAAAGCTCCAGGAAAATGGAGGAGAATCCTATCAATACTCATCCAGAAGAGATGAAAAAGGCTCAGGCAGCAGATAGCACACTGAAGCCTTGTTTTGGCAAATTGCCTAAAGCACATAACCCTCCAGAGAAAGGAGACTTGTATATGAAGAATGGCCTACTATACAGAAAGCTGGAACAGGACCTAAAGGGCATGGACAGCTTGTAGTGCCAAAATCTTACAGGGAGAAGGTTATGACGCTAGGACATGCTATACCCTTCAGTGGACATATGGGAGTAGGGGCCACTGGACAAAGGATAGCCTGTCACTACTTCTGGCCAGGAATTACAGAGGACATAAAAAGATATGTAAGATCCTGTCCAGAATGCCAAAGAGTAGCTCCTAAGCATAGGACTGCACCCGCAACACTGGGAGAAATGCCTATTATGGGAACCCCTTTTGAACGTGTTGCAGTAGATATTGTTGGACCCCTCACTAGGACCAAGAAGAGAAATGCTTACATCTTAACCTTGGTTGATACTTGCTCTATGTGGGGAGAAGCAGTGGCCATGTCAGCTATAGATTCAAAGCACGTGGCAGAGGCCCTGTTGACAATATTTACCCGATTAGGTTTCCCGCATCAGATATTGACTGACAATGGGTCTCAGTTTAAGGGAAAGCTAACACAAGAAGTATTCAGGATATTTCAAGCCAGGCACTATCATTGTAGTCCCTACCATGCCCAAGGGAACGGTCAAGTAGAGCGGTTCAATGGTACGCTAATTTCAATCCTTAGAAAGCTGGCGAGTGAAAAACCTGATACTTGGGATACCTACTTACCCGCTGCACTATTTGCATATAGGGAAGTACCCCACAACTCAACTGGATTGGCTCCAGCTACATTGTTGTTTGGAAGACCAATCAAAGGTCCACTGGAAGCATTGCTGCGGACATGGACTGATGAAAAGGCAGAGGAAACAGTGACTTCCTCATACCAGTACGTCAACGAGTTGACATCTCGATTGAAAGCAGGTTGGAAACTGGCCAATGATAACTTAAGACAGGCCAGGAGGAAGCATGCTGCCTACTACAACAAAAAAGCAAAGGATAGGGAACTGGAGGTGGGTGAAAAGGTGTTATTACTGTTGCCAAGCAGCAATAATAAATTGCAGATTGGATGGCAGGGACCCTATGTCATACTGGAGAAACTTTCCAGGACCAATTATAAGATTGACAAGAAAGGAAAGGAGAAGGTATATCATGTCAATCTTCTTAAAAAATACTATGACAAGGAATCATCAGAAGTTGCACATATCATGACCCTAGCCATTGCAACAGAAATGCACGGTGAACCACTTCACTCTATGGAGTATCCACTCACAACTACAGAGGATTATGTTCAAGTAAATATTAGTGAACATTTAACTCCAGAACAGAAGAAGAGGGTTCAGAAAGTGTTGGAAACCCATGCTGATGTGCTCACAGATAAGCCAGGTCGAACGAATCTGTTAGAGTACGACATGAAGGTTACAGACCCTACCCCAGTATGCATGAGAACATACCCTATACCCTATGCGAAAGCCCAAGCACTAAGGGAGGAAGTTGATTATCTGTTGAAGGAGAAAATTATCTCGAAGTCAGACTCTCCCTATAGCTCAAGTGTGGTGCTATTGAGAAAACCGAGTGGTGAACACAGGTTATGTATTGACTACCGGAAGCTTAATGCGATCACAGAATCTCAGGTGGACCCATTACCTGACACCAACCAGCTGTTCTCTACACTGAGTAAGGCTAGGTATTTATCAAAGGTAGATCTAAGCAAGGGATACTACCAAATACCAGTGAAACCAGAAGTTAGGAAAATGCTGGCATTTAGTACATCAGACGGACACTACGAGTTTAATGTACTACCCTTTGGGCTGAAAAATGCTCCAAGTATCTTTTCAAGAATGATGAGGAAATTGTTGGAACCTCTACAAAATCCCCATATCACTAACTTTATGGATGACATTCTTGTTGCTACAAACACATTTGAAGAGCATATAGTAGCGCTCTCCATGTTGTTTGACAGATTGAGAGCCACTGGATTGACTGCACGTCCAACCAAGTGCTATATCGGTTGTAAGGAGTTGGAATTCTTAGGTCACACTATTTCTACAGGTCATATGTCTCCTGACCCAAAGAATATAGAGAAGTTAAAGAAGGCACCCAGACCTCAAACGAAGAAAGATGTGAGATCATTCGTGTCATTATGTGGGTTCTATCAGAAGTACATACCCCACTTTAACTCTCTGTGTGCACCATTAACTAACTTAACGAAGAAGGGACAGCCTGATAAAATCCAATGGAATGCTGATTGTGAAAAAGCTTACACAGAGCTAAAAGCAAAACTCACCAGCAAACCAATCCTTACACTACCCGATATCACACAGGAATTTGTATTAAGGACGGACGCTAGCAGTATAGGGATTGGTGCAACTCTCTTGCAGAAATCAAAACCCCAGCCGGAGGAACTTTTACCAGTCGCCTACGCCAGTAGGAAGCTGAATGCAGCTGAGTTGAACTACTCGACCATAGAGAAAGAATGTTTAGCTCTAATTTGGTCCATCAACAAATTTTCACCTTATCTGTATGGGACACACTTCATTGTCCAAAGCGATCACCAACCTTTAACATTCTTGGCTGCATCTAAAAAGTTAAATTCGAGATTGTTAAGGTGGAGTCTGCTTCTTGCGCCTTATTCCTTTACCGTGAATTACATTCCGGGAAGAGACAATGTAGGAGCTGATTTTTTAAGTCGACACCCTAGTACTCTGGAAGGACAGACGCAAAAGGATTAACCACAGCAGGGGTTTACACGTCAGCTATGACAAGTCACAGCTAGGAAAGGAGGGGGCTATGTCGTGAAACGAGTGTAACCCACTACTTTGTTAATCACTATGTCGAGATACAGATTTGCTTCAACCAATCAACGAGCACCGTTCAGCAGTCTCTGAGACAGAATAAATTAACGGCCATCATGTTCACGCAAGATGGCGGATTAAAACTGAATAAAATTAGGCTGTACGAGCAAAAGACGAAACCGGAGGAAACCAATCAGCTTGCTCCGCCAGGAACCAACCGAAAGCCTTGCTTAAGAATTCACCTACCTATATAATCGGGCGAAATGTTATGCTAAGCACGCAACCAGACACGAAGCCAGAGATACCGACTGACTGAAGAGGAGAGAAGCTGTCACGATTTATTGCTTACCTGAGGGCATCGACCTGCAGCCTACTTCACTAGTCGAGTCAAACTGGCCTTTTTAAATCTTGGAGGGTAAATATAAATTTACGATAACCTTTAGGAAAATAGGCCTTCAGCAGGTATATAATGGTGGTATTTGTTGTGTGTCATTATACTACCTACACCTGTATATATATATATATATATATATATATATATATATATATATATATATATATATATATATATATATATATATATATATATATATATATAACATATATTGTTTTAATATGAATATATCAAGTTACTGATTGTATCTTGGGGGAATTAGGTATAATGATTTTATTTCCTAATATGATTGAATAGACGAAGGCTAATAGGACTCATACTTCAACCTATTGTCTCCTATACTTCAATCTATTGTCTCATCTAACTCCAACTGCCATATAACCAAAACAGTCCTTGTTAGGACTCAATCTATTGTTTCACATGATTTCAGTCTATTGTCTCAGATAAGACCAACTGCCATATAACCAAAACAGTCCTTGTTAGGACTCAACCTATTGTCTCCTATAACTTGTCTATTATCTCAGATAAGACCAACTGCCATATAACCAAAACAGTCCTTGTTAGGACTCAACCTATTGTCTCCTATAACTTGTCTATTATCTCAGATAAAACCAACTGCAATATAACCAAAACAGTCCTTGTTAGGACTCAATCTATTGTCGCATCTAACTTCAATCTATTGTCTCCTATAACTCCAACCTGATATATCACCAAACAGTCCTCGTCTCATATACTCCTATCATAAGAACATAACGGTATTGTTAGGATATATGTTACCAGCTTGTATAGCACTCGTCAGAGAGGGCCTGGTATATTATAGAGGGAAGGAAATGGGTGTATCACCTAAATGTACATATTATTGGATGTCTTGAATTTATATTATGGGATGTATTCATGTATTGAATGTATTCATGTATTGAATTTATATTATTGATGCATTGAATTTATATTATTGACTGTATCCATGTATTAGTTTATCAGAAAGAATGCTTTGCAAGTAGACACCTGTCTTGTCTCGCTATTGCTAAATCATACTGAGCCATGTTGTCATTCATCCTACATGCAAACACTGAGGCACACGCTCATTTCATCCACATTAGAAATAGGTGGGTTTGAGGACAGAAATTAGCCCCTATTTTTGCTTTGTTATAGGTTTATTCGTGTCCTAAAAACTGAGGTCGTATCTTCGAGTCAATTCCGCTGCCTGGAACTTCGCAGGAGCATAGAGATTGTACAGAAGCTACATCTTTAGTCCCCCTCAGTCTTGGGTGGGCTAAAGTAACGAGCCTCAGCAGGAGTTGTGTGACCCAAACTAAGGAGAACAGAACGTTTTAAGAGATGAGTACCCCGTAGTACCATTTCTGTCGGCATTGTGAGCATAGAAACTGTCAGTGATGAGAAAGTGAAATTAGCATAGCAAGAGACAAAATTAACAGCATAGCTGATAAGTGTTATATCCTTAATTAACAGCACAGCTGATATAATTTTTTTGTTCCTATAATTGGAAAACTTGTTGTAAAATATTTATATATATATAAAATAAATATTTGTAAATCACATGTAAACTTACAATTCCATTACATTCCATTTTTCAACATTCACCCTTCAGCACAAGAGTAGATAGTGTATATACTAAATAAATAAGAAGGAAATTGTATTTGAACGACTTGTCAATTTTATCAGTGTTAAGTAAAATCTGTTTCCTTGGTTTTTTAATATCACAGTTAGTTACACAGCGGAGGTGGCGCTTTATGTCGGTCTCCTCTCTACTATTGTTTCGAGATCAGAACATTCACAGCCGTAACTAATTTGTGATACCAGTAGTCCTCTCAGACACTGGGACTTCACCATTTTCTGCAGAAATTCTATTTCTGTAATTTTCAGTACTATACTGATCCTACAGCCAAATAAAACCTCTCGCCACAGACTACCTTTGCCAAGTTTATTGTATCTTTATAAAGGAAAAAGGTTCAAGTCTTTACTACCACTTAAAATATTATTATGTGTTAGTATCTCATTGCTACCTCACCCTAATGAACTCTGGTGCCAACTTCTGCATTTCATTTAACAGACTGGGTTCTTAAATACAAATTGCCAGTTAATCAACATGGCATCAACCGATATCACCACTTCCTGTTTGCTGCTGGGAACCTTGCTGACCCTTTCCATTTATTGGCTGTGGAGAAAGACCAGACTCCTTATACCAAGTACAACATAACGTCATTCCCTGTTAAACCCTGGCCGATGGTTGGACATTTTTTCTTGTTGTTTGGAAATCTAAGAGACAAGATGAAAGAATGGCGAAAGAAAAGTGGCGACATCTACAGCTTGGACATTGCAGGATAGCTTCATATCCTGGTGAATAACTTTAATGACATTAAAGAAATTTGGGTCAAACACGCAGACAGTATTACAAACACGCAAAAGAGTCTTGGCGACGAGATTCTTGGGGAAGACAACAAAGGGATTATTGGAGCAAGAGATGACAACTGGAAGGAGCAGAGAGCAATTTCTGTATCAATACTCCGTTCATTGGGAATGAGCAAAAATGTAATGGCACAACAAATTCAGGAAGAAATTACAGACATCATAGAGAAAATTGCAGCCTTCAACGGACAAGCAAGAGATATAAGACTCCTTCTTAACGTGAGTGTTTCAAATATTATTTGCTCCGTTACGGTTGGAAAACGATTTGAGCATGAAGATCCATTTTTTGATCGTTTGGTTGCTCTTGTAAGAGACATGATGAAATACATTAGCGCCATGATGTTCTTAACTGCCTTCAAACAGCTACGGTTTCTTCCTGGAGACCTGTTTCACGTCAAAAAGTGGACGAAAGCTTCTTTAGGAATAAATGAATGTTTCAGTAAAGTTTTCATTCACAATCTCAAGCAGAAGTTCAATGACAATACAGAGCCGGTTAATTTTATTACCGCTTATTTCAAAGAGATCGACAAACTTAAAGGCAAAGGTTCATTTTCTAATTTAAACGAAGAAAATTTGATTGCAATAATCAGAACTCTTTTCGCTGCAGGAACAGAAACCTCGGGCGCTACAATATTGTGGTGTCTTCTTTACATGCTGCACCATCCTGAAGTACAGGAAAAGGTTTATCGTGAGATTGAGGTCAATGTTGGAACTTCCCGTATGCCAAACATGGCTGATAAACCCAAGCTCACGTATCTCAATGCAGTCATTATGGAAACCCAGCGAATGGCAAGTATCGCTCCTGTTGGCTTACGGCGAGAAGTTAGTGCATCCTTTGAAGCTGGTGGATTTACGTTTCCGAAAGGATGTATTCTTTGGCCTGTGTTGGATTCAGTCCTTCGTAACGACAAAATCTGGGGAGACCCAAAAAATTTTCGAACTGTGAGATTTATAGACATGCATGGAGCTTTCATCCATCGTGAAGAATTCATCCCATTTTCTATTGGTAAAAGATCATGTTTAGGCGCTTCGCCTATGGCTAGGATGGAGTTGTTTCTATATCTTCCGGCATTATTTCAACGCTTTAAGTTTGAGCCAGTCGATAGCACAACTGATTTGCCGACACTGAAAGAATCGTTTGGGTTTACATGTGTGCCCCGTCCATTCAAACTTAGAATCATCGATCGCCAGTCGTAAGAATGACGAGAAAATTGTTGAGAAAATTATGGAAAAATGTGCTTCCTGTATTATAATACAGAGTGCCCAATTGAAATTTGAAAAAAGAAAGCATAAATAAGCAGAATACTTGGTATTGATTGTTCTGTTTTCAAGCGTTTAATATCATTCTTTAAAATAGTTATTATATCAAAGACTTTTCTAAATAATGTTTTAAGGATTCATAAATTTATTCTCATAATTATTATGGTTTGTTAGATACTTATATTAATTATTATGAAACTGTCATATACTTATCTAAATAGTTATAATGGAAATAACATGCTGTTATCCAATATTTATTGTGGAAATGGCATATACTTACCTTTATAATTTCATCTAAACAAATATTATCTAATCAACTCTGGTTTCTCTTCACAACGTACAAATCTTTCACATAGATATTATCTAATGTCGTATTATTTATATAATAGTTATTATGTAAATGCCACATACTTATATACTTTTCGAAATAGTTATTATGGGAATGTCATACACCCATCTACATAGTTATTATGTGAATAACATACACTTATCTAAATACCTATTATGGGAATAGCATACACTTATCTAAATAGTTATAATGGGAATGTCATTCACTTATCTAAAATGGTACTGTGAAAATTAGTACGCGACAATCTAGGAAAAGAAGTATAGTGTGCTTAGTCTGCCTCATCTCTTTAGGACAGCACAGTTTCTTCTCTGTTGAGTGTCTTCCTGTACATTCCCTTGAACCTTCCACTGAGCAAGTAAACATATAAAAATACACACACACAACAATACACACACACACACACTTAGAAACTGTAAAATAAAAAGACATCCATATTTATTAAATGATTATTAAAACAGTGAAGTCTGTTTAGTACTTTTTGTGATTTTTATTTAAAAGAAACTTTGTAATATAACAGAAAGACAAAATCGTTTTCATGTAATTTAACACAATTTTGTTACAACTAAAGATAGATGACTATATTTGGTACTTGTGCGTTAATTCACCGGGAAATTATAATTTTACAAATTTATTACCAAAACCGGTTCTTGTGCGTTAATTCACCGGAAAATTATAATTTTACAAATTTATTACCCAAACTGAGAACCGTCCTTTTTCTTGACTGAAAAAGGTTGATTTCACATTGTGATTTGGGAGTGCCGCTGGTTTAAAAAAAAAAAAAAGGAGGTAAGTTAAAAAAAAAAAAAGCGTTTCTCGCTTACGACAGATCCGCCATCAACACATCCCCCCCCCCCCCCGTATTTTTTAAAGTTTATAAACCAATAGAACGGAATTGAATCAGTTCTACAAGTTAACGGTACCCATTTACAGCTGGTTAGACTGATGCGTGACACCTGTTCCCTTCCTCGCTGCCGTTGCCTTCTCTAACTCAAGATCAGAGTGAGGTACCCATTTACAGCTGGTTAGACCAATGCGTGACACCTGTTCCCTTCCTCGCTGCCGTTGCCTTCTCTAACTCAAGATCAGAGTCAGGTACCCATTTACAGCTGGTTTGACTGATGCGTGACACCTGGTTCCTTCCTCGCTGCCGTTGCCTTCTCTAACTCAGGATCAGAGTCAGGTACCCGTTTACAGCTGGTTATGGAGTGTTAGAGACTTCACCATACTAGGTCCAGCATCGAGAGATGGGGCCTACCTAGCTATAAATTGGTACTTATCTTTGAGTTAGGGAAGGAAAAGACAGCGAGGAAGGAAACTGGTCTCCCCACCTCTCGATGCTGGACCTAGTATGGTGAAGTCTCTAACACTCCATAACCAGCTGTAAATGGGTACCTGACTCTGATCCTGAGTTAGAGAAGGCAACGGCAGCGAGGAAGAGAACAGGTGTCACGCATCAGTCAAACCAGCTGTAAATGGGTACCTCACTCTGATCTTGAGTTAGAGAAGGCAACGGCAGCGAGGAAGGGAACAGGTGTCACGCATTGGTCTAACCAGCTGTAAATGGGTACCTCACTCTGATCTTGAGTTAGAGAAGGCAACGGCAGCGAGGAAGGGAACAGGTGTCACGCATCAGTCAAACCAGCTGTAAATGGGTACCGTTAACTTGTAGAACTGATTCAATTCCGTTCTATTGGTTTATAAACTTTAAAAAAATACGGGGGGGGGGGGGGGATGTGTTGTTGGCGGGTCTGTCGTAAGCGAGAAACGCTTTTTTTTTTTTTTAACTTGCCTCCTTTTTTTTTTTTTTAAACCAGCGGCACTCCCAAATCATAATGTGAAATCAACCTTTTTCAGTCAAGAAAAAGGACGGTTCTCAGTTTGGGTAATAAATTTGTAAAATTATAATTTCCCGGTGAATTAACGCACAAGAACCCTACATTTTTTTTTAATGTCATAGTACAACTTGGTATAGAGCTTACATATCTTTATTTTAAACATTTATTATAATATAAACATGTGTGTTTTTCTTTCATTTGTTATTGAATTACTGACAAAACAAAAAGCTTTAACAAACTCTGATAACAGTGAAGTCAGTCCAGATCAACTGTCATCTCCGCATCCTAAAGGTAGGCTGCAATGAAACTCGAACGCCTTCTGTCTGTTGCCATGTTAGTCCACTCTGAAAGTCTCTATTCCCTATACATATCTAGCTGATATCTTTCCACTTGCTGCGCTGACTTCTTCTTGCTTGTTTGCTTCAAGGTTTTCGTTTATCACAGTTTCAAGCAAATGCCAAATTATTTGATCTGTCCAATTTTGATCTCTTTCATCAATTCATTTTTCATTTTGTGATTATTCGCTTTATTTTTTTTTCCCATGAAATGCATTCAATTCTTTAATATACCCGCTGTTCAAGGGCCTCAGTCCTTTCTACAAAGTCCATTTTTTCCCACACTAAACAGTAACGAAGAGTATGTATACGACTTGATGAGTCTACCACCATTGAGACAATGAGATTCATGCTCGCATTGCTGTCGATTAGATCCAGATATGCAATGGCCCATACAAAAGCCTTTATATGGGTAACCACCGACAAAAGACACGTAGCTGACATCAAAGGAGCAAGAATAAAGAGGGGGATGTCATGAATGGCACAGGCAGAGGCTACGATTGGTCAGGTGACCAAGGTTAACATTGTATCTAAACGGGAAGAGTGGAGTAAGTCAGGGGTGAACTGGATAAACAACCAGCAAAGCATCATTAGCCTTGGCAGGGAGTGCAGATCTTAGGGCAATGGAAAAGCAGAGCTGGAGATTAATCAGCTGATAAGTAATCATGATGGGGATGATGACGCCATTGTGTACACTGATGGGTCTGTAGTGCGTAGTGAGAAATCAGGATGGGGCTTCTCTGCGAGAATAAAGGGCAGGGTCGTCGCTGAACAGAGTGCAGCCTACACGACAACAAACTCCAGCATGAGAATGAAGGTAGAGGCAGTTACTGCAGCACTGAGGTGGCTGTCTGAAACTCCATCAACCAGGGCAGTTATATTGTCAGACTCTCAAGCCATACTTCGCAAAGTTGAGAACGGATGGCTGCGGCAGGAATGGAAAGCATCAATAGAATCATCAGCTCTTCAAGAACTGGTGTGGATCTACTGTCCTGGTCATGCAGGGTGTGGTGAAGTGGGATGTTATAAATATTTATAGGGGACTTAGTGTACTGACTGAGATCAGCTGTGAAGGTATCTATATCTATTAAGAGTAGTGTATTATAGATAACCTTACTTGCTACCACATATCTATATATCTCAGTCAGAATTATTCTGGGATAGTGTGATGACTACGTTATGTGTCTAGGGTATGGGTATGATGAAGTGTAAGTCACAACAACAGACATATAAACAATTTAATTTAATCCACTACTCTTGACAACACTGTGACACTCACATACATATAACACTCTATGAGAATATCTTAAGGAGTCACTGATAACTTTTCAAATAACAATATGTATTCATTTCTGTTATGAATGAATATGTGTCCTGATTCAATTACAAAGGAACCAGGAATCACAATCAATTTTAATTACAAGTATATGTACAGACTTTATCAATATGAATAATGTAGTGACATATATTATTAAAAATATCCTATGTGTGTCAGTTGTGTAGTGGTAATATGAGGTAATACTGGTTTTGTTTTGTTCAAGCTCTGTTGGTATTTGTCATCATGACTTCAATAGTTTGTCTTAGGGACTAGTATTGGAGATGTTCTCAGTTCCTGATATTAAGACAATTAAATTCCCCTCTGAATGTTATTTTTACAAAGTTATTTCAAGATGAGGGGATATAATGTTGAGCTCAGCTGGCCAAATCAGCTTATCTTGCGTGATGGCGGCAGGAAAGGACTCCTCTGCTCGAATTCTCCTCTGGGCTCTGGAGACACCTCACTGATAGCTAAATGAACCAAGGAGTATGCTGTCCGACTCTGGATTCAGCAAAGCTCTGACCAGGTGCTGCTCAGTACCATCAAGACCACGGTCCCTGAAAACAAGAAGGATGTACCTTCTACTTCATAACTAATTGATACTCTAGTTCTACACTGAGCACAATACAACACAAACATTGAGTTCAGAGCGTTAGGCCAACTGTCAGCTTCATCTGAAATACTTTATACCAGCATTACCCTCCTTAATGGTCACTACGCCTCTGCACTTCCAGCATTATTTCTGTCTAATCAATCATCCAGGTGTCAGTGTACTATTTGGCCATTCCATGCCGTTTTACTTCCCTCCGACACCCTCTGTTCAGGCTGGAGCATTATAGGCTTTATCTCCTGTTTGCCACTGAACTACACATATATATACAGGCATAAATTAACAATTTACATTCAATTTTCATTAAAAGATACTGAATGGTTCAAGCTTACCACAATTTCATGGAAATAAACACAGATACGTTGATTAGCAATGAATTCTGGCACAATTACTGGCACAAATTCCCATCTGCTTATGTTCCAGGCTTTTATTTAACACAAATATGAGCTGGCTTCAACGCACTGTTGCTTTATCAAGATTATTTGCACTAGTGGTCTCGAACTAACGCTCCTAAGTGAGTATATCAGCGAGTCTAGCCAATGAGGCCACGTTTCGACAAGTGTTTGAAAAAATGTTACCTTTTCACGTCTCCCCTAACAACGAAAGATAGTATTTATAGCCCGACCAATCGTGGTTAGTCTTTCATTTGTTGCGCTCCAATCAATTTGGAGTTTACATGGTAGGCTAATTCTGTAACGTAAGATTTTTTTCAAACACGTTATAAAAAAATTTTATGAGCAGAAATGATTCCATGCTGTCAGGCATCCCCACTATTTTATTTTGGGTATAATTTATTAATTCCTGGACTATTTGCGTAACGTTTTACATATTCTTTGTCAGCAAGCCCTAAGGAACCCAAATATCCAAATTTAAAAGAGCTACGTGGCTGCGTTCAAAATATGTATTTTCTACCTCCTGTTTCGAAGATGTGCTGTCTGGGTACTGTTATGTTTTCAACCGTAAACCCATCTATTGTTATCTTTCCTAATAAGCGTTTTTTATGATTTATAAACCTAACTCTGGGATGGGTAATGTATTTTATCACTGTCCGTCTGAAAAAAAGTTAGTGCATGTAGTCTTACACGCGTGATGGCAGCATTTGTGTATCGCGCGACGCGGGTTGGGGGTGGCATTAATAGCGAGACGCGTGTTTAATTTTGCATGCGTTCGGCTTTATTCGCCCCTCTCTCTTCTCGCTATCCTTTAGTCCATCTGTCTTTTGATCTTGGTAACATAGTGTAGAAAAAGACATGAATGGAATTTAAAATTTAGGTCAACTTGCATATTTCAAGGTTTTCTTAGAAAGGCAGCACATTTTATTGTGTGTTTGGGAAACGCGTGTATGTTGCAGAAGGCCTTTAATATCAACGTGAAAGCGTTACAATTTGCCGACGAAGTAGAAAACAAGGGGGAATTTCGAGTACCTTCTTTGTGACAGCACTGTTATTTACCATTGCTCTTTTCTTTTATTTATTATATGTATTTATTAGGCTTTATATTTACTTGATAATTTATATATGGGGATTAGAATATTCCACGACACCTCCCCTCTTAAAACAGACATTATATGTCAGTCCTTTATTCTATATTCACATAGAGAAATTTATTATTATTTCTGGGGTTTACGGTGATTCTCATCACACGGATGGCGGCTTAAAAAATCCGCTCCCAAATTGGTTTTTCCAGATATATACTCAATGCTAAAATTATATGGAGCCAGAAGTAAAGACCATCGGAGTAACCTAGAGTTCTCATGCTTAGCCTGTGCTAGAAACGATAAAGGTTTGTGGTCTGTTTGCAACTTAAATGCCTTCCCATATAGATAAATATTGAATTTCTTTATCGCCCATATTACTGCAAGACATTCTTTTTCGCTAGTTGAGTAGTTGATTTCAGCTTTATTCAACTTTCTGCTAGCATATGCCACTGGGCTTAATTCCCCATCCAATGCATCTGATTTCTGTAGTAGAGTTGCTCCTAGCCCAATATTACTTGCATCCGTCCTTACTATGAATTCTTGACTTAAGTCAGGTAATTTCAAAATGGGTTTACTTGTGAGCTTTTCCTTCAATTCTTGGTAAGTCATTTCACATTGTGGTGTCCATGTAATGCGATCTGGATGTCCTTTACGTGTCAATTCAGTTAACGGTGCACATATGGAATTAAAGTTTTTGATATACTTCTGGTAGAAACCACATAATGAGACAAAGGATCTCACGTCCTTCTTGGTTTGTGGTCTCGGGGCTTTCTGTAGTTTCTCTAAATTCTTTGGGTCAGGGGTCATGTTTCCCTGATAAACTGTGTGTCCCAAAAATTCCAATTCTTTACATCCAACGCAACATTTGGTTGGTCGGGCTGTTAAATTTGCCTCCCTAAGTCGATCAAACAGCATGTTCAGAGAGTCAATGTGTTCCTCAAATGTTTCTGTTGCTATAAGGATATCATCCATAAAATTTGTTATACAGGGATTATTCAGAGGATCCAATAATTTTCTCATCATTCTAGAGAAGACACTAGGCGCATTCTTCAATCCAAATGGCAATCTATTAAACTCATAGTGTCCCTCTGAGGTACTAAAAGCTAGGTATGGTCTAACCTCAGGCTTTACTGGAATCTGATAATATCCTTTACTCAGATCCACTTTAGAGAAATATTTAGCTTTATTTAGTCTGGCAAACAGCTGATTTGTATCCGGCAATGGATCCACCTGTCCTTCTGTAATAGCATTCAGTCTCCTGTAATCTATACAGAGTCTATGTTCTCCAGAGGGCTTCCTTAAGAGTACAACACCGGAACTATACGACGACTCACTGTGCGAAATAATTCCTTCCTTCAACAGATAGTCTATCTCTTCCTTCAAAGCTTTCTCCTTAGCAAACGGAATCGAATATGGTTTCATACAGACAGGTGTGGAGTCTATTAGTTTCATATCATATTCCAATAGGTTTGTATGCCCTGGTCGGTCTGTTAACACCTCTGCATGATTATTTAGAACCTGTTGCACTCTCTCTTTCTGAGTTTTCGTTAAATGTGTACTGATTTTCACCTGTGCTGCTGTCTCACAGGGGTGTAATGGATATTCAAATGATGAAAGTGGTTCCTTTTTCATCTCCATGGCGATGGACAAGGTCAACAAGTGTGTCTCTTCCTGATGTTCTCTTTCCAAATATTTCTTCAGGAGATTCACATGATAGATTTTTTCTTTCCCCTTCTTATCTATCTTATAATTTGTTCTAGACACCTTCTCTAGAACTGTATATGGACCCTGCCATCCAATTTGTAACTTATTCTGACTCCCAGGCAAAAGAAGCAGTACTTTCTCTCCCACAGCCAAATTTCTGTCCTTCGCCTTCCTGTTATAATAGGCAGCATGTTTCTTCCTGGCTTGTTTCAAATTTTCATTGGCAAGTTTCCAGCCAGTTTTTAACCGAGTGGTCAGCTCATTCACATATTGGTATGAAGATGTAATGTTTTCCTCTGCCTTTTCATCAGTCCACGTTCTTAACAAAGCTTCAAGTGGACCTTTTATTGGCCTTCCAAACAATAATGTTGCCGGGGCCATACCGGTTGAACTATGGGGTACCTCCCGATAAGCAAAGAGGGCGGCGTGCAGGTACTGGTCCCATGTATCTGGTTTTTCGTGTGCCAACTTTCTCAGGATCGACATCAATGTGCCGTTAAATCTTTCCACTTGGCCGTTCCCTTGGGGATGATACACACTACAATGGAAGTGTTTGGCCTGGAAGATCCTGAAAACTTCTTCAGTTAGTTTCCCCTTGAACTGAGAGCCATTATCAGTCAAGATTTGATTGGGAAAGCCTAACCTTGTGAAAATTGTGAGCAATGCCTCTGCCACATGTTTTGAATCAATCGATGACAGGGCTACTGCCTCTCCCCACATAGAACAAGTGTCCACCAGAGTCAGAATGTAGCTGTTCCTTCTCTTGGTTCGGGTGAGAGGTCCCACAAGATCCACGGCAACTCTCTCAAAGGGTGTTCCCACTATGGGCATTTCCCCCAGAGTTGCTGGTGCAGTCCAATGTTTAGGTGCTACTCGTTGGCACTCTGGACAGGATTTTACATATCGTTTGATATCTTCAGTTATTCCTGGCCAGAAATAGTGACAAGCTATTCGCTGTCCTGTTGCGCTGATTCCCATATGACCACTGAAGGGAATCGCATGCCCTAGTTCCAACACTTTAGTCCTATATGAAGTGGGAAGGACCAGCTGTCCGTGACCATTGGATTCAGATCCAGCCTTCCTATATATCAGTTTGTTCTTCATATAAAACTCTCCCTTGCCTGGAGGTGTATGAGATTTGGGCAACTTCTTGAAACATGGCTTGAGTGTTTTGTCCTCAGCCTGTGCCTTCCTCATCTCATCTGGGTGAGTATTTATGGGATTATCCTCCTCCTTCTTTGTCTGTGATCTGGTCTGCACTGTTGCCAATATCACAGGTCTCTTGGGATTCCCCAAGAAGACATATCTACACCCCAATATTAGAGGGTAGATTGGCTCATTTATCACTGCTGCTTTTATGATTCCTTCCACATATCGCGTTTTCACTTTTATTCGGGCGACGGGAAGTGTCATGGTAGCTACATCCTTGGTTGCAGTTTGAATCTCCACTGTTTCCGTGGTGTATTGATCGGCCTGCACCAGGTGAGAACTCACAACGGAATCGTAATCCAAACCGGTATCATATAAACATCTTATAGTGACACCATTACAGATGACATCTTCACACACTGGGGGGTGGTATGGTTCCTGTAATTCTTCAGGTTTGCCCTTCTTTTCCTTTTTCCCCGATGTCATAGCAGCAAAATGAGGAGGTTTCCTTCTACAATGGTCAGTGTCATGATTGTTCATCTTACAATTTTTACACCACCTTTTTCCTTGGTTGAAAGATTTTCTTTCATCATATTTCCTTTCATCGAATTGTGGGAATTTATTTTTATTGTCATACCGTGGCCTATCAAACTGGTGCTTACCTTTATTTTGATCCTTAGGATCAAATTTATTAAAGTTCTGTGGTGCCCTAAAGTTATCCACTTGTTTCTTTTTATTACCTGTTACCTCTGCTTGAGCTGCTTGATACCTTTCAGCAACATTTAGCAACTCATCCAGCCTCTCTGCACCTTGTTCCATGAGAAACTTTCTCAGGTCTGGAGCCATGGACTCTCTTAGTTGCTCTATAAGGACCATTTCCTTAAGATCTTGGGTTTTCCCCAGAGAAGTCCATTTCTCCAAGTATGTCTCTATTCGTGCAGAGAACTGGTGATATGTTTCACCTGACAGTAGTTTAGCATTCCTAAATTTTTTCCTATAAAATTCTGCATTCTTTTCATACCTTAACAAAAGAGCCTGCTTTAGCATGTCATAATTTTCCTGATCACCTCTGCTCATTTTTGCAAAAACTTCATAAGCTGCCCCACGAAGTCCCTGAGATAACTTTAAGCTCCACCTTTCTCTCTCTAACCCATACGTGGTAGCTAATAGTTCATACCTATTTAGGTAGCTCTCTATATCATCGTCTTTCTCAACAAAATGATCTAAATGAAAATTCATAGCTGAGGTTGAGGCTCCTTGAGTAACCGTAGCATCAGAGGCAAAGGGACTGGCACCATTTTCAGGAGCATGGCCTTGAAACTCAAACTCAATTAGTCGTAACTCATGTTCCCTTTGTAATCTTTTATCTTCTGCTTCCCTTTCTGCAGCTAATTTCCTCTCTTCCCTTTCTGCAGCTAATTTCTTCTCTTCTCTTTCTGCAGCTAATTTCTTCTCTTCTCTTTCTGCAGCCTGTCTTCTTTCCTCGGCTTCCCTTTCTGCAGCTAATCTTTTGTCTTCTCTTTCTGCTTCCAATTTCTTAGCCTCAGCCTCAATCTGCAACCTCTTAATTTCCCTTTCAGCCTCTAACCTTCTTTCGGCTTCAAACCTTCTTTCTTCGCGTTCAATAAATTTGTCACATTCCGTGGTGACATAGGCAACCATAACTTGCCCATCTAATCCTAACTCTTTTGCAGTCTGAACAGCAGCAGATCAAAACTTGGCCAGGTCCGCCATTGTCTATCAGGTAAATTTCTACAATGTCTAACCAACAATTTAATCTCTAAATATATCTAATGGACAACACAGGCACCGTGAGCTCAACCTTATTTAATTCCACCCAAGGATACCTTTTAATTCTTATATTCCCTGAAGTGAATTACCCCCAATATTTTTAATAGGGAAAGATTCAAAATCCCAAGAGCGAGACCCCAATATATGTGGTGAAGTGGGATGTTATAAATATTTATAGGGAACTTAGTGTACTGACTGAGATCAGCTGTGAAGGTATCTATATCTATTAAGAGTAGTGTATTATAGATAACCTTACTTGCTACCACATATCTATATATCTCAGTCAGAATTATTCTGGATAGTGTGATGACTACGTTATGTGTCTAGGGTATGGGTATGATGAAGTGTAAGTCACAACAACAGACATATAAACAATTTAATTTAATCCACTACTCTTGACAACACTGTGACACTCACATACATATAACACTCTATGAGAATATCTTAAGGAGTCACTGATAACTTTTCAAATAACAATATGTATTCATTTCTGTTATGAATGAATATGTGTCCTGATTCAATTACAAAGGAACCAGGAATCACAATCAATTTTAATTACAAGTATATGTACAGACTTTATCAATATGAATAATGTAGTGACATATATTATTAAAAATATCCTATGTGTGTCAGTTGTGTAGTGGTAATATGAGGTAATACTGGTTTTGTTTTGTTCAAGCTCTGTTGGTATTTGTCATCATGACTTCAATAGTTTGTCTTAGGGACTAGTATTGGAGATGTTCTCAGTTCCTGATATTAAGACAATTAAATTCCCCTCTGAATGTTATTTTTACAAAGTTATTTCAAGATGAGGGGATATAATGTTGAGCTCAGCTGGCCAAATCAGCTTATCTTGCGTGATGGCGGCAGGAAAGGACTCCTCTGCTCGAATTCTCCTCTGGGCTCTGGAGACACCTCACTGATAGCTAAATGAACCAAGGAGTATGCTGTCCGACTCTGGATTCAGCAAAGCTCTGACCAGGTGCTGCTCAGTACCATCAAGACCACGGTCCCTGAAAACAAGAAGGATGTACCTTCTACTTCATAACTAATTGATACTCTAGTTCTACACTGAGCACAATACAACACAAACATTGAGTTCAGAGCGTTAGGCCAACTGTCAGCTTCATCTGAAATACTTTATACCAGCATTACCCTCCTTAATGGTCACTACGCCTCTGCACTTCCAGCATTATTTCTGTCTAATCAATCATCCAGGTGTCAGTGTACTATTTGGCCATTCCATGCCGTTTTACTTCCCTCCGACACCCTCTGTTCAGGCTGGAGCATTATAGGCTTTATCTCCTGTTTGCCACTGAACTACACATATATATACAGGCATAAATTAACAATTTACATTCAATTTTCATTAAAAGATACTGAATGGTTCAAGCTTACCACAATTTCATGGAAATAAACACAGATACGTTGATTAGCAATGAATTCTGGCACAATTACTGGCACAAATTCCCATCTGCTTATGTTCCAGGCTTTTATTTAACACAAATATGAGCTGGCTTCAACGCACTGTTGCTTTATCAAGATTATTTGCACTAGTGGTCTCGAACTAACGCTCCTAAGTGAGTATATCAGCGAGTCTAGCCAATGAGGCCACGTTTCGACAAGTGTTTGAAAAAATGTTACCTTTTCACGTAAGCGTTTTTTATGATTTATAAACCTAACTCTGGGATGGGTAATGTATTTTATCACTGTCCGTCTGAAAAAAAGTTAGTGCATGTAGTCTTACACGCGTGATGGCAGCATTTGTGTATCGCGCGACGCGGGTTGGGGGTGGCATTAATAGCGAGACGCGTGTTTAATTTTGCATGCGTTCGGCTTTATTCGCCCCTCTCTCTTCTCGCTATCCTTTAGTCCATCTGTCTTTTGATCTTGGTAACATAGTGTAGAAAAAGACATGAATGGAATTTAAAATTTAGGTCAACTTGCATATTTCAAGGTTTTTCTTAGAAAGGCAGCACATTTTATTGTGTGTTTGGGAAACGCGTGTATGTTGCAGAAGGCCTTTAATATCAACGTGAAAGCGTTACAATTTGCCGACGAAGTAGAAAACAAGGGGGAATTTCGAGTACCTTCTTTGTGACAGCACTGTTATTTACCATTGCTCTTTTCTTTTATTTATTATATGTATTTATTAGGCTTTATATTTACTTGATAATTTATATATGGGGATTAGAATATTCCACGACACAGGGGTACGTGGCAATGAGACAGCTGACAGACTGGCCTCGAGAGCACCTATAGTGGGGACACTGGACACGGACAAGGGAGAGATGCTAAGGGCAATGAATGATTGCCTGCTGGATAATGACACTGCAACGAATGAATCAACAAAGCTGAGACTGTTGGAGTTTGGCATCAAACGTGAGACTGGCAGAAATGGACGTGAGAGAGGATGCATCCGTCGTATGTACAACCAGCGTGCTACAGGTACAATTACCATTCATACTCTTCGACATTTGATGAACGAACGAACGAACGAACTTTATTTTGGAAGGGTTGAGAATTGGGCGCGCAGGCCCGTCTAACATTCTGCCCTTTCACTCTCATTAATCTTGCATACTATATCCTTTTATTCCCACGTATTACTTTAAGCATTAATTTAAAGGCATGCAACATTATAAAGTTAACATAACAGCATTCATTTACAGTATACAATCATAATAAAAAATGAGTAGCCTAGGTTTTTTAAAAATAAACAAGATAGTGACTGAAGAAAAATAATAATAATAAAAATAAAATAATATAAACAAAACAATAAATAAATAAGTTATGTATACCGACACTCACTTATGCGGTCAAAACGTCTAATCTGTAGTATTTTTGAATGTGTCATCAATCCTCAATACAAAAATTACAAAACCACATTCTCGCTTACATCCATACATTCTTGGCGGAAATTGAAATAATAATAATAACACTTTCGTGCGCACTTCTGTAGCAGAAAAAGTCTTTCAGCAGTTTAAAAAAAAAAATTATATCTGCATGTACATCACCCATTTAAGCAAACGGAAACTTTCACATCTCTAAAGTACAGTGCTATGCGGGTACATTCTCACATACATTACATTATATAATAGTATTACATGGATATAAAACAAATTATTCCCATTAAAAACGAGCAGAAGAGGAAAAGAAATGTTGACCTATGGATGAGATGTTGACAGGCAAATGATGTTTTTATGGGGGTAGATAATCAGTGTTTAGGAAGTGTTTGAAAAGTGCTTTGTTAAATGAATATTGTGTAGGTAGGCTTTTTAGGTGGTGTGGAAGGCTGTTCCATAAGTAGGCTCCAGAGTAGGCTAGACTCTGTTTGAACAGGTCGATCCTAGGTTTGGGCAGACGTAACTGATGTAATTGTAGTCCCTCTCTTCTACTGGTTTGAAACAATGATCGTAGGTACGACGGAGCATTGTTTGATAGAATTGCGTGAGTCAGCTTGGCTTTGTTGTAGAGAAGACGTTTTTTCAGGGACAGTATTGTGGGTTCTTTTCCTGTCCTTGTGTGTGATATCGTGCGATTATCGGTGATCAGACGTATTGCTCTCTTATGCAGGGAGTGCAGTCTCTTTGAGGTGGAAGCAGGGCAACCATCCCATAGTGTAGAGCAGTAATCTAGATGTGTCTGTATATGTGAGGTGTAGAACAATAGTCTAGTGTCTGCGTCTAAGAAGTGTTTTATTTTGGCTAGCTGGTACGTCTTTTGAGCTAAGTGTTTGGTTAAATTCCGTACATGGATGGAGACTGAGCACCTATGGGTTTGCCCGGAGTGCAGTGAGGTCGATTCTGATTAACAATTAACAATTAACAATTAATTAATTAATCTCACCTTCAAGTATATTTTGTTTTTTATTTGTTCTTTTCCTTTCATAATGAATGTTAATATTTGATTCATAATGTTGGACGTAGTTTTGATTACTCATATTCTTTTATTTATTTCTGTTCATACTTGCCATCCGTATTTATCACTTAAAGTGGACGCTGATGATTATCTTAGTCACCAAATACTCCATAATATTTAATAATGTATATCCACCAGGTTAACTCATCAAATACAACAAGTGAATGATTCAACATAATGTCAGCTAATATAAGCACTCCCTGGTTGCTGGTGTGGTTCTTGACTGCCCTCTCGTTTTGTTGGCTGTGAACGAAGTCCAAGAGACATTATACTAAGTACAAAATTCCACCATTTCCTGTGAAACCCTGGCCGATTGTTGGACATTTCTTCCTGATGTTTGGAGACTTTCGAGAAAAAATGAAACAATGGAGAAGCAAAACAGGTAACATCTATAGTTTGGATATTGTGGGACAACTCCATATCCTGGTTCACGATGTTAAAGATATCAAAGAAATTTGGATCAAACACGCAGACAGTATTCCAAACCTTCAACACAATTTCGGCGATGATATTCTCGGCGAAGACAACAAAGGAATAATCGGAGCTAGGGACGAAAACTGGAAAGAACAAAGAGCGACATCGTTGTCAATTCTCCGGTCTCTTGGAATGGGTAGAAATATCATGGCAGAAAGAATTCAAGAGGAGGTATCAGTTTTTCTAACTAAACTTGAGATTTTAAAAGGACAGCCCGAAAACATACAAAAACTACTCAATGTCAGCGTTTCAAACGTCATTTGTTCAGTTGCAGTCGGAAGAAGATTCGAACATGAAGATAATTATTTTATTCGTTTAGTTGGGTCTGTGAATACCATGATGAAGTATTTTAATACCATGTTGCTGCTAACCCCGTTTAAACAGCTGTATTGGCTTCCCGGAGATCTATTCCACGCGAAGAAATGGTTCAGAGCCTCTGTGGAAATAACTGAAGAGTTCAGTAGACCATACACTCTGAAACTCAAAAACGAATTTAACGAAAACGAGCAGGCGGACAACTTTGTTACCGCCTACCTCAACGAGATGAAGAAAATGAGAGATAAAGGTGTGAACTCCAACTTAGACGATGCAAATTTAATTGTGATAATCAGAACTCTTTTCATTGCAGGAACAGAAACTGCTACCACCGCAATTTTATGGTGTCTTCTATACATGCTTCACTATCCTGAGATACAGGAAAAAATATATCAGGAAATTGAGACGAATGTCGGAACTGACCGTGTTCCGAACATGGCTGATAAACACAAACTTACTTATTTGAATGCAGTCATCATGGAAACTCTACGATTGGCTAGTATTTCTGCAATTGGTTTTAGGAGAGAAGTCAATGTACCTTTTGAACTTCACGGCTTTGAGTTTCCTAAAGGAAGCGTAGTTTGGCCTGTTTTGGACTCAGTTCATCATGATAAAGAAACATGGGGAGATCCCGACAACTTTCGGCCCGAGAGATTTATTGATAAACATGGATCCGTCATCAACCACGAAGAATTTATTCCATTTTCAATTGGGGCAAGAGCGTGCCTGGGAGAAGCTCTGGCAAGGATGGAGTTATTCCTATTCCTTTCTGCCATGTTCCAGCGTTTTAAATTTGAACCCGCTGACAGGTCTGGTGGGCTTCCAACATTAAAGGAATCTTTTGGAACAACATTGGTGCCTCAGCCATTTAAACTTAGAGCCACTGAGCGCAAAACTTAACTGATATGTTAAAAGTGGTATGTGTATAAATATAGTGGCTGCAAATTAACAGTCCTCTCATACACCAGGTTAATAATACACTGTTGTTAATATCAACTTGTATTATGTACAACAGCCACCATATTTTCATTGAAAATGGTGAAATAATGTTCAGTATTTATTTGCTAATTCAGATGTGTAAAGTAGCAAGAAAGTGTGGATTTTTTAACTTGTTCTTGCTGTTTGTATTTTAGTGATTTCCAATAAATGTACGTACACGTCACAGAAACTACTACTTTGTGTGTTAACAGAGTGGCGACTACTTAGTGTGTTAACAGGGTGGCGACTACTTGGTGTGTTAACAGAGTGGCGACTACTTGGTGTGTTAACAGAGTGGAGACTACTTGGTGTGTGTAATCACAGTAGTGACTTCATGGTGTGTTATCACAGTGGCGACTACTTGATGTGTTAACACAATGACTTTCTTTACTACTGTTCGCGCTCTTTAATCACTATATTATAAGTGTCCGATAGACACACCTAACACTTAACAGTTGGCCAGTGAATACACTGCTAAAGATCGCAGTAATTATACATTTTGACTCAAATAATTTGAAGATAAAATTTTTTTATCCTCAATATTTCTTATATCATTAAATACGTTTACTCAGCCGTATACAGTACAGGCATACCTCGCTTCGCTTTATTGCGCTTCGTAGATATTGCGCTTTTTTTTTTCAAACTATTCATGTTTATTTATCAGAACGTGCCTTCTTCTTCCGACAGATTTTGGCTCTCCACCAGCAAAAAGATTACGATTCGCTGAAGGCTCAGATGATGAAGATTAGCATTTTCTTGGCAAGAAAGTATTTGTAATTTTACAATACACTGTTGTTTTTTAAAAGACCTAGCGCTATTGCGCACGTAATATACATAGTGTAACATGTTCTAGGCTTTTATATGCACTGGGAAGCCAAAATATGGGTATGACCCGCTTTATTGCGATATTTGCTTTATTGCGGTGGTCTGGAACCGAACCTGCAATATCTCCGAGGTATACCTGTATAAAAAATATTTTTATTTTGTTTTAAAAATTAACTGTTTTAAATATCTGAGTCGCGATATTTGGGCGGTGTCCACCACACTTGTTATAAACGTAAAATGTGCCCGCGTTACAAAACAGGTGGAGGACCCCTGATGAACATCATATTCAAACAGGTGTGCAAGAATACTTAACATATCATGACGTCTATGAATTGTATCAAACAATAAAAATGACACATAGAGACAGAATACGAATCATTTGAAGCAAGAGATCAACGTTTACAAACGAATTTAATACGGAATCAACAGCAAATAACAATGAATCAAATTAATCACTAAGTAAATGTTTGGAAACTGAAAGAAAAATAGATATAGTCTTCCAACAGATAGACAGAGAAGTAAGCAAAGTCACCTAAGTGTTGATGAACTAAAATATGCGCACAGCAGAATAAAAATGTGATTTCAAAATTAGGGAAAAATGAATCTATTGTGGAGCCAAATATTTTCAAGAAGATATTAATGCATTGAAGCCGTAGACTGGCTTTTGCGATAATGGAAAACAGAGTATTAAGGGAGTGTCCTCATTCGATCTAAATGCTGTTTATCACAAGAAGTCTTAGCAGCCCCCCAAATAAAAAAAAAACGCTGAATAATTTTAGAAGTACAGCCATTTGAGCTTTCAAGCGCCTATTGAACAAAAGATGAAATGAGGACACTGGCGATGAATATGACACACATTAAGGAAATCTGTTGATAGCATTACACACCAGTTCTTGTTCTGGAATCCACAAGGTATAAGAAGCAGAGGTACATCGCAAAATACATGAAGAAAAAAACAAATAGGCAACTTACAGGACAAAGATCGGACGACATTGAAATACCTGGAGCTTATGGTACGGGACAGGAAGACTTAGCATACGTTTGTTGAAAGTCTACGCTACTTGGGGAACTGAGGGGATTGGTGATGATGAATATGAGCTTTTGGTTGACTTGTCCATATTTGCTAAGTTTTTAATGGCTTTAAGTTTCTACAGGATGGAGCTAGACGACCTCATGTCCAACCCTCTTTAGCTGCCTTTTACGAAACTGCTTGGTATGGCTGTTAAGCATGGATAACAACAAAAAATAATAACCACAAAGTTACCTTCTTTAATAAATGGATGCATGAACAGAATATAATGAATGACAAGATAATCATTATGGAACTGATGACAAGAACCAGACAAGTGCCAGTTGAACTAATGACGGGAAGAAGACGCTGGCGATGGATAGGACACACATTGAGGAAACCTCTTGATAGCATTACTAGACTATTGTTGTTCTGGAATACCCAGAGTAAGAGGTGTAGAGGAAGAACCGACAAAAAATGGAGATGGGAACTGGAGACAGACACGAAATGGATAAAGAAAACATGGAAATACTTTCAGAGGATGGTACAGGACAGAAGTATGTTGAAGGCCTATGCTCCATGGGGAACTCTCGGGTAATGATGATGTTGGGTCGGAGTGGCTCAGAGGTATGACGTCCGAGTCTAGTTCTGGAGGTATCGGGTTCGTTCCCAGCATAGGGAATATAATTGATGGAAATTTTTCAGAACCAGTGGTTCCTTGTAATGTCATACTCCCATCCCCCCCACCCCCCCACCCCCTCCCCCACACACCTGATCACCTGGGTAGTGAGATCTCCTGGGTAGTGAGATCTCCTGGGTAGTGAGATCTCCTGGGTAGTGAGATCTACTGGGTAGGACGATCTCCTGGGTAGTGAGATCTCCTGGGTAATGAGATCTCCTGGGTAGTGAGATCTCCTGGATAGTGAGATCGGATGCGTAGCCTTCTTGGATAAGGGCGAAAAAAATACGAGATCTCGTGTGCAAGTGGCGCATGTTAAAAATCCCTCGGAATGCAGTTGGAAATCGTAAAGATAAGGCCATACGGCCACTAACTAAAAACAATAGGAAACCTACCTACTGCAAAAATATTTATAGAATGTGTGATTCCTGTATGCACATATTGGGATCCTCACCGGTGCTACGGAGTTCGTGCACTGTGCTGAGATCCTCCTTGTAATTTCTAAGGGAGGAGATCGGAGCACTTATAGTGTTGTCCGTGTGCATTGAAGATGGTGTTTAAATCCAAACTAAACTAGTGGGTAGTGATGACAAGTTCTAGGGTTCCCTGCAAGTTTATAGAATATTTTTTTCATCACCTTTTATCACAGTGGGAGCCGCGGTAGTACAGTGGTAAGTACAATGGCTTCCTACCACGGTGTTCCATGGTTCGATCCCCAGTTGAGATGGGATTTTTTAGACCGCAAACGGCTCTAGGGTCAACCCAGCCTCATAAATTGGGTACCAGAGCAACTCTGGGAAGGTTAAGACGGCCAACGTGATGCTGACTACATCACCCTTAGTGTGCCGATGGTCGAGAAAATATGGGCCTAACACCATATTCCCAATATGCCCCAATGGGCGTGTAACTGGATTCTTTACCTTTCTTTTTTATCACAGAGAGTTTTCTGTCTTTGTTATGCTGTGTTTACAGGGTGAATACACGGAGAAGAGATAGAAGTGAAAATGACACAGACGACATGGAAATAACTTAAGCTGATGGCACGTGACAGAAGAACTCAATACTGCTCTTGGGGACCTAAAGGGTGTTGATTGATTGATTGATTGATTGATTGATTGATTGATTGATTGATTGATATACTGTGTCATCCGCAAAGATATCTCCATGCCGTGGTCATGTTGTCTGCAGTTTCATAAAAGTTGACAGACATTTCGCGACATCCTTTCTCCACGTTTATGGTTCTTTCAGAAATTTTTAAAAATTTCAGGCAAAATTTCTGAACAGTTTATAAAAAAGTTACGTTGTAGAAATGGAGAAGTGAGCTAGGCAAGTGGCAGTGGAACAAGAGAATAAGATGCTGGCTATAGATAGCACACAGTAAAACCGATGATATCAGTACAAATCAGCATCTGTTAAGAAGGGCAGTATTGATGGTGACGATGATGATGATAATATTGTAGAAAATAAATACCAACTTTCTTTATGACGGGTAACTTCGAAAAAAAAGGCACAAGGGAGAGCATAAAGTTAATTCAGAACTCAGGAAGTTTTAGAGTTGTTTCCCTTGGCTTGTTGGAAACGACAATATGTGTTCCTTTGGAGGATGTATGGAAATCGGGGCTGTTTACTTTCCAATGTAAGGAGATAACGTATGCAGTTTAAATGTAAACGTTAAATTCGTTTATATTTTAAAAAATTACTTAAATATTTGCGTTACATTACAATCGTGCATTGCGTTGTCTAAGTGCATCTATACAGGCCATGAGAATACACGTAAACAGGTACGAAAACACGCAGTCAAAGAAAGTGAATTTGAAGAAATATACATATAATGAGCTTAAATAGCTGCAACACGTCACTAATATTATAAATATACAATTTAATTGAAATTTTGCAATTATTCATTTTTAAAAAAAATAGCATGTCATTGTAGCTCCGCCGTTTAAACATACGAACTATAAATGACTCTTCACAATTCTTCTTTATACCACTGATAGTAGAGGCAATTTAATGTAATATAAACACATACATTACGATACCTTTAAACAAATTAATGGTTTAACATTTAAAAACAAAAAAATCCAAACCAGACGAAATACCCAGACAATATGTAGAGCCGTACACATAACGTGGCAGCAGTATAGGCAAAGTTAGAGGATATAACATAGGAATATAAAAGGCAACACGAGCTTTTGTTGCTTTGAGAAACATGTGAATTAAAAGAAATAAAGTCCAACAAAAACATCATAATCTTCAACTCAAATTTTTATTTCTGTTTAAATAGGACTTTTGCCTCTTTTTGCAAAGGTTCACTCCGTTCATCCTAGACAAGGTCCGTCAGTTATATCAGGGCGCTTGTCCAAATATAAAAGACCGTGTGGCCTAGTGCTAATTTTTTTTTTAAATCAGGCCCACTTATATATTAACAGCATCGAGCTTAAACTTAACGTGTTTCTCTCTATAGATTACATTTTCTAAGTAACATCATTTGACAGTGTTCAGTACATAAATACGCAATAATAATAGGAAACTCTGTATAGAGTTTCGTATCAAACTCTGTATAGAGTTTCCTATCATTATTGCGTATTTATGATCTGAACACTGTCATATGATGTTACTTACAGCAGGAGATGATCTGATCATCATTTGTGCCACCTCCGTCAGACAACGGTTTCAGCCCTTTTATCTCCTTAATACTATACGAGGGCTGGTCTACTGTGGTCATGACTTTTAAGTGTCAGCCTTCTGTTGATTTTTCCTCCTGCGCAGGAATCGAACTTACTCCATATTGGTTGCCAATACTGTGAAAGAAATAATTTTGGTGCATATAAATAACCATCCTTGATTCCATAGCCCATTGCGGTTGTTCCACAGTCAACATGACGCCTTCCCGCAGTTTGACCGAGCCTTTTAAGTGCCACGTATGTTCCTTCTAGCTCTATGGCTGCAGTATAAATATACAAATTTGCAGATCTGATATAAACACATAAGCGAATGTCTATCTTATAGGAAGCCGGATAAAGAGAATGTCAATTATAATTAATACTAGCAATAACCCGCCAAACTTGACGGGTTTTTAATTATAGTGTGCTGTTTCCGTTCCCGGATGAGCAGATAGAAGTACATTCTTAGAGTGTTTTTGGTTTCTTTCCAGTATACAGTGTAATCAAACTGTTCATGAACACCGTCATTTGAACGCTTTTCTTTGTTGATTGTAACTATTTTCGGGAGAGTATATATAATGGAAACAATACAATTTTTCAACTCCGTTGCATTCCTCAGCTGTGACCAACGTACACACGGCGAGAATTATGTTATTTTAGATTCAATTTAAAAGTTCTTTGATGACAACATTTCGTGTGAAAGTGCATGGATTGTTTTCAAAGAGTGTTCCCTGATAATAAGTGGTATTAACAAAAACTTTCAAGTTTTCATGGTTTGTACATCGGGTTACGGCGACATGAGCTGGCGCTACTAATTTCGTGAAAGAATAAAAAAATAAAACCAAAGTATTTGTTTTATATAACACCCACGCCGCGCAAGTTCCACACCGTGCGTTGCGCACTTTTTTTTTCTGGCGCGAGTTACTATTTTGAGTGAGACCGACCGACGTAACATACATCGGTAATTATGTTAGTGTAATAATTATATGTATAAAATATTATATATATATATATATATATATATATATATATATATATATATATATATATATATATATATATATATATATATATATATATATATATATATATATATATATATATATATATATATATATATTATCTTTGAGCTTCTCAGATCTGCTTAAATCAGTCTATACGTTGATTTATGGTTTTAAAATGGACCTCCATTTCTTTTGCCTCTTTCACATCTACCAAGCGATTGGCAAAGTGATTAGAGCGCTTGCCTCTCGCGGCAGAGGTACCGAGTTTTAAAAACGGTGGCATCACGCTCCAGTCTACCCAGCTGTAAATGGGTAACTGATTCTGCTACTGAGTAAGGGAAGGCAAAGGCAGTGAGGAAAGAAACTGGTCATCCAATTTCTCGAAGCTTGACGTAGTATACTAAAGTCTCTAATACCTCACTTCCCTGCGGCAGTATCTGCTATGGGACGACCATTACCTATTTAACTTAACACCTACATACCTTTATGTCTTTCCACCTTTTTAACTTAACACCTACACATACCTTTATGTCATTCCACCTTTTTAACTTAACACCTACACATACCTTTATGTCATTCCACCTTTTTAACTTAACACCTACATACCTTTATGTCATTCCACCTTTTCAGGTATATCGTCGTAACCATTTCTCGTATCGCTCTATATTGAACATTGAACCACCACTGTAGGTAGTTTGTCTTACAGAAAGCCTACACCAAAGCATTCGTGTGCTCATACAGGGATGATTTTTAACAGCCATTAGTTTTACATTTTGAGGTTGCCAGAACTGTGAGAAAAATCCCCAATTTGGGGTATTGCCAGGGCAGGATTATCCATTAGGCTAAGTAGGCTGTAGTCTATGGAACCGGAGCTCGTGAAGGCTCGTGCATGTTAAACATTAAAAATGCATATATTTATGTACAAAAAGAAGATGTTTGAACTTTGCAATCGCATTTCATAACGTTCTAAAAAGACAGTAAAAACTAAAATAGCTTAAAAGACACAATGTACCTCGGCAAAATCATAACGGTGCATGAGCTATTTGCTGTACTAATAAACATTAATAAAAAATAATTACTAATAAAGGAGGTAAGCAATGCTAAGGAATAATACTTCGAAACATTCAAAATGGTTGGCTACGGTATGAATGGAAAACATTCATTGAATCTTCGAGTCTGCAGGAGCTGGTGTGGATCTACTGTCCTGGTCATGCAGGGCTATGCGGTAATGAGAGAGCTGACAGACTAGAATCAAGAGCCATCATAGTGAGGACACTGGATATGGATAAGGGAGAGATACCGAGAACAATTAATGATCGCCTGTTAGAGAATGACACTGCATTAGATGAATGATCACGGTTAAGACTGTTGAAATTTGGCATCAAAAGTAATGCTAGCAGAGATGGACGTATGAGAGGATGCATCTGTCGTGTATACAACCAGCGAACTACAAGAACAGTTAGCATTCACACTCTTCGACATATACTGAGGGAGACTGAGCACTTATGGGTTTGCCCAGAGTGCAATGATGTCGATTTTATTCAACAATAACAATAAATAACTAACATACTAGTCTATTAATAATACTAGTATATACCATCACCATGCGATGTGGTTGGAAAAAACAATTATTGCCTATTAGGTAAAAAAAAAGGGGGGGGGGGGGGGCTGTTACGGTATATGCTATTAACGCCGTCTGCTAAAGGTTAGCAGACGTGCAATCGTAAAGGTTAAGACATTTAATATATTGCGATAGATGTTTCAATTACTGAACGCTCCATACACGATCGATTATGACGTGTCTAGCGTTGTTTAGGACACAGTCGGGAGCTAGGAGACGCTACCCTTTGTTACTTGACCGCCAAGCTGAATAGCTGCGTTTTTCTAACCTTCCAATTCAATGGCATGATATAGCCATTTATATGTGCATTTTTGATGGACCAGGGTCAGTCCTAGAACTCTATATGAGAGGAAAATTTATGGAGGTTAGTATTTAACTAGAATTCTCAGAAGGAGGAGAATAATCGTCAAATTCGTATGAAATATTCAGACTCGCAGTCTCACTGTCGGCAGGTAGCCATGTCTAGCTGCGCGTGCATATAGCTGTGATGTTCTGACGACAATACTGCATTGTATCCTTAAACGGACATTGACACGTAAACCAGCAGTCTACGTTATTGATTAATTTATGCATGACTTATAAGGACTTATGTTCTGTTCCTATTTGAAATGATCATCCTGTGTGTACATGTGATTAAATATTACGGACTCAATCTGAAGGCATTAATTACTTCATTAATGTTGCTGAGTTCAAGTTACATGAACTACTTCTTCATACCATGCTACTGAGTTGTATGAACACCTTCACCCTAATTCGCGTAATACTAAACAAAGCACGATTAACAAGAGATCACTAAAGTAGCCATACTCAGTGCATGATCTTCAACCGGCAAATAACTCAGCAACAAAGTGGTGGCCGAATGCGGGGAACGACAGAAAAAAGAAACAAACTTCTGTTCCTTACGCACATGTTAACCACAAATATTTACGATCAATTTTCGATCACATGATCCAGTCGAAGATGACGCAGTACTCATTATAATGCCTAACAACGTGACGTCACCGAAAGTCGTGTAGGTGATCTGTCGGAGAAACCAAAGCCGTTTCTAAGTCTAACCAGGGGAAACATGAGCCATTTGAAGCAAACACATGATATGGACTACAGGAGCAGACAGTCAGGGGCTTTAGCCTAGCTGTTGACGACCTCTAGCACTGATATAAGCAACGGAAAAGATAAGTCTAGGTGTTTAACTGTTGTTATTGCAAACAGTGCTAACTGAGTCCATGCCCTCTGCCTACATCGGCATGTTTTTACCTATGTTTAATGTACTTTTTGTTGTCTTAATGTGTTGTTAATTCGTGGGAGGTAGGGAGGATGAACCGAAATTAGATTCTGTGGCTCTCACGATGCCTGAATTGATTTCGGTCGTTTCTTAGGGCAGTTAAACGATTGCACTTTTGGAAGCCCCACTGAGGTTTGCGATTGGACTGTCTGTCCAAATCTGCTGTCGTTTGACGATTTGTGTTAGCTGTACCGTTCCGTAGATAACTGGTGTATTTTATTCGTACTCAGTTCACAATTTTATTCAGTTTTGTATCATGTTCGTTAACTATTTCGTCCAGTCTCCTCTTACTATCATTTATTTGATGATTGTTAAATGGTCGTCCGTTATGAGTCCTGTGATGTCATCATTTTTTGCAGTCATTTTTTTTTTGTGTACTTTGAATATTAAGTTGACCTCGGGTCAGACCTTGACCCTTCATTTGGCTTGTGACACTTCCGCTTGTTTTATTTAGTTCATAAATTCATTTTTAATTGTGAAAATGTCTTGTTTGCGTCTTGACATTGTTTGTACCCTTTAGTTGCATCATTGTTTTGTTTGTCCTCATGATATATATTAAATACTACATTAATACTATAATATTATATGCAATAATACACTTGTAATTTAATTTAATTAATTTTTTCTGATATTTAAGGTTAATATGGGACATTGCATAATTATGCAGTGATAGTCCAAGAAATTAGCACTACAATTTATAAGAGATGCCTAGGGCATAATAATATAATATATATATTGACCAAATAAAATAATCTTATAGTCTACCTTTATGATATAGTTATTATTTAGATACAATATTGTTACAAAATATTGTCTATTAGTTGAACTTAGACATTAGAGTTCAGTACTATTGTGATTATTTATATTGAATATTCCTAAGTTGAGTAAGTATAATAATTACTCTGAAGCTACTATTGACTATTTTAATCAGTAATTATCAATAATTACTTACAGATAAAAGTCAAAATGCTTACTATAGACCATTTCGTTAAAATTGGTAAGGAATATGGTTATAAATCTCAAGAACTTCGTCAGTTTGCTGAGGCAGAACTGGAAAAACAAAGCAGAAATGGAGGAACAAAAGGCTGCATTAAAGAAAGAGGAGGAGGAACGTGAGATGAAGCAAATTGCCAAGGAAAATAGATTAAGAGAGATTGCTCAACGTGAAAGAGAAGAGCAAAGAGCAATTACCAAACAGGAAGAAGAGAATAAATTGAAACGAGAGGAAATTATTTTACAACAAGAAATGGAATTGGCGCGTATTAAATTGGAGACAGCAAGATTACAAGCACAAAGTGCTGATGCAAACCAGAATAATAACGCACAAAATGGATCGTCATCCAGCCAAACTAAACATTTCTACAACTTTAAATTACCCACTCTCAACTTAAACGTGGACGACCTTTCATCGTTCCTGTCACGTTTTGAACAGACTTGCAAAACTAACCATTTGCCTGAAGAGTCATGGGTACTCAAATTAAATGAATTCTTGGTTGGAGAACCACTGACGGCTTCTCAAAATGCTGACCCATCAATAGCAAATAACCACGGTGCTATTAAGTCCTTGCTTTTACGAAGGTTTCACCTGGACGAGGAACACTGTAGGTTGAAATTTAAGGGAATTTTACCTGAATCTCCAAAAGATTTTGCAGGATTCATTGCGAACATACGCAATACATTTAATAGATGGGTTGAACTGGCAGAAGTCAACAAATCGTACGACAAATTAGTTGATTTACTACTACGGGATAAGGTATTATCTTCGGTTAGCCAGCCATTTTTTGCATATTTGCAGGAGCGTAAACCAGGTACTATGGACGAGTTAGAAAAAATTTCTTTAAACTACTGTTCGGCACATCCGAATGCAACCATTTCTAACTCCTCATTAAAAGAACCTCTACCTGTAGCGTCTAATATGGCCTACAATCATAATAACAAACAAAGACATCACAGTGTAGACAGAAGCAGGTTCCAAAGAAATCACAATGTTAACTTTCAGAAGGGACATAATAAGGATTTCAACAATAAAAATGAGTTCAACAGAGGTAGATCACGAGATAGAAATTATTCACCTCAAACAAACTACCACAATGGTCAACATAACACTAATTATAATCGATCACATACTCCCAATAATAACAATAACTGGAATGGTAATAATCATGGCTCGAGACATCGAGATAATAGTTACTATAGAGGACGACGAGATAATTCTAACAATTATACTCGGAATCGATCTCATTCTCGGGGATCATCTCATTACAACCATAATACAGGGGCGGCAGTTACAAATAATACTACCCCTATAGCTCAGGTCCCACTTGACAATAATACAACACAGTCTTCTGCTGCATGTTTTGCTATTAATTATAATGTGGCAAATAGTTGCCAGCAGTGCAATCTTATTTTTCAGAAGGCGAAAGAAACAGTGCTTAACTGCGGACATATTATACCACAGGTAGGTCTTGCAGTCAACGATGGAACAGGCTTACTAATTTTTAACAGGGGATTAGTTAATGGATCCGTCGTCTCAGTGCTGAGGGATTCAGGATCCACAACGATTGGTGTACGTCAGTCGCTGGTACATCCTAGCTGTGCGACAGGAGAATATGTACGCTGCATGACATTTGGTGGAACTATTGAGTTCTACCCAACAGCTATTGTTCATATTAGAACACCCTTTTTCACAGGGAACGTAAAAGTATGTATGCTAAAAAATCCTATAGCTGATCTGATGGTTGGTCGTATACACGGCAGTAAAGATTGTACTCCAGATGAGATCATAGAATGGGAGAAACATAACCTATGCACTGGAAACGCCGTGACGACTAGAGCGCAGACTCAACTCATGGAGAAAGTTGATGATAATAAAATGGATGCAGACAACCAAGAGGAATTTGTAGTCAATTCACCTATTGACAGGGAAACATTTGCAACCAAACAAAAAGAGGATAAATCTTTAAAAAAAATTTTTAAGTTGGTTGATAAAGTTGACAATCTATCCTCAGGTAATAATAACAAACATTGTTTTGTTATTAAAAATGACATATTGATTAGATGTTTTAATGACAAATCACAAATGAAACAACAAGTTATGGTCCCGTATACTTTTAGACGGTACATTCTTCAACATGCACATGACTCACATTGTGCTGGACATATGGGATATACTCGAACACGATCTCGAGTACTGTCTTCATTCTTTTGGCCAGGAGTGTTGTGGTGAAGTGGGATGTTATAAATACCCATAGGGAACTTAGGGTACTGACTGAGATCAGCTGTGAAGGTATCTATATCTATTAAGAGTAGTGTATTATAGATAACCTTACTTGCTACCACATATCTATATATCTCAGTCAGAATTATTCTGGAATAGTGTGATGCTACGTTATGTGTCTAGGGTATGTGTATGATGAAGTGTAAGTCACAACAACAGACAGATAAACAATTTAATTTAATCCACTACTCTTGACAACCCTGTGACACTCACATACATATAACATTCTACAAAGATATCTTAAAAGAGTCACTGATAAACTTTCGAATAACAATATGTATTCATTACTGGCATGAATGAATATGTGTCCTGATTCAACTACAAGGGAACCAGGAATCACAATCAATTTAAATTACAAGTTATGTACAGAATGTATTTAATATGAATATTGTAGTGACATATATTATTACAAATGTTCTATGTGTGTCAGTTGTGTAGTAGTAAAATGAGGTAATACTGGTTTTGTTTTGTTCAAGCTCTGTTGGTATTTGTCATCATGACTTCAATAGTTTGTCTTTAGGGACCAGTATTTGAGATGTTCAAAGTTCCTGATTTTAAGACAAGTAAATTCCCCTCTGAATAGTATTTTTATAAAGTTATTTCAAGATGAGGGGACATAATGTTGAGCTCAGCTGGCCAACTCTGCTTATCTTGAGTGATGGCGGCAGGAAAGGACTCCTCTGCTCGAATTCTCCTCTGGGCTCAGGAGACACCTCACTGATAGCTAAAAAGACCAAGGAGTATGCTGTCCGACTCTGGATTCAGCAAATCTCTGACCAGATGCTGCTCAGTACCATCAAGACCACTGTCCCACAATTCATACGAATAACACAGATACGTTGATTAGCAATGAATTCTGGCACAAACTGGCACAAATTTCCTTCTGCTTATCTTCCAGGCTTTTATTGAGCCAAATATAAGCTGGCTTCAACGCACTGATGCTTTATCAAGTGTATTTAAACAAGTGGTTTCGAACTAACGCTCCCAAGTGTGTATATCAGCGAGACTGGCCAATGAGCCACGTTTCGACAAGTGTTTGAAAAAATGTTATCTTTTCCCGTCTCCCCTAACAACCAAGATAGTATTTATAGCCCGACCAATCGTGGTTAGGCTTTCATTTGTTGCGCTCCAATCAATTTGAAGTTTACATGGTAGGCTATTTCTGTAACGTAAATTTTTTTCAAACACGTTAAAAAAAAATCTTATGAGCAGAAATGATTTTATGCTGTCAGGCACCCCCAATATTTTATTTTGGGTATAATTTATTAATTCCTGGACTATTTGCGTAACGTTTTACATATTATTTGTCAGCAAGCCCTAAGGAACCCAAAAATTACTAATTTAAAGGAGCTACGTGGCTGCGTTCAAAATATGCAATTTCTTCTACCTCCTGTTTCGAAGATGTGCTGTCTGGGTACTGTTATGTGTTCAAACGTAAACCCATCTAATGTTGTCTTTTCTAATAAGAGTTTGTTATGATTTATAAACCTAACTCTGGGAAAGGGTAGTGTATTTTATCACTGTCCGTCTGAAAAAGTTAGTGCTTGTAGACTTACACGCGTGATGCCAGCATTTGTATATCGCGCGTCGCGTGTTGCATGCGTTCCTGATTTTCAGCCCTCCCCTCTCGCTATCCTTTTGTCCATCTGTTCGTTCGTTTTGGTAACGTAATATAATTAATGTTAGGATTAATTTAGGTCATTACGCAGTACGTCTCAATGTTTTTCTTAGAAATGCAGCACACGTTTCATTGAAGAAGGCGGGTAATAATACAGTAAGCTTTTATATCAACGTGAAAGCGTTACAATTTGCAGACGAAGCAGAAAACAAGGGGATTTCGAGTACATTCTTTGTGACAGCACTGTCATTTTACCATTGTTCTTTTCTTTATTTATTTTATTTGTTAGGCTTTATATTTACCTAATAATTTATATATGTGGATTAGAATATTTCATGACACCTCCCCTCTTAAAACAGACATTATATGTCAGTCCTTTATTCTATATACACATAGAGAAATTTATTATTATTTCTGGGGTTTACGGTGATTCTCATCACACGGATGGCGGCTTAAAAAATCCGCTCCCAGATTGGTTTTTCCAGATATATGTTCAATGCTAAAATTATATGGAGCCAGAAGCAAAGACCATCGGAGTAACCTAGAGTTCTCATGCTTAGCCTGTGCTAAGAACGATAAAGGTTTGTGGTCAGTTTGCAACTTAAATGCCTTCCCATATAGATAAATATTGAATTTCTTTATTGCCCATATTACTGCAAGACATTCTTTTTCGCTAGTTGAGTAGTTGATTTCAGCTTTATTCAACTTTCTGCTAGCATATGCCATTGGGCTTAATTCCCCATCCAATGCATCTGATTTCTGTAGTAGAGTTGCACCTAACCCAATATTACTTGCATCCGTCCTTACAATGAATTCTTGACTTAAGTCAGGTAATTTCAAATTGGGTTTACTTGTGAGCTTTTCCTTCAATTCTTGGTAAGTCATTTCACATTGTGGTGTCCATGTAATGCGATCTGGATGTCCTTTACGTGTCAATTCAGTTAACGGTGCACATATGGAATTAAAGTTTTTGATATACTTCTGGTAGAAACCACATAATGAGACAAAGGATCTCACGTCCTTCTTGGTTTGTGGTCTCGGGGCTTTCTGTAGTTTCTCTAAGTTCTTTGGGTCAGGGGTCATGTTTCCCTGATAAACTGTGTGTCCCAAAAATTCCAATTCTTTACATCCAACGCAACATTTGGTTGGACGGGCTGTTAAATTTGCGTCCCTAAGTCGATCAAACAGCATGTTCAGAGAGTCAATGTGTTCCTCAAATGTTTCTGTTGCTATAAGGATATCATCCATAAAATTTGTTATACAGGGATTATTCAGAGGATCCAATAATTTTCTCATCATTCTAGAGAAGACACTAGGCGCATTCTTCAATCCAAATGGCAATCTATTAAACTCATAGTGTCCTTCTGAGGTACTAAAAGCTAGGTATGGTCTAACCTCAGGCTTTACGGGAATCTGATAGTATCCTTTACTCAGATCCACTTTTGAGAAATATTTAGCTTTATTTAGCCTGGCAAACAGCTGATTTGTATCCGGCAATGGATCCACCTGTCCTTCTGTAATAGCATTCAGTCTCCTGTAATCTATACAGAGTCTATGTTCTCCAGAGGGCTTCCTTAAGAGTACAACACCAGAACTATACGAAGACTCACTGTGCGAAATAATTCCTTCCTTCAACAGATAGTCTATCTCTTCCTTCAAAGCTTTTTCCTTAGCAAACGGAATCGAATATGGTTTCATACAGACAGGTGTGGAGTCTATGAGTTTCATATCATATTCCAATAGGTTTGTATGCCCTGGTCGGTCTGTTAACACCTCTGCATGATTATTTAGAACCTGTTGCACTCTCTCTTTCTGAGTTTTCGTTAAATGTGTACTGATTTTCACCTGTGCTGCTGTCTCACAGGGGTGTAATGGATATTCAAATGATGAAAGTGGTTCCTTTTTCATCTCCATGGCGATGGACAAGGTCAACAAGTGTGTCTCTTCCTGATGTTCTCTTTCCAAATATTTCTTCAGGAGATTCACATGATAGATTTTTTCTTTCCCCTTCTTATCTATCTTATAATTTGTTCTAGACACCTTCTCTAGAACTGTATATGGACCCTGCCATCCAATTTGTAACTTATTCTGACTCCCGGGCAAAAGAAGCAGTACCTTCTCTCCCACAGCCAAATTTCTGTCTTTCGCCTTCCTGTTATAATAGGCAGCATGTTTCTTCCTGGCTTGTTTCAAATTTTCATTGGCAAGTTTCCAGCCAGTTTTCAACCGAGTGGTCAGCTCATTCACATATTGGTATGAAGATGTAATGTTTTCCTCTGCCTTTTCATCAGTCCACGTTCTTAACATAGCTACATGTGGACCTTTAATTGTGTGGACCTATTTGTCCATGCACCGGTATGGTCTCTTCCACTCGAAGCTTTATAGTGATGATTTTTCCTCCCAGAATTATCATTCACAAAACGACCGCTACCAATTTTTCTTTTGGGGCTGTCTCCCCTCTTAAAATTCTTGATGAGAGATTTCCTCTCTACATCCTCTTCCTCCAGTTTGTTTAAGTCCGATTGAGGGATTTTCGGCTTATCCTGGGGTAAGACATCTTTTTGCACTCTCCGCATAGTGGCCATTGTAAAACAGTTAAGTGAAGCTTGTCCGTGAAAAGGGGCTTCCCATTCCATTTGGTCCACTTTATCAAATCTATTTTTCCTTTTATTGTCAGGCCTGATTTTGCCCCATGGCGTGTCCAGGTCCTGATCCATGTTCCCACTTGTGGGTGTTCCCTCATGTGCTATGCTACACCTTTCTACAAAGTTCTCAATGTCCCATCTTGCTTTGGGCCAATAATAATTGTGAGCCACCTTTTGAATGATGGTACCTATTTTCTCATGGTCCCCATCTGGTTTCACATGTAGGCTCCTTATTAAGTCTGTCCTATATCTTTTTGGAAGAACCAGCTGTCCGTGACCATGGGATCTAGTTCCAGTCTTCCTATACATCAACTTGTTTTTCATATAAAAATCTCCCTTGCCTGGAGTTGTATGACAAGTTGACAATTTTCTGAAACAAGGCTTGAGTGTTTTATCCCCAGCCTGTGCCTTCCTCATCTCTTCTGGAGTGGTATCCAACATAATATCCTCCTCCTGTCTTGAGGTCGACCTGACCTGAAGGGTTGCCATATACACAGGTTTCCTTCTGCAACGGTCAGTGTCATGATTGTCCATCTGACAATTCTTACACCACCTTTTTCCTTGGTTGAAAGATTTTCTTTCATCATATTTCCTTTCATCGAATTGTGGGAATTTATTTTTATTGTCATACCGTGGCCTATCAAATTGGTGCTTACCTTTATTTTGATCCCTAGGATCAAATTTATTAAAGTTCTGTGGTGCCCTAAAGTTATCCACCTGTTTCTTTTTATTACCTGTTACCTCTGCTTGAGCTGCTTGATACCTTTCAGCAACATTTAGCAACTCATCCAGCCTCTCTGCACCTTGTTCCATGAGAAACTTTCTCAGGTCTGGAGCCATGGACTCTCTTAGTTGCTCTATAAGGACCATTTCCTTAAGATCTTGGGTTTTCCCCAGAGAAGTCCATTTCTCCAAGTATGTCTCTATTCGTGCAGAGAACTGGTGATAGGTTTCACCTGACAGTAGTTTAGCATTCCTAAATTTTTTTCTATAGAATTCTGCATTCTTTTCATACCTTAACAAAAGAGCCTGCTTTAGCATGTCATAATTTTCCTGATCACCTCTGCTCATTTTTGCAAAAACTTCATAAGCTGCCCCACGAAGTCCCTGAGATAACTTTAAGCTCCACCTTTCTCTCTCTAACCCATACGTGGTAGCTAATAGTTCATACCTATTTATATAGCTCTCAATATCATCGTCTTTCTCAACAAAATGATCTAAATGAAAGTTCATAGCTGAGATTGAGGCTCCTTGAGTAACCGTAGCATCAGAGGCAAAGGGACTGGCACCATTTTCAGGAGCATGGCCTTGAAACTCAAACTCCCTTAGTCGTAATTCATGTTCCCTTTGTAATCTTTTCTCCTCCTTTTCTGCTTCCCTCTCTGCAGCTAATTTCTCTTCTTCTGCAGCTAATCTTTTGCAGTCTTCTCTTTCTGCTTCCAATTTCTTAGCCTCTTTGTCAGCCTCAATCTGCAACCTCTTAGTCTCAGCCTCAGCTTGCAACCTCTTAGTCTCAGCCTCAGCTTCAAATTGTAACTTCTTAATTTCCCTGTCAGCCTCTAACTTTCTTTCGGCTTCAAACCTTCTTTCTTCGCGTTCAATAAATTTGTCACATTCCGTAGTAACATAGGCAACCATAACTTGCCCATCTAATCCTAACTCTTTTGCAGTCTGAACCGCAGCAGATCGAAATTTGGCCAGGTCCGCCATTGTCTATTATGTAAATTTATACAATGTCTAACCAACAATTCAATCTCTAATGGACAACACAGGCACCGTGAGCTCAACCTTATTTAATTCCACCCAAGGATACCTTTTAATTCTTATATTCCCTGAAGTGAATTACCCCCAATATTTTTAATAGTTAAAGATTCAAAATCCCAAGAGCGAGACCCCAATATATGTGGTGAAGTGGGATGTTATAAATACCCATAGGGAACTTAGTGTACTGACTGAGATCAGCTGTGAAGGTATCTATATCTATTAAGAGTAGTGTATTATAGATAACCTTACTTGCTACCACATATCTATATATCTCAGTCAGAATTATTCTGGAATAGTGTGATGCTACGTTATGTGTCTAGGGTATGTGTATGATGAAGTGTAAGTCACAACAACAGACAGATAAACAATTTAATTTAATCCACTACTCTTGACAACACTGTGACACTCACATACATATAACATTCTACAAAGATATCTTAAAAGAGTCACTGATAAACTTTCGAATAACAATATGTATTCATTACTGGCATGAATGAATATGTGTCCTGATTCAACTACAAGGGAACCAGGAATCACAATCAATTTAAATTACAAGTTATGTACAGAATGTATTTAATATGAATATTGTAGTGACATATATTATTACAAATGTTCTATGTGTGTCAGTTGTGTAGTAGTAAAATGAGGTAATACTGGTTTTGTTTTGTTCAAGCTCTGTTGGTATTTGTCATCATGACTTCAATAGTTTGTCTTTAGGGACCAGTATTTGAGATGTTCAAAGTTCCTGATTTTAAGACAAGTAAATTCCCCTCTGAATAGTATTTTTATAAAGTTATTTCAAGATGAGGGGACATAATGTTGAGCTCAGCTGGCCAACTCTGCTTATCTTGAGTGATGGCGGCAGGAAAGGACTCCTCTGCTCGAATTCTCCTCTGGGCTCAGGAGACACCTCACTGATAGCTAAAAGGACCAAGGAGTATGCTGTCCGACTCTGGATTCAGCAAATCTCTGACCAGATGCTGCTCAGTACCATCAAGACCACTGTCCCACAATTCATACGAATAACACAGATACGTTGATTAGCAATGAATTCTGGCACAAACTGGCACAAATTTCCATCTGCTTATCTTCCAGGCTTTTATTGAGCCAAATATAAGCTGGCTTCAACGCACTGATGCTTTATCAAGTGTATTTAAACAAGTGGTTTCGAACTAACGCTCCCAAGTGTGTATATCAGCGAGACTGGCCAATGAGCCACGTTTCGACAAGTGTTTGAAAAAATGTTATCTTTTCCCGTCTCCCCTAACAACCAAGATAGTATTTATAGCCCGACCAATCGTGGTTAGGCTTTCATTTGTTGCGCTCCAATCAATTTGAAGTTTACATGGTAGGCTATTTCTGTAACGTAAATTTTTTTCAAACACGTTAAAAAAAAATCTTATGAGCAGAAATGATTTTTATGCTGTCAGGCACCCCCAATATTTTATTTTGGGTATAATTTATTAATTCCTGGACTATTTGCGTAACGTTTTACATATTATTTGTCAGCAAGCCCTAAGGAACCCAAAATTACTAATTTAAAGGAGCTACGTGGCTGCGTTCAAAATATGCAATTTCTTCTACCTCCTGTTTCGAAGATGTGCTGTCTGGGTACTGTTATGTGTTCAAACGTAAACCCATCTAATGTTGTCTTTTCTAATAAGAGTTTGTTATGATTTATAAACCTAACTCTGGGAAAGGGTAGTGTATTTTATCACTGTCCGTCTGAAAAAGTTAGTGCTTGTAGACTTACACGCGTGATGCCAGCATTTGTATATCGCGCGTCGCGTGTTGCATGCGTTCCTGATTTTCAGCCCTCCCCTCTCGCTATCCTTTTGTCCATCTGTTCGTTCGTTTTGGTAACGTAATATAATTAATGTTAGGATTAATTTAGGTCATTACGCAGTACGTCTCAATGTTTTTCTTAGAAATGCAGCACACGTTTCATTGAAGAAGGCGGGTAATAATACAGTAAGCTTTTATATCAACGTGAAAGCGTTACAATTTGCAGACGAAGCAGAAAACAAGGGGATTTCGAGTACATTCTTTGTGACAGCACTGTCATTTTACCATTGTTCTTTTCTTTATTTATTTTATTTGTTAGGCTTTATATTTACCTAATAATTTATATATGTGGATTAGAATATTTCATGACAAGTGTCAAGAGATATTTCGCAGTATGTACGTTCCTGTACTACATGCCAAGAAGTGAAAGCACGTGGAGCTTTTCACACGGCGCCTATTCAGGCTTGCGATATCTCAGTAAGACCGTTTGACAAGATGGCAATAGATATTATTGGTCCATTGCTACCATCGGCCAGAGGACATAGATTCGTCCTTACGTGCATTGATTTGTGCACACGATGGCCAGAAGCTATCCCATTAAAGACCACCACTACCACAGATGTAGCTGATGCACTACATCTCATCTTTTCTAGAATAGGGTTTCCTAGAAAACTTTTATCAGACCATGGGTCACAGTTTATATCTGACACCATGAAGGAAGTCATGAAAACTTGGAACATTGATAGGAATTTAAGTAGTATTTATCATCCTATGAGTAATGGTGCGGTTGAAAGACTTAACCGTACACTTAAACAACTACTACATAAGGTTACTGCTAAGCACCCTCATGACTGGGACAGAGCACTCCCAGCTGTTCTATTTGCTTATCGGGAGGTACCGCATGAACAAACTGGCTTCTCTCCCTTTGAATTAGTTTTTGGTGCTCCCCCAAGAGGTCCTATGGGACTAATAAAAGACTTATTAATTGACGCGGAGATGACTCAGGACACTCAGTCATCTTACGAGTACGTGATTAATCTTCGGAAGAACATTATTGAATCTTGCCAGTTGGCAACAGCTTCTTCTGAGGCTGCAAAAGCTAAGGCTCGATCTCTACAAAATAGGTCTCGACGATTACGCCAATTATTCCCAGGCGATGAGGCTTATGTGTTACTTCCTCACAATAACAATAAATTATTGATATCTTGGAATGGTCCTTACAAAGTCATTGATAAAATTTCCGACGTTGATTACGTCTTAGATATCAAGGGACACAAAAAGATATTTCATATTAACATGCTCAAGCAATTTCATACACGTCCTGAACACTTACAGTCAATTTTTCATGAACTAGATGACAACACAGTATCTACTTGTTATTATTCTAACTTATCTGTCATCCAGGAAGAAGAATCTTCTTTTCCTGAGGTACAGTTACCGTTACCGGTACCAGTAGTTCAACCTACTGAATCTTGGCGGGATGTAACCATCTCTTCAACGGTTACACCGCAACAGCGTCTACAGATTGCTAATCTATTACAATCTTATCCAGATGTGTTGACCGACGTCCCGGGTCGCACATCGGCTATCAGTCATGACATTACTCTCAATGATGATACACCTATTCGTGTACATCCCTATTCTGTTCCTTTACATTTCCTTGCTAAAACTACTAAGGAACTTGAACAGATGTTGTCTCTGGGAATCATTGAGACTAGTAATTCGCCATTCTCTTCTCCATTAGTGATTGTCCGGAAGAAGGACAATAACATCAGACTATGTGTTGATTATAGAAAATTAAATGCTAAGACTATAGTTGACAGCGAACCACATCCACTTATCGACGACTTACTGCCACGTCTATCCAACGCAACTATATTTAGTAAGATAGACTTAACTAAAGGTTATTGGCAGATACCACTGACCGAAAAGGCTAAGTACTACACCGCATTTTCCACTCCACAAGGTCTATACCAGTGGAATGTGATGCCTTTTGGGCTTGTTAATGCGCCAGCTACCTTCATTCGCCTGATGCGACAAATTTTATCAGGTAGACCAGACGTTATTACATATATTGACGACATATGCTTGTTTAGTTCGTCGTTTGAGGAACATGTTTCGGGACTTAGATATGTTTTCGACACTCTAAGGAATTATCATCTAACTGCTAAACCTACAAAGGTGCAGATCGCGTGTAATGAGATAACCTTTTTGGGACATATCATTGGAGCGGGATATATCCGAACGTTACCTAGTACAGTCTCCAAAATTCTAAACATAGCAGTTCCTCAGACGAAGAAACAGGTCAGGAGTTTGTTAGGACTTGTTCAATATTACAGTAGATTCATACCAAACTTGTCATCCATCACGGCTGTATTGTCTTCATTGTTAAAAAAAGACATGCCGGTGAAGGTGACATGGACTGGTACATGCAATGAAACTTTCAACAAAATTATAAATTTGTTCTCGCATGAACCAATTTTAAGACTTCCCGATGCTTCCAAAAGATTTTTCTTACGAACAGATGCTAGTAACTACGGCATTGGTGCATGCCTGCTCCAGAACCATGATGGCATTCTACATCCTACCTTATATATTTCAAGAAAGCTAAAGCCGGCAGAAACAAAGTATTCCACAGTGGACAAGGAACTTTTATCAGTGATATGGGCAATAACTAAACTTGAAAAGTTCTTGCTTGGTGCTCCCTTCACCATACAGACGGACCAACGTGCTGTAGCATCTTTGCGTCGATCTAACCATAAGAGCCAAAAACTCGCCAGATATGCAATCATCCTACACCCATTTGAATTCTCCATTGAACATATTCCTGGCACTGAAAACATTGTGGCGGATGCGTTGTCACGTAATCCTATTGACGACGAATAATCAACATTAACATTCCTAAAACATATCAACTATAAGAGAACTAACCTTGCCTTCAATTTAAACTTTATAAACACTATATGCATCACAGAATTGAACTAAAGACAATCAAGGTATACATATTGACATTGAAACTTCGTCTAACGTCCATACACGATATATGAATATTCGTTGAACAATCATGGAACAATATCTGACGACAAGTCGAACTTATTATCCTATGTGCACTTAATTCTTGGATCCTAGGATAAATGACATTTCTTTCCAACGTAAACGTTTGAACATTTTTGCCTAAAAGAATTCATCAGGATCAAGACTACGGATGGATCATCATATCCTATACTAATTAATTAGTTAACTTAACTTCTTAATTGAATTATTATCAATAAAATGAAATGTGAGAAAAAAATGAAATGAAAGAACAAAAAAAGAGAACGAAATATAAAAAGAAGAAATTATGAAAAGAGAAAATAAATCTCACACAAGTATTAGATTAATATTTTTTTTAATGTACCTATACATTATTTAGTTAGTTAAATTAGATAGTTATTATTCACTAACACTTAACACACACAATTAAGTTAAACTTATATTCGAATTTCTTTCTATTTCTTCTCACTTATTTTGTCTTTTCTTCTCTTATAACATCGTGTTATATTAGAACCTTAATAATTTAACTCTTAGTTTAATTAATTAATTTAATTTTAATTAGTCAAATTAATTCCTATATGACATACTAATACGACAGACCTTACTTTAATTTAATTCTATCATTCACTATTAACATTGGACATTTTATTTAGTTGATGTAATAATATGTATAATATTGATATATAATGTGATTAATGTTAGATGACTATGACAAATAGTTAGTTGACATGACCGCGACACGGTTCTACTCAGAACATCGTCGGCCATATGTCACGATTGTGTTAAATTTTTTTTTTGAAAAATTGTTAAGTCGGATAGATCTTGAAAAAAAATCTATCGATTTTTTTTTTCCCCGGTGTACAGGGAATTGTTACGGTATATGCTATTAACGCCGTCTGCTAAAGGTTAGCAGACGTGCAATCGTAAAGGTTAAGACATTTAATATATTGCGATAGATGTTTCAATTATTGAACGCTCCATACACGATCGATTATGACGTGTCTAGCGTTGTTTAGGACACAGTCGGTAACTAGGAGACGCTACCCTTTGTTACTTGACCGCCAAGCTGAATAGCTGCGTTTTTCTAACCTTCCAATTCAATGGCATGATATAGCCATTTATATGTGCATTTTTGATGGACCAGGGTCAGTCCTAGAACTCTATATGAGAGGAAAATTTATGGAGGTTAGTATTTAACTAGAATTCTCAGAAGGAGGAGAATAATCGTCAAATTCGTATGAAATATTCAGACTCGCAGTCTCACTGTCGGCAGGTAGCCATGTCTAGCTGCGCGTGCATATAGCTGTGATGTTCTGACGACAATACTGCATTGTATCCTTAAACGGACATTGGCACGTAAACCAGCAGTCTACGTTATTGATTAATTTATGCATGACTTATAAGGACTTATGTTCTGTTCCTATTTGAAATGATCATCCTGTGTGTACATGTGATTAAATATTACGGACTCAATCTGAAGGCATTAATTACTTCATTAATGTTGCTGAGTTCAAGTTACATGAACTACTTCTTCATACCATGCTACTGAGTTGTATGAACACCTTCACCCTAATTCGCGTAATACTAAACAAAGCACGATTAACAAGAGATCACTAAAGTAGCCATACTCAGTGCATGATCTTCAACCGGCAAATAACTCAGCAACAGGGGCCCAAACACCAAAAAGCCTAGAGACCCTTCTTGGCTTAATCCGGCACTGGTTATTAGACAGTAGACATTTGTATTTTCAACAACAAAATAAATAAAAAAGCATTAACATCTCTATTTGCTTTTTTGTGAATCATGGTGCTACCATTGCAGCTGGTCCAAAATCCAAAAGCAGGAAGCCTGGACTGAAGCAAGTTCAGAAGACAAAGTGTCTTGCTCGAAACTCCTTTTGTTGATTCTGACTAAAGCTTACTTACTTAGTCGTTCCCCTTCTACCGTGAGGTGTAGAGGTTTGGAAGAGAGAGCGCCAGACTATCCTATCGGCTGTCTTCCTCCTGGCCTGGTTCCATTGTAGTCCTCGGTCCTTCAAAGATTGTCTAATGTTGTCCTCCCAGCGGACTCTGGGTCGTCCTGGGGGTCTGGATCCCTGGCTCTTTGTTTCCCATGCTTGTCGTGGTAGCCGATCTTCTCCCATTCTGCAGACATGGCCAAACCATCTTAGTTGGGACTGTTCTACTTGGGTCTGCAGGGGGGAAGGGGGGGCGGGGATTTTAGGCCTTGGCGTATCGTCTGGTTGCGCACCATGTCTCTTCTTGTTACTTCAACCACCTTCCTCAGATACCTCATTTCTCAGGTTTGGATCTGGCTTTTGTGGGTTGTAGTCATTGCCAATAACTCGCATCCATATGTCAAGACTGGGACATAGGTGGAGCGGTATACAGCCATCTTCGTTTTCTTACCAACCTCTCTCTTGCTGAGGAATCCTCGATTTATGGATTGAAAAAGTCTCCCAGCTGCTGCTTTTCGAGTGGCCAACTCTTCTTTGATGCCTCCCTTTCGGTCTATAATAGCTCTGAGGTACTTAAAGTGGTCGACCTGCTCCAGGACCTTTTCTCCCAGCTTAATCTGGTGTCTTCTTTCTTCTCGTGATATCACCATGGATTTTGTTTTAGAGCTGCTTATGACCATCCCTCTCTTCTCCAGCTCTTCTTCCAGACTTGCAGGTTGGATTGGAGATGTGCTTCTGATTTCTGACTAAAGCTACACTAAATATCTGTGAAATTAAAATTTAAAAAAATTAATTATTCCTTCTTCTTTCTAAAGGATGTAACCCCCCCCCCCCCCCCCCCCCCCCCCTCCCCTCTCTCTTTTCTTTCTTTTCCAGGGGAAACAATCAGATAAAAAACATTAATGAATATATGCAGTTGTATGACATTTTACTAACATTTTACATGCTTAATAATGAAAACATAAAGAAGTATTCAGCCGCCTATTTTCAAATCTGATTTTACAAATGTCTTAAAAATCATTGTTACCATCACAAACACCCATTCATCAGCTTGTATTACAAATAAAAAAATAAGTCATGAAATCATCGAGGTTTACCACTCAGCTACCTTGGCGCCCTTTGGTAGGGTTATTTTGAGATTTTGTACATTGAATTTATATATATATATATATCTTCTTCTTCTTCTTCCGTCCTTAGCCAACGACCGGCAAAGCAGTCAGTGGCCATTACGCCTAGTGGCGTCTTAAGGGCAACAGCGAATAGATTTTCTCTGCCGTTGTTCCCATCACGCCTAATGGCGTCTTTAGGGCAACGACAAATCAATCCGTTTGCTGTTGTTTCCGTAATCAAAGTGACTGGCAAACGGGTGATCAGCCCGTTGGGATATATATATATATACCGTATATATAGTTAAAATATGCAATTATAGGTGTTACTAATTTCACTGTTCTTTTTTCGTAGCTAAAGTGACGCATTTTCGTCCGTGTTCTGTTTAATATTTTCGATCAGTGAATTTAAGTTGAAATGGCTGAGGTACCATCGTTCCTCCAAAAGACTCTTTCAGTGTAGGTAGGTGACCTGACTTGTTGGCTGGCTCAAACTTGAAGCGTTGAAACATGGCTGACAGAAACAGAAATAGTTCCATTCTAGCCAGAGCTTCTCCTAGACATGACCTTCGACCAATAGAAAATGGAATGAGTTCTTCACGGTTGATCAGAGTTCCGTTTTTATCGATAAACCTCTCAGGTCGAAAATGTTCTGGGTCTCCCCAGATTTTCCTATCGTGATGAACTGAATCCAAGACAGGCCAGAGTATGCTTCCCTTGGGGAAGGTAAACCCTTGAGCTTCAAACGTTTCACTGACCTCTCGTCGTAAACCTGTAAGGGCAATGCTTGACATGCGCTGTGTTTCCATGATGACTGCGTTCAAGTACGTCAGCTTGGGTTTATCCGCCATGTTGGGCACGCGGGAATTTCCGACATTGACCTCAATTTCCCCATAGACTTTCTCCTGTACTTTAGGATGGTGCAGCATGTAAAGGAGACACCACAGAATAGTGGTGCTAGTGGTCTCTGTTCCGGCCAGAAACAGAGTTCTGATTATTGCAATTAAATTTGCTTCATTCAAGTTGGAGTTTGCGCCTTTTTCGTTAATTTTCTTCATTTCATGCAAGTAGGCACCCACAAAACTATCTGGCTCTTCGTTTTCCTGAAAATTTTGTTTAAGACTACCAACAAAAGCTTTGCTAAAAATTTCATTTATGCTTATTGAGGCCTTTGACCATTTTTTGGCGTGAAATAAATCTCCTGGGAGGTAATATAAATGTTTAAAGGGAGTTAATAAAGCTACTGAAGTAAAGTACTTGATCATATCATTAACCTGTAGAATTAGATGATTAAAATAAGGATCTTCGTGTTCGAATCTTTTCCCAACAACGACAGAACAAATGACATTTGAAACACTGATGTTCAGAAGTGATCTCACATCTTCTGGTCGTCCATTAAGAGTCGCTAGCTTTTCAATAATAACCGATACCTCTTCTTGAATTCTTTCAGCCATTATGTTCTTCCCCATTCCAAAAGAGCGAAGTATAGACAAAGAGATTGTCCTCTGTTCTTTCCAGTTGTCGTCTCTTGCTGAAATTATACCCTTGTTGTATTCCTGAAGAATCTCGTCTGCAAAATTCTGGTGTGTGTTGACAATATGATCAGCGCGTTTGATCCAAATTTCTTTGATGCCATTAAAGTCGTTCACCAGGATATGAAGTTCCCCTCCTATGTCTAGACTGTAGATGTCACCAGCTGTTTGACGCCATTCTTTCATTTTATCTCTCAAGTTTCCCAGCATTAAGAAGAAATGTCCAACAATCGGCCAGGGCCTAACAGGAAATGGTGGAATGTTGTACTTGGTGTAAGGGAGTCTGGTCTTTATCCACAGCCAGAAAAGTGTAAGGCCAGCCAGCGCAGTAAACAGAAGCCAGGGAGTGCTGATGTCAGATGTCGTTATGGGGAATGCCATTCTGATAATAATAGAGAAATGAATCTGTTTGGTGAACATCTCTTCAATATTAAACAGTGCTTAGTACTCACATAAAAGTGCCAGGGAATATAACATTTACACTACTTCTAAGAGTAAGATCATATATGTGGAACTAAAAGTAGGAGCCAGACACGTGATATTAGAGCAATGAGAAGGCATGGAAAGATCTTGAGATGATGGCATGGGATATGGAAGACTTGGCATAAGTTTTCACTGGGGAGCTGAAGAGTGATGATAATGATAATGATGATGGTGATGATGATGATAATGATGACGATGATGATGATGATAATGATGACGGTGATGATGATGAGAATGATAATGATGATGGTGGTGATAATGATGGTGATGATGATGATAATGATGATGGTGATGATGATGATAATGGTGATGATGATGATGATGATGGTGATGATGATAATGATGATGATGATGATGGGAATGATAATGGTGATGATGATGATAATGATGATGGTGATGATGATGATAATGATGGTGGTGATGATAATGATGGTGATGATGATGATGATGATGATGATGATGATGATGATGATGATGATGATGATGATGATGATGATGATGATGATGATGATGATGATGATGATGATGATGATGATGATGATGATGATGATGATGGGAATGATAATGGTGATGGTGATGATGATGATAATGAGGCAATAAACTTTGCGTATAAAATGCTTGGCGATAAACACTGCAGTAACGCGTGTAATAGAAAATAAAACAGAAAAAAAAAAAAACAGAAAAATTGTCCCTTGTCGCATTTACATTTTAGGTCCTCGTGCAGCATGAAGGTACAACTGCAGCTGATGCCCTTGAAGGAATCCTGCACCAAAAATGTAAGTGCCCTTGAAGGAATCCTGCATCAAAAATGTAAGTGCCCTTGAAGGAATCCTGCATCAAAAATGTAAGTGCCCTTGAAGGAACTTGCACCAAAAATGTAAAAGCACTTGAAGGAATCCTGCACCAAAAATTTAAGTGCCCTTGAAGGAATCCTGCATCAAAAATGTAAGTGCCCTTGAAGGAATCCTGCACCAAAAATTTAAGTGCCCTTGAAGGAATCCTGCATCAAAAATGTAAGTGCCCTTGAAGGAATCCTGCACCAAAAATGTAAGTGCCCTTGAAGGAATCCTGTACCGAAAATTTAAGTGCCCTTGAAGGAATCCTGCATCAAAAATGTAAGTGCCCTTGAAGGAATCCTGCACCAAAAATTTAAGTGCCCTTGAAGGAATCCTGCACCAAAAATGTAAGTGTTCTTGTAGCAGTGGTTTATGTAACACCATTTATTACCTGATAAGGTTACCAACCCCATGTACAAGTCCCATGTACAAGTCCCATGTACAAAGTCCCATGTACAAGTTCCATGTACAAAGTCCTCTCTCACGATGTGCCTGCAGGTAGCGGTACTCTAATTACGTCTTTGTCTTCGTAAAGCTAGCTTTATACTTTTTTTTCCTATTTATATTTTAGCAAAATTAGCATGTTCCGGGATCAAGACCTTGTAGCGTCACGCTCCAGTCTACCCAGCTGTAAATGGGTAACTGACCTCGCTCTTGAGTTAAGGAAGACAAAGTCAGCGAGGAAGGGAAATAGTCACTCCACCTCATTAAGTTGAGCCTAGTATAGTGAAGTCTTTAGCACTTCATACCCCGATGGCTGTATCTGCGATGTGAGAACCATTTAATTTTTTGTTTTAATCTATATGTTAACTCTTAAAAGACGGGGTGGTGTTTCCTATGTTTGACACAAGGAATTTTCTATCGCCTTGAGCTTTACATATACTGATAAAGTTTAAAGGTCAGTTCTTTCTAAGTATGGTAATGCTACATGTAGTTGTAAAGGAAACTGAATTAATCAAATATAAGGTTGGTTTAATTTGGTTTGGTTTTAAGGACTATCTTAATTGCACACGGACTACTCCATCAGTGCTCCGATCACCTCCCTTAGACTCATTAGGACCACTGGTTTTGAAAAAAAAAAAAAATTCCATAAATTATATTCCCTCAACTGGGAATCGAACCCGGTACCTCTAGAATTCGAGACGGGCGCTATACCTCTTACCCACTCCGACTTCATAAATATAAGGTTGAACCAACACGAAACTAAAACTAACATAAAAAATCCCGACCATAAAACCTGACTCCCGTAAAAAACCTCTGGAAAATCGGCCCCGAAAACTATTTTCGTCCTTTCAGAGTTAATACTACTGCCCTTTCAAACGGAAGATGCGACATAGCCATCTGTAGCTGAATGCTTGAAGTTCGTGGTACCTTTCTACATTCCTAAGCTATACATTAGGACACATGACACCATTTTTTTGTAACAATCCCAGGACTTCATACGCTAATTTATAACCATTAACGGCCCATAGTGAATAGCATACTGAACAATATTTTCGTAACCAGATGTCTCAAAATCAATGGTGGATAGAATAAGCAGATATTTATATTTATAGCCGTAACAAGGTGAATGTACGATCTCTAGTTAAATCTACTCTATAGCTGAGTTGTCTGGAAGGCACAGAATCCATAGTGGTCTATTATGACGGCTCAGCGAATGTCATTTATAAATTGATGTAGGCGTTTTCAATAGTTATTCGTGGCTGCAAAATGTGACCAGAAAGACTGTGTTAAAAGATTCCATTTGTGGGCCCGGTAAAGATAACGGGTGACAAATCCCCGTTCGCAATCAAACAGTGAATAGAGAATGTTTATAGTATCAAATACCGGGAATTTTTTTTTTTTCAATTATTTACTCAAATATGCTTTTGTAGCTACTCCATCCAGTAATCTTTAAGGTCTCATGAAGGTGACTGGCCATCACAAGAACTGCTATGCTATGGACGCCAAGAAGGACGGCGAAAAAGAAGCAGACAAAAGACAACCTGGCGGATGAACTGTGGAGGCTGAGATGCAAATCATGAACAGAGTTGGGGCACTTCACGAAGGATGGCACCCGTCTGAGCAAAATGAGGATAGTTTATTGCTGCCCTACAAGCGGCCACTAGGCGTGATGGTCACTGACTGCTTTGTCAGTCAGGGGCTTATGATACAGAAAGAAAGAAGGTGACGACTATGAACTTAAGACAGAAACTATATGACCATCAATGCGTATCACGTGATATTCCAGACATGTCTAACACTAAGCAGTACATCTCATTTAAAAAATCGGAAGTCCAAAATTTTCCCAGTCCACGGCCCATGAACTGTTATAAATTTCTTACGTAACGTAGTCATGCCTATGCCACTAGTTATTCTCTTACTGTGCATTTCAGTATTGCTAAAAAAATCTCAATACATTACACTTTTACTTCATTTGTTTCTGCATTCTTATGCAGTATAAATGTAACAGCTTTGGGTAGTCACGCGTACTTAAGTATCGATTCTTTTGCTTTTGTGATTATTATTCGTCCAAATTAACTAAGAAAACCATGAATAAATATAACCAGTGCCATTGTGGAGCCGCGGTAGCGAAGTGGTTAGTGCACTGGCTTCCTAGCTCGGTGGTCCATGGTTCAATCCCTAGTTGAGGTGGGAGTTTTTAGACCGCAAACGGCTCCAGGGTCGACCAAGCCTCGTGAATTGGGTACCAGACCAACTCTGCCGACCACATCACCCTTAGTGTGAGGATGGTCAAGAAAATATACTATATTCCCAATATGCCTCAATGGGCGTGTAACGGGATCCTTTACCTTTACCCTTTACTTTTGTGCCAATGAGTAGAACTAACAGTGGAAGAGAAAACTGAGGAAACCAAAGAGAACCTGGGGAAGAACAGTGAACTAAAAACCCTAAAACCGGAATCTGATCAGCGGAGGAATGGAAGACGGCCCAGACAGAAATCGATGGCAACAAACTAATGTTGTACATGGAAAAAAGAAATAGTTCAGCAAGTTATATTTTCTATGTGTATTATATGTTGACATAAAGATCTCAGTGTCACTTAGAAGAATTATTCTGATGATTTTATAGATGCAATGGGCGCATTTATAAAGAAACTCGATACTGCTGACAAAGGGATGAATTCAACAATCAAATATGTGCATCTGAATCTGTCATTGATATTAACTGACCATGAGTTCAGACTCATTTCTAGAGCTATTCTCTACATTTATCTTTGATTATGTCATTTATTGGGGTACCTTCTACATTTATCTTTGATTATGTCATTTCTAGAGGTATCTTCTACATTTATCTTTGATTATGTCATTTCTAGAGGTATCTTCTACATTTATCTTTGATTCTTTCATTTTTAGAGGTATCTTCTACATTTATCTTTGATTATGTCATTTATAGGGGTACCTTCTACATTTATCTTTGATTCTTTCATTTTTAGAGGTATCTTCTACATTTATCTTTGATTATGTCATTTCTAGAGGTATCTTCTACATTTATCTTTGATTCTTTCATTTTTAGAGGTACCTTCTACATTTATCTTTGATTATGTCATTTCTAGAGGTACCTTCTACATTTATCTTTGATTCTTTCATTTTTAGAGGTATCTTCTACATTTATCTTTGATTATGTCATTTATAGGGGTACCTTCTACATTTATCTTTCTTTCATTTCTAGAGGTATCTTCTACATTTATCTTTGATTATGTCATTTATAGGGGTACCTTCTACATTTATCTTTCTTTCATTTCTAGAGGTACCTTCTACATTTATCTTTCTTTCATTTCTAGAGGTATCTTCTACATTTATCTTTGATTATGTCATTTATAGGGGTACCTTCTACATTTATCTTTCTTTCATTTCTAGAGGTATCTTCTACATTTATCTTTGATTATGTCATTTATAGGGGTACCTTCTACATTTATCTTTCTTTCATTTCTAGAGGTATCTTCTACATTTATCTTTGATTATGTCATTTATAGAGGTACCTTCTACATTTATCTTTGATTCTTTAATTTTTAGAGGTATCTTCTACATTTATCTTTGATTATGTCATTTATAGGGGTACCTTCTACATTTATCTTTCTTTCATTTCTAGAGGTATCTTCTACATTTATCTTTGATTATGTCATTTATAGGGGTACCTTCTACATTTATCTTTCTTTCATTTCTAGAGGTACCTTCTACATTTATCTTTCTTTCATTTCTAGAGGTACCTTCTACATTTATCTTTGATTCTTTAATTTTTAGAGGTATCTTCTACATTTATCTTTGATTATGTCATTTATAGGGGTACCTTCTACATTTATCTTTCTTTCATTTCTAGAGGTACCTTCTACATTTATCTTTGATTCTTTAATTTTTAGAGGTATCTTCTACATCTTTGAAATTGAACTAGAGGTATCTTCTACATTTATCTTTGATTATGTCATTTCTAGAGGTACCTTCTACATTTATCTTTCTTTCATTTCTAGAGGTATCTTCTACATTTATCTTTGATTCTTTCATTTCTAAAGCTATCCTCTACATTTATCTTTGATTCTGTCATTTCTAGAGGCATCTTCTACATTTATCTTTGATTATGTCATTATTGGGGACATTCTACATTTATCTTTGATTCTGTCATTTCTAGAGCTATCCTCTACATTTATATTTTTTAAATTAATGAATTAATTTTTTTTTCTATTACTATCTTGTTTTGTTTAAAAAAAAAACCTACTCATTTTTGATTATGATTGCACACTGAAATTGAATGCTGTTATGTTCACTTTATAATGTTGCGTGCCTTTAAATTAATGCTTAAAGTAACATGTGGAAATGAAAGGATATAGTATGCAAGATAAATGAGAGTGGAAGGGCAGAATGTTAGACGGGCCTCGCGCCCAATTCTAACCCTTCGAAAGTAAAGTTCGTTCGTTCGTTCTTTGATTATGTCTTTTCTAGAGGGTATTTAGTATTATCATTTATGAGATTCTTTCAAGGGCAGAGGTTTTCATTTTTCGAGGTAACCCTTCTAAAGTAAATCTTATCTTTTGTTCTTTGATTCTGTCATTTCTAGAGGCATCATCTACATTCATCTTTGATTCTGTCATTTCTAGAGGCATCTACATTTATCTTTGATTCTGCCATTTCTAGAGGCGTCTTCTACATTTATCTTTGATTCTGTCATTTCTAGGGGTATCTTCTACATTTATCTTTGATTATGTCATTTCTAGAGGTATCTTCGACATTTATCTTTGATTCTTTCATTTCTAGAGGTATCTTCTACGTTTATCTTTGATTCTGTCATTTCTAGAGGTATCTTCTATATTTAACTTTGATTCTGTCATTTCTAGAGGCATCTACATTTATCTTTGATTCTGCCATTTCTAGAGGCGTCTTCTACATTTATCTTTGATTCTGTCATTTCTAGGGGTATCTTCTACATTTATCTTTGATTCTGTCATTTCTAGAGGTATCTTCTATATTTAACTTTGATTCTGTCATTTATAGGGGTATCTTCTACAGTTATATTTGATTCTGGTATTTATAGGGATATCTTCTACATTTATTGTTGATTCTGTCATTTATAGGGATTTCTGCATTGATTCTTTCAATTATAGGGATATCTTCTATATTTATTGCTGATTCTGTCATTTATAGAGATTTCTACATTTATCTTTGATTCTTTCAATTATAAGGATATCTTCTACATTTATCTTTGATACTGTCATTTCTAGAGGTATCTTCTACATGTATCTTTGATTCTGTCATTTCCAGAGTATCTTATATATCTATCTTTGAATTTGTCATGCATAGGGATATCTTCTACATTTATCTTTGATTATGTCATTTCTAGAGGCATCGTCTACAATTATAATTGACTCTATCATTTCTTGAGTCATCTTTTTGAATCTATCATGTCTAAAGATATCTCCTAAATGTATATTTGATTCTGTTAAATCTAGAAGTATCTTCTACATTTATCTTTGATTATGTCATTTCTAGAGCTATTCTCTCCATTTATCTTTGATTATGTCATTTATAGGGGAACCTTCTACATTTATCTTTGATTCTTTCATTTTTAGAGGTATCTTCTACATTTATCTTTGATTATTTCATTTCTAGAGGCATCTTCTACATTTATCTTTGATTATGTAATTTATAAGTAAACCTTCTACATTTATCTTTGATTCTTTCATTTCTAGAGGTATCCTCTACATTTATCTTTGATTATGTCATGTCTAGAGGTATCTTCTACATTTATCTTTGATTCTTTCATTTCAAGAGCTATCCTCTACATTTATCTTTGATTATGTCATTTCTAGAGGTATCTTCTACATTTATCTTTGATTCTGAAATTTCTAGAGCTATCCTCTACATTTATATTTGATTATGTCATTATTAGGGGCACCTTCTACATTTATCTTTGGTTCTGTCATTTCTAGAGCTGTCCTCTACATTTATATTTTTTAAATTAATGAATTAATTTTTATTATTTGTTTTCTATTACTATTTTGTTTTGTTTAAAAAAAAAAACCTACTCATTTTTTATTATGATTGCATACTGAAAATGAATGCCGTTATGTTAACTTTATAATGTTGCATGCCTTTAATTTAATGCTTAAAGTAATTTGTGGGAATAAAAGGATTTAGTATGCAAGATTAATAAGAGTGGAAGGGCAGAATGTTAGACGGGGCTGCGCGCTCAATTCTTAACCCTTCGAAATTAAAGTTCGTACGTTCGTTCTTTGATTATGTCATTTCTAGAGGTATTTTGACATTTATCTTTGACTCTGTCATTTATAGAGGTATCTTCTACATTTATCTTCGATTCTGTCATTTCTAGAGGCATACTCTACATTTATCTTTGAATCTGTCATTTCTAGAGGCATCTACATTTATCTTTGATTATGTCTTTGATTCTGTCATTTCTAGAGGTATCTTCTACACTTAACTTTGATTCTGTCATTTATATGGGTATCTTCTACAGTTATATTTGATTCTGGTATTTATAGGGATATCTTCTACATTTATCTTTGATTCTATCAATCATATGGATATTTTCTACATTTATTTTTGATTCTTTCATTTCTAGAGGTATCTTCTAAATTTATATTTGATTCTGTCATGTATAGGGATATCTTCTACATTTATCCATGATTCTGTCATGAATAGAGGTATCTTCTACATTTATCTTTGATTTTGACATTTACATGGATATCTTTTACATTTCTCTTTGATTCTGTCATTTCTAGAGGTATCTTCTACATTTATCTTTGATTCTGTAATTTCTAGAGCATCTGCTACATTTATCTTTGATTCTCACATTTATAGGGATAACTTCTATATTTATTGTTCATTCTGTCATTTATAGGGATTTCTACATTTATCTTTGATTCTGTCATTTCTAGAGTATCTTCTATATCTATCTTTGAATTTGTCATTTAAAGGGATATCTTCTACATTTATCTTTGATTATGTCATTTCTAGAGGCATCTTCTACATTTATAATTGACTGTCATTTCTTGTCATCTTTTTGAATCTATCATGTCTAAAGATATCTTCTAAATGTATATTTGATTCTGTTAAATCTAGAAGTATCTTTCTCATTTATCTTTAATTCTGATATTTCTAGAGGTATCTTTTCTACGGTTATCCTTGATGTCTGTCATTTCTGTTGTGTCTGCCGTTAATCACGATTTAACATACGGCCTCCACTCCAAATTAGCCGTGTCTTTGTGTCTTTCACTTAAATCTTTTCACCTTTAGGGAAACAGATCAGTACCTGATCTACATATGTTAGTCCACGTGCAGCATTAGCTGTCAGATAATTAAAATAAACTCCAGCTCATTCCTTGTCGCACGTCATATTTTTATTAGCCATGTTCTATTGTTTCTAGTTCCAGACTTTAAAGGCGTAATAATTAAGAAATGCGTTTCATCTTCTTCTCGTTCTTAATATTTAGTTGTACCTCCTCTTTTGGTTATCTCCCTTTACTTTTTATTTATTTATGTTTTAAATCTTTAAATATATTTCGAATAGATATTTTAACATTGTATTTTCCTCATTGTGTTATACTTAACTTAAAAACATGAATTATTTTTCATCGTTTGCTGTTAATGACCTTTGTTTCCATTGTGTGGCTTTTGATCTCTCGAAGCACTGAAATAGCGAATTTTAATCTATCGATTGTGTAAGCTCCCCTGTCTCCCCTTCAGCAACACTTGATGTCAATCTTCAGTCATGTTACGCTTACATGTTTCTATGGAACGCTGTGTATTAAATGTAAATTCTCTTCAGCGCTTTTCACATTGATCGATAAGCAAATCTGCTGTATCATGAGCATCACTGTACCATGCCAGCTGACTGGGCGACAATGCCCATCCTCAACCCCCTATCGCTGGTGTTGCTGCAATGAGTTTTATACGTAACCACCCTTGCCATCCTGCCAGTCTATTCAATATTTTCTCTGTCTGTCTCCCTTTGTCCCTACTTTCTTCAATATTTCCACATTGGAATGTGTTTTATTCTCAGAAACATGCCTTAAATGTTTTTATTATTTTCTCTTTATATTTACAATGATTTGTGTATTCTCTTTATATTTACTCTGATTTGTGATTTCTCCTTATATTTACAATGATTTTTGTTTTCGCTTTATATTTACAATGATTTGTATTTTCTCTTTATATTGACAATGATTTGTGTTTTCTCTTTATATTGACAATGATTTGTGCTTTCTAATTATCTTTACAGTGATTTGTGGTTTTCTCTTTATATTTACAATGATTTACCTTACGTCATATCTATTAGCTAACGTTATCCAAGTTGACACTTCAAAAACGAATTGAAATATCGTACACAAAAATCACACACAAGAAAATATTGTCTTTCTGAAGTGCTCTTGACAACAAAAACGTGTGACAGAACTCGAGATGTTGACTCAACTTAAATTTGTTGTCATTTAAAATTTACTGATTGTTGAAGAAAGCAAAAAATGTTGGACATTCAATGCTAAGAAGCAGATGCATAACTGTCATGATGAGTGGCATAGTTGTGTTTTTCATAAATTGTGTAGAGCTGTAACTTTGAACCGTAAACTCCAACTGTTTTAATATTGAGTAGTAAATGCATGTTTCTTTTAATACAAACACTATAGTCTTTTCTCCGTGTAGTCCCGGGCATCTCAGCGGAGGCAAAAAAGAACATTATTCTTTTCTCAAGCATGTCGTAAAAGGCGACTATTACGAGCTTGATAGTTTGGTCTGGTTTTTAAGGACAACCCCATAAGTGCTCCGATCTCCTCCCTTAGATCACACAAGGATTATCTTAGCACAGTGCACGACCTCAGTAGCACCGGCGAGGATTCTAATGTGTGTATAAAGGAATCACATATTCTGTAAGTATTTTTGTGGTGGGATGGGTAGGTTTCTTAATTTTAAATGTTGCTATGGCACCGGCCGTATGATCTACTTTTTACGATTTCCAACTGCATTCCGATGTATTTTTAACGTACACAACTTGCACACGGGACTTCCTATTTTTTAGCCCTTATCCGAGATGGCTAGGCATCCGATCTCACTACCCAGGTGATCAGGTGAGGGGGGGGGGGGGGGGGAGAGAGAGAGAGAGAGAGAGAGAGAGAGAGTATGACATCACTAGGAACCACTGGTTCTAAAATATGTCCAGGTTTTTCCATGTTTTCTTTATCCCTGTTTTTCTATGTTTTTTCTTTATCCCTGTTTTTCTGTTTTTTCTTTATCCCTGTCTTTCTATGTTTTTTTCTTTATCCCTGTTTTTCTATGTTTTTTCTTTATCCTTGTTTTTCTATGTTTTTTCTTTATCCCTGTTTTTCTATGTTTTTTCTTTATCCCTGTTTTTCTATGTTTTTTCTTAATCGTGCGCAACTTGCACACAGGACTTATTTTTCGCCCTTATCCGAGAAGGTCAAGGCATCCGATCTCACTACCCAGGAGATCAGGGGGAAGTATGACATCATTAGAAACCACTAGTTCTGATAAAAATGTCCCATTATATTTCCTGGCAGGAGCAAACCTGGCACCTTTAGAAATAGAGGCTGACGTCATATTTCTGAGCCACTCCGACCCCAAACGTGATAGTAGGACTGGCAAACTCAGCATGCAACACAAATGAATACAGAAACCGCCGCTGCATATTTTGTTCCCTGGTGTAGGATTCTTTACGGGGGCTACTTTCAATGATGGCCAAATATGTACAGCATGTCCTAGAAGTATTTACCGCATTATGAAGTTCAATAATCTTGAGCAGATTTGATTGTTACGTATAAATGTTACCGCATTCGCAGCCTTAACCCAATATCACGAAATGACCGAGCTCTCATTTTATCTGTGTTCTATTTGTCTTTTTCTCTATCTTGTGCCTTCCATTTATTTCTTCCTTACTCGTATTTTCTTTCATATTGGAACGTATGACTCAGGTTTCGTGTTGTTATTTTTGCACGAACTTTCCTGGGTGGAGATAACGTTAACAACCCCATCTGGAATCAGACAGACAAATCTGCCTTAACTGTGTAAAACAAACACCGGCGTGAACGTATCTCGCTCACACCAAGTTTGGCACTCATACTTCTAGTATGTTTAATCGAAAGATAAACTGTGAATGTACTTTTGGTGCGGCAGGATGTTAGGTAACATTACCGTGGGTGGACTCATGTTTGTTAGCATTTATGATAACACATTAAACTGAGGGTTTGTTATGAATTACAGACGTGAGTCATCTAAAAAGCGGTAGTGTTAATACCTTGTGTGGATGGATATTGAAATTGTCTGTCATGCGGAATTTAATGAGACGTGGTGGAGAAGATATATACTAAAGTCAAACATTTGAATCTGCTTGGTCTAGATAAAATATATTAAACTAGATTACGTCTGATTGGCGACTTTCACCGCGTAGAAAGCTGGGAGAATGTGGACGAAAAGTCCATTAAATTGCAGCACAAGTTTAGAATCCGGCACTGTGTTCCATTGAGTTAAGACAACACTTTCAGACAAGCCAGGACCGAAGACAAGTATAATCTCAATAAAGGAGACCGCGCCAAGTATTGAGGATTTTCGGAAATTAACCAGAAAGAAAACTCGACTTTATAATACTGGAAACCACAAAGTCCTCGGAACCTATATACAGGATAATAGCGGGATTAGAAATAATATTAATACCCAAACTACCTGTACAACGGCCTCATAACCCATGGCCTGACATTATTCAGAAGTCTTCCTGTGCCAGACGTCTGTAAATTATAACCCGATACGGGTTTTGACATGTTTAACTTGCTGATGGTTGTACAGGTTCATAAGAGCTTGTCAACCTCAGTATATGAAAATGATAGACATGAACCACCACAGCAGGCGCTGGTGACTGCTTCATGCCAGTTCTCTCAAAAGGAACCAAAAGCAGAGGTAGCCCCAGGCTCCAAGTGGAGCAGGGAGTGGATGATGATGACGTCATGATGTACATATTAATGATATTAACATTTTAATAAGTTTATATTATATTTAAACATGCGTAAACCAGGTAAAAGTCGTTTCCGCTGTCCACTTGCATTTTATTATTAAATTAACAGAGAGTAACGATTATTTTTCATCCAATCTACCAGGTTTATGATGTATGTTCAGGGAGGGTAAAATTACTGAGAAAAAAGAAGGAAAATGATTGGTGGAAGTGACACCGGGAAGGCGTCTGACTAGTGTCAGGAAACCAATACCTAGAAGAGACATTTTTCTCTTCTTAAGTTTGTGGTACAAATTGGAGATACCAGTTTGTGGTGCAATTTGGAGATACCAGTGATTGGTGCCAGCTTGATACAAGTCTGTGGATAAAGAAATTGTAGTCTATGCTTTTCGATGCCTGCCTTTGACGGGTTGTTAAGATCCTTGCCTTGACGTTCGGAGCGGTTACCCCTGCAACTACGCCTAGGACGTGACCTCACCACAGTAGTCGATAATTGACAGAGCAGTCAGCAAACCAGTTTAAACATCTACCCAGTTAAATTATTTTAACCAGCCCAAAGCAAAAATAATTCTCACCACAAATTCAAACCACCCACACCGGTTTTCGATGAGGAAAAATTTTATAGTGTAAATTCACTCACATCACTTATTTATTTACTCGTGTTAAATAATAACCCATTATTAATTTTTTTTATGTGTATTTTCAAATTAATAGTTGATTTTATTATTACAGGGAGAAGTGCACACGTATGAATCAGTTATCTTATATATATATATATATATATATATATATATATATATATATATATATATATATATATATATATATATATATATATATATATATATATATATATATATATATATATATATATATATATATATATACAACAGAGCTACTTAAGTAATATGTTACTGAATAATTCATTTGGGAGACCAGAAACGAGCAAATATATTTTATCTTCATAGATGTGACGGGCAGATACAACATTCACGACAGCTTTGATAAATTCAGCGTTTTGCTTGATTTCTGATATATCCTATGAAGACTCCCTAAAATAGAAGCACCATCCTTCTACTTACAACTCTGCCAAGAGTAAAGACCCGCATTGTATCCTCTGTGGCCATTGTTTTACCATCACTGCATAGCATGGGAGGAAATCCCGTGACACCCAAGGACGTTTATTGGTTACATTATTTGAAATTCACATTCACAATGAAACGCTCAGAATATTGTTGTTTTTGTTTTCTGTGCAACCTTTGTTAACATGTACAATGTCCAGCCGATAATCCAGTTTCCTCCGAGTGTATTGCAGCAGCACGGGTGGAATACATTTCAGTGAAATTCAACTGCTTCTCTTTCTACTGCCTTGAGTCCCTTCTCTTTTCGCGCCTAATAGAGCAAGGAATCGCCACTGCTGCCGAGCCGCATGAAAGAAGCCTGCACCAAAAGCATTTATGTGCTCTTGCAGGAGTGGTTTCTGTAGCTACTTTGTATACTTCATAATTAAAAGTATTGTTGCATAGTAAAATTATATATCTTTACCACCTGTCTGTTAGACTACAAGTCATCTGTATAAATCAGGGATTCTTAACTTTTTCAATTTTGGGACACATTTATATAACAACAGACTTGACTAACTATTTATTGCAATATATATTCAATAATGTTCTGTAATAATATATCCGTGCAGAACACACTTAATTTTTTCATTAATATATTTTAAGATGTTATTTGTTATATATATATATACACAACATTCTTATTATTGTTATTTTTATAATTAGGCAATGTAAAATTGAAATGCAGTTCATAAACACAGTAAGAAAACAAATAAAGGAAATGAATGTCTTTCTCTAAGTGATGTCATCGACGAATAAACTTGCAATAAAAAAGCTGTGTAAGTTAATGGGGAACATTTGACGAACAGATTGTTCCGTGTCCTGTATTCCATAGTTGCGTGAAGTACCGTGACTATGGGTAATGATGCACTTTTTGCGTGGTTGGTTAGTCGCGTGTATACAGTCACGATTCACTCTCGCATCCAGACGATGGTGTCTTTTGGATGGCGCATGGTTTGAATCTTCGGGAAGCAGCCGATCACTTCTTTTATGTTTAGTGTGCCTGGTGTATTGTCTTTCTGGTTTTTTTTGTCCTGGCCTACCATTTATCTATTTCTGCTCTGTATTTTCTATTTGTAGCTAATGCTCAACTTTGTCACACAAACTGTGATGTTTGATTTTATGTTTTATAACCTGCCACTTGTCAAACCTTTCTTACTTACCTTCTATGTATTGCCTGCTAGGGTACAGAATTACCGTACAATTCGTTGCTCCCCATTCGGGCCCTGATACCACACAGTTTGCCCACTCATAGCCTTTCCACATGTCTCATCTTTATTTCATGTTTGTGGCTGTAGCTGGCACAAGGGATATCCCGAAACGTCATTATATTTCTTCATTTGTAATACTTTCTCGGGTACATTTTTTCAGTCCCATGCATAAAAACTTCAACAAACATGGACAAGTCAAATAAAGAATATAAATCAATTCAGCTGCCCAAGACAGCAGGTCCTCTGGAAAGGAGGCGCATGAAGCAACCTAGAGAAAGCCGAACGGAGTCTGGGTTGCCGAATAACCTTTTTTCGTCTAGGAAAATCTCCAGGATTGGCACCTGGAATGTTCGCACTCTGTGTGAAGAAGGGAAAACTGCACAGGTAGCAGCAGAAATGTAAATTACAGGATTGATATCATGGGTCTCTGCGAGACACGGTGGAAAGGCATAGAGAAGAGGAGATTTGATCACAGGACAAATGGTGTTGTAGAACTACCTTTACCCTTTAGGTCTTACCGGCAACAGATAATTTTGTTTTGCATCGTGTAAAGTTATCTCCCGATTGGCTAAGCGGTTAGAGCTATTGTCTCTCGTGGCAGAGTTACCGGTTTTTGTATCTGGAACCTGTTAGCATTACGATTTAGTTGACCCTGCTCTAAATCGGTGCATGACTCTGTTCTTGAGTTAGGGAACGCAAAGGTATCGAGGCAGGGAATTGGTCACTCTATCTCATAAGGCTGCATCTAGTATAACTGTATCTCATAAGGCTGCATCTAGTATAACTGAAGTCTCTAGCACTTCATTCACCTACGGCAGTATTTGCTATGGAACTATTAACTATCGTGTGAACTGCAGACATAAGAAAATCGTACTATAACAAAAATGGGCGCATAATGTTGCCTTTGTAGAAAAATGTGCAATAGCTTTGCGGTTTTTAAAGAGTTAATACACACGTACTTATTGTCTCACCTTTTAATTTAATATATACACTTCCTGAATATCAAACTTAAGACTTATGAGTTGTTTTTGCCAAATTGTCTTCCGAGAATATCGCAAATCTCTCGCTGTAGACGCTTTTATATGTAATTCTCTCTTGCAAATTTCTACATGTACGTCAAAATACTTGTTTCACCTGTTTCTCATACCCCGGTAAGAGAAGTCAAGAGCTAACTTTTGTTAATCCTCTCATCAGAAATCTAAATGCTGACAGTCGGGACAGTCAAATTATGTCATTGACATAATTCACATAACAGAATGAATGAACCGTGCACTTTACGAATACAGGTAGCTGAAACAAACACTAAATTCGACTAAATTTACGATATAATTTCTAGTTAATTCATGAATCTGTGGGAAGATGTTTTTAAAATGATTACAGCTCCCTCATGCATGTCGTAACTAATATTAGGTCGTGCATAAGGCTGGCTACCTCATCGTGAAATAATGCTACATAAACGATCACAGCAAGAGCATATGGATGCTTCGGAGCGAACTTACTGTAAGGGACCAGTTGTAGTGAAAAGGGAAAAGGAAGAAGCGAAAAGGGAAATGATGAATATGTGTGTGTATCTATAGAGTGTGAGTGCGTGGGTGTGTGAATCACAAAGTACCATGAGATGATATGCGAAGTAAGCACAAGAACAGTGGAAAATGTAATGAGAAGAAAATTTACCTTTCCGTAACGCGGGCAAAGCTTAAGGGATAAAGAAAAGTAAATGAAGTCATTGATTAAAAGATAATGAATAACTTTATACTATGGCAAGGTAAGTGATCAAATACGGTGTTTATTGGAGAATATTTTTGTTAAGAGATGCATTTAGTGTAGGACACGGGAAATTACATTTTATGAAGTTGATTAATGTAGAAAACGGGAAATTACATTTTATGAAGTTGATTAATGTAGAAAACGGGAAATTACCTTTTATGAAGTTGATTACACTAAAGTGCATCGGGAATGCTAGACCGCACGTTGGCATGGGATGTCACATCTTGTTTACACTAGTGATAAAGGAGTCGTATGTTGTCACTTACATGAGACGGATTTCACGGATTGCCTCCCCTGCTTTGCTCAAGCAGTATCTAATACTGGCTTCCAAGGTATCCACCTACGCGCAAAATTACTCTTGTCAGAGATGTAGATAGAAAATTAATGACACTTCTACCTTAAGGGACCTTTCACAAGATATTTCCAGAAGTGACGAACAATGTTGAATTGGGCTGAACAACTGTTAACGCATTATATCTGGTCCGTCACCTTTTTTGAAGGATTTAAGCAATGGTTCTGACCCGTTAAGCCCCCAGTTGGTGTAATCCAACGAATGCCCTCTTATACGTAATGGCTATATATATATATATATATATATGTGTGTGTGTGTGTGTTTGTGTGTAATTTTTAAATAGTCTTGCTCATACGTTTGCTTTCATAGTTCTAATGACTGAATAAACAATTATTTGTTTAGTTTAAAATAACATACAACAAATTTAATAGTCTTATATTTACAACAAGTTAAAATAAGTATTAAGTGAGGGTGAAAGGTAAATTAAATGTTTTCCTCACAGAGGTTGGATCGGGGCGCTATCATTGTCCGTGATTTGCTGTTGCCTGTGACAAAAAAAAAACAACAACTCCAGATGAATTCATACAGCTGTGGTTCATCAATTATGTGATGACGGAAGCCCTCTCCACACTCTCTTCCACTGTAGGCGGTTATGGTGGATGCTTTTCCCTCACAATAGCGGCGTGAATACCACAAATCGTCTGATGGCTTGTAACCACGAACTTTAGACAAATAGAAAGAAACAAATGCCTGCTAAGTACATTTGTTCGCCGCAAACTAACAGGCTCATTGTCATGCGCTCCACCCAATAATATTAACCTCTCGGAAGAATTAAATCCTCGAGCACACAGTGTAACTCAGGGAATATGATGAAAATTCACCAATATCCTTCTGGGTGTTAACTAGTAAATTGTGTCAGGAATGCGTGAATAATGATTTGCCTGAATTACAATTAAAAAAAGGTACATACATCTCACAAGATAATATGTTACACCTTAGGCACTTGTGATGTAATCATCACTCACTACTCATCACTACTACCGTCGGAGTCTGGTGTGACGCATAATGGAAATATAGCTTACAGTATCCGACAGCCTTTCGTGACTTCGTGGCGTTCCATGATTTGTTAGGACAGTCAAGCATTTGACAGCCTGCATTACTCATTTTTAATCCACGCCTCTTTTTCTTGAAATGTAAACAAACGGGACCCAAAGATGCAGCAATAGAGAACGCAGTCAGCGACTTATAGCTTGACTGCCTGCGTCAGGACCAGCGAATCAGAGCTGGTCAAGACCGCACTCCACCTCCACGTGGTGGTCCTGGAAACAGTCTGCAGCAGTGCAGTCTGGCTGAGCGAGTGTGGATCGCAATGGGAAGGCAAACCCGGTCCTAAAAAAATGCCGTGCAGAAGTCGGATGTGTCGACCGAAAGGTGCAGATATCACAGCTTAGGCGTAAACAGACACAACGCAACCACCGTCCTTTTCAGGACGAACGAGGAAGAAGAGGAAGAAGAAGAAAAAATGTAAACAAACAGAAAGCTTACCAACTTCCGCGACCTGCCAGCATAACAGGGAGCGAAATCTGGTTTGTTTATCTGAGTTTCTCACGCGAGCTGATCTGTCAATCATCAAGATAGCAGACAGACGCACGTGGGATAACACTGGATTTTCGAAGTAGCTGCACGGGCAAAAACATTTTCCCGTGTACTCTTTGATGTTCGTACATACAGGGAGAGATAACGCTTTGATCTCGAGAAACGGGGGCAAATCTACTAGAACCTGTTACGCGGTTTAAGTCTCTGTTGGCGGTTAGCAACGCCGAACAGAGCGACCGTGGAAATCTTTTATCGGGGGAAACGTAGTTTTTTAGATTTCTATACAGTGCACGGGGGTTGTGAAAATTAACATCCTCTAGAGATCATAATAACATGATGAATATAAACTGTCGCTCCTCAAATCAGTTATCAGTTGTCGCTCAGAATTTTTCGAAGAGTCTAAACAGGTTATCTAGAACCATTGTGAATAGATGTGTTAATAGTTTCGTGGGGATTTCATTCTGAAATTAATACACTAGGCGCGACGGATAATTGACGGAATAGAATTCACGTTTATTACATTTTGTGTAATTTTAGTAAGTGACTGTTGTTTAAATACCATACGACGACCCACCGACGCCGACCCTCTAATAGCTATTAGGGACAGGCGATATTTGTTGAGTGCGCGTAGGGATAATTAAATAATAACTGACATTGTACGCTGATTGGTAGCGCGCGCAGAAGGTGCGGGGAGGGCACATACCTTCACCTGACCTAGAGACGCCGCGGTAGCGAAAACTGACCGGATAGGAATAGGCTAGAGACACAATGTGCGTATATGTAGATATTTTACTAGTAGTAATTTTTTTCATAATGTTTCTCTATCCTTAGGCATGACTTGATCAAACGGAGACCAACGGTCTTTATTTTGGTCTATATTTTCGTCCAAGCGGTCTATTTTTGGTCTAATTTGGTCCTTTGTGGTCTATGTTGGGCCTTTTCTCCATTTATTGATTGGATTAAAGTTGTCTACCTTTGGCTTACGCGTCTCCAAGTTCAGTTGTGAACAGGACCGGCCACAGAGACAAACTAACATTTTAAATAGTAAATTTAACTGGACTATAAACACCAGAAATTATTTATTCAATTTTATCAGCCCAATGTGGAGTAATACCAATAAAATTTCTCCCGACTTTTGATAGTCGTATCCAAGTGGATATTTATCCAGAAGAGTTACGCTGTTTCAGAATCGGCACTTACCGGAGCCAGCCGATAAGATTTACCATCATCATCAATTAACAATAATTAACAGTTTTTAGCAACCAGAAGTTTTCCTATCTCGGAAGTATTCCTACTGTTTACTGTGGACACTAGATCTCGGTTTTCCTACATTAACTATTCGAGGTGACATTTGTTTATTTAGGAATTTAACCACCAAATTAGGCGTTCCCCTTACAAAATGTAATTATTGGAAGGAGGGACTGGGGCCAAATTTGGAAGATAAAACACTGTGAAATATATATGCGTGGATTGTATGTCCAAGAGATTTCTTCAGCAAGAATAGGGTAAGAAGCGTGATTGAGTGGCCACGTATGTCAGAGAGAGAGAGCGAATATTTTCTTTTGTTACAGGAAAATTTTATTATCTGAATTTTGCTTAAATATTGTTTATTTACTGAGTAGCATTTAGTAAGAACGTTGTTCTTTTCTTTACTCTCTATGCTGTAACATAGTGCTAACCTTTAACCTTTGGGGTTATTAACTTGTTGGGTTCTTATCTTCTCAGTGAGGGGAGGGCACATGTCTTCTGTTATTTTTTTATGTATGAATTCTGATTTATTTGATCTTTTTCTTTAGATATTCGATGTTGTAAAGTTTAAATGATAATAAACAACAAAAGAACTAAACTTTGTGTGTTGGTCAGACCCATACCCAATTAACCATAGTTTTCCACGTTTGTGTGTCTTGTTGTCACATAGCTGTGTGTGTGTGTTTAGGTAAACTTATATTTCTAGATATAGGGAGGTGCAAGATTGTCTTATACTAAAAGATAGTCGTATAGATAGGCTGGACTAGAGAAACTACTCATTCCAGAGACAGATCTTCTCCTTAAGCTATTCACTCGTGAAAATCTACTTTCTTACACCTTTACTTCTCACGTACTTATCACCATCCACTATACTCAGGTAGGACCATAAATAACTTTAAAACCTATCTAAGCACGACATCTGGGGTCGCTTTGCTGTCGGGTTTCCCGCAAGACTTGTCAGAAACAATCATCAGCTCTTGCAGTAGTGGTTCATGCATATACTATTTTCATATGTTAAGGTTGCCAGCCTTGTATATAACCAGATAGCAAGAAACCTGTAGAATTTACATTAGTAAACAAATTGTTTACACTTACCCTAAAATTTTGGGAATACACAATCTCCTTGCACAGATTTAGACTGGACAAAGTTCTGTCTTCATTCATAACCCTCCACTCCCAAAGGAGCATAGGCCTTCAACAAACACATGCCAAGTCCTCCTGTCCCGTGCCATCATCTCAAGTTCTTTCCATGTTCTCCTCATCATTTTCACCTCTGTTTCCAACTCTCTTCTCCATGTACTTCTTGGTCTTCCTCTGCCTCTCTTGCCCTGGGGGTTCCAGAACAAGGACTGCCTTGTAATGCTATCAACAGGTTTCCTCAGTGTGTGTCCTATCCATCGCCATCGTCTTCTTCTCATCTCTTGTTCCACTGGCACTTGTCTAGTTCTTGTCATCAGTTCCACGTTGGTAACCTTGTCATACCATTTTAATCCCTCTATTCTACGCAAGCACCCATTTATGAAAGTCTGTAGCTTTTTGGTTGTTGTCTTTGTTGTTCTCCATGTCTCCGAGCCATACAATAGGACTGACTTCACATTTGAGTTGAAGATTCTTATTTTCGTGTTGGATCCAATTTCTCTTGATCTCCATATATTTCCCAATGCAATGAAAGCTCCTCTTGCCTTTTGTATTCTTATTTTGATATCGCTGTCTGTCCCTCCAACTTTGTCTATATTACTGCCAAGATATGTGTATGATTCAACATCTTGTATTGGTGTTTCTTCAAGTTCAACCCTGTTATCATTACCTGCATTTATTCGCATTATTTTTGTCTTTTCCCTGTGTATTTTCAGACCCAATTGCTGTGACCTCTCATCGAGTGTTTTCAATTTGTCCTGCATCTGATTACGGTTATGAAGTTCTGTCTTAGAAGCTTCGAAATCACTTTGGTCTGGAAATTAGAGTTAATTCCTCTGACGGCTGGTATTCTGCGAAACCCAGGCCTGGGAAAACGTTTGTTTAATTCCTCTATGATTTGGTCTGGGAAAATAGAGTTAATTCCTAGGATGCTCAGTGAAATCACCTGGTCCTGGGAAAACATTTGTTAAATTCATCTATGACTTGTGATCAAATTCCTAGAATTCCAGTCTTGTTAATTAAAGTCCTGACCCCTTTAAGTTTCCAGTCTTGTATTAAAATTGCGGGTTTACTTGTGAATTCCAAAGTTGCCCAATACTCGATCTGTTACTTATAGTTGTGGAATTTCTAAGTCCAATCTCTCCTTTTTCTTTTTGGCTTGTAGGAGTCGCTGATATGACTTGTGCGCTGCAGTCTCTCTGTGTGAACGGTGTCTGTGTTTTCATCACACTATATTCTCAGTTCTTAGTGCAAATCACAGATTGAACTTCCGACTAATGTGCCAATAAAATATATTGTAAATTTCAGCTCCTCAAAATGAACCACTCCAATCGAATCTCGTTCAGCACTACGTGGGTAGTGGCGTTTTGAAATTCGATAAATACTATCACGTGTTTCATAATATTAAATTTAATATCCGCGCGGGACCTCTTACAGTGTTTTCATATCGTTGCATCAGACTTCCGCCGGCATCCTGTGCACAACTCATAAAAACCATCTGTGAACTCATTTGATGTCCAGATCCTACCTATCACCAATATTGTCTCTCCAGACAGATTATCGTGATAATCACATACAGGGATAGTCCCGTGAAACGACAAACGCATCTACCACCTGTGTAATCTGCCCACCTCAGACGGCTATCTCAGACAGACAATATTAGCTTCTATAGATGTTGATCGGCCGAGACCGTCTTTTCATGATAAGAATCTCGCTCGCTGACCGGTGATAATGACTGGGTACTGTTACGATAATACCCCAGTTCACCTGGCGGAACGTAAGTAAGTCTGAGGAGTGGTAAACAAGATAAAGACAGTCCCAAGGCAAATAATTCCGTAGGAGAGTGGAGTGTTAGAGACTTTCCCCTACTAGGTTCAGCATAGAGAGTAAATAATGGTGCATAAAATATGCCACATAATAATGACAGGGGAGAGACAAATGTAGTACCACCGGCTAAGCTAACTCTTCCCACTTCTTTATGTATGTAGTACCATCAGCTCAGCTAACTCTTCCCACTTCTTTATGTACGTAGTACCACCAGCTAAGCTAACTCTTCCCACTTCTTTATGTATGTAGTACCACCAGCTAAGCTAACTCTTCCCACTTCTTTATGAATACAGTACCACCAGCTCAGCTAACTCTTCCTACTTCTTTATGAATACAGTACCACCAGCTCAGCTAGCTCTTCCTACTTCTTTATGAATGTAGTACCACCGGCTAAGCTAACTGTTGAGTTCGTTTTATGGTTGAGTACAGTTTATACTGGTGAAGAGGTAGCTTCAAACGCGAATGGTTAAAATGAACGAATGTCAACAATATTCTTCCAACGAACTTCAACAAGTAGTGAACTGGGCAAGTACTGGCAGTACATAAGTCGGTGATAACTGTACATCGATTTTATTCAACATGACACAGACGGAGTGGACAAGACTAACATCGTCACAGGCGCAAAGATCATACATCAGCATAATGGTAATTACTTTTAAAGTTCCTGAAGATTCTCTACCATAAAGTCCTCTGACTCAAGTGACTAAGGATCACAAAACTGTTACCGTATAATATTCTTCTCATTCAAGTCCGTTGACCTTCTCTCAAGGACGTCTATCATGGTAACGTATTCATACTCCAGGATAAAATCTTCCATATCATACTTCACAATCCCATACGTTCTCCAAAACATAACGTTAGATAGCATATAGTTTCAAACAAAGTCATACACGATAATACGAACAGGTTAGAGTTTCCAGTTGGCTAACCTCTCCCATTCTATGCCACGCTTCTGGCATTGTTGTAACATCATATTAAAACATGTGCATAAGGTAATCAATAACTTCTTCCACTCGTAGGAATCCTTCTTCTACGATACAAATCCTAAAGGCAAACGACTCTGTAGATCCATTCTAGGAATAACATATTCCCGCTAGACTAGTATTAGAGCGGCCTTATAATACAGCTTTAAATAAGAAGTGGGGCGATAACTTACGTGACATTGCTGCTATTGGTTTCGACCTGAAGACCAATACAGATCACTAGAATAAATGGCTTTCCATAAACATGCCATTGAATACAAATATAATATAACAATCATGGACATAAACAAGTTCCATGTTGCCCCTTCAAAAATGACGTCACAAACTACTCAACTAGGTTACCCGTGCGTCCCAAAGCAACACTCACTGCTTCGTGCACGTCAGTGCGCGAATCATTCGACCGCACAAATAATATAACTATATCAAGACTGGTGCGTACATTTGGCAGGACCGAAGACTACCCCCTTAGGTAATAAATGTACGTAACACTAACTCTTCCCACTTCTTTATGAATGCAGTACAACCGGCTAAGCTAACTCTTCCCACTTCTTTATGAATGCAGTACCACCAGCTCAGCTAACTCTTCCTACTTCTTTATGAATGTAGTACCACCGGCTAAGCTAACTCTTCCCACTTCTTTATGAATGCAGTACAACCAGCTCAGCTAACTCGTCGCACTTCTTTATTTAGGTAGTATCACCGGCTCTTCCACACACACACACACACACACACACACACACACACACACACACGCACACACACACACACACACGCACGCGCGCGCGCGCGCACACACACACACACACACATATACTGAAGCACATTAAAAACGCACCACCTGTATAATCCAGAAACAGAGTGTGAAATGTAAATATAAGTGTTTACAAGTTTACATATTTGGAATCTTTATTCATTTTCCTATGAATCCATGCTGGTCATTAATTTGTACATTTGATTGTTATGAAATTCATTGCATTCTGTGCAGGCAAGGGAGAAAACCAAAAATGCAGCCAATAAAAAAATCCATTTACACTATCCTCAGTATCTGGTATATCCACCGTGTGCTTGCAAACAAGCTTGGCAGCGGCTCCGCATGGAACGCACAAGTCTCTGAAGGAAATTCCGGGGAATCAAGTCCCATTCACGTGTAAGAGCAGCTTCGAGGTGTTGTAGATTAGCTGGAGAACCTTGCCTGTAGACTCTGCGTCCAAGCTCGTCCCACAGATGTTCTATACGGGACATGTCTGGTGATAGGGCAGGCCAATCAATCGTCACAATGTTCTGCTGCTGTAGATATTGCTGCGTAATGCAACTAATGCATCCAGAATCTCATCTCGATATGTCACAGCATTAACATTTCCACGGAAGACGTGAAGAGGGAAGCGATGGTGAAAACTGAATCCTCCCCAAATATGAATACTGCCACCTCCAAATCGGTTGTGCTGACGAACACAGCAATCTGCAAAGCGCTCTCCACACCGTCGCCAAATCCGCATACGTCCATCAGCAAAGGATATGTTGAATCTGCTCTCGTCTGTGAATAGGACAGCATTCCACTGCAGTCTAGTCCATCTGACATGTTGCTCTGCCCATTGCAGGCGCTGCTGTGAGTCAAGTTTGACCCAACATAAGGTCGTCTTGCAGTAAGGCCTGTATCTCTGAGTCGTCGAATGACTGTCATTCGAGAGACTTGCCCACGTCTACCCACTATTGCTCTTGCTGTTTGACTTGCCGGGAGAGAACGATTCCTTAGGTGACTCAGCACAATATTAAGATCTTGTGCAGGGGTAGTAACTCGTGGTTGGCCACTCCGAAGTCTATCCTGGGCACTGCCAGTGGTTTTGTAACGTTCAGTGAGACGTACAATAGTGCTGTGGTGGCAATTCATCCTTCTGGCAATGGCCCGCGAGCTCATTCCGGTCTCCAACATACCAATGGCTCGTTGGCGGTCGTTTTCAGAGAGTCGTGGCATTTCAAGCACATGTACTGGGTGTTTTGTCTCAACGGCCTTTTTATACCGAGTATACTGCCACAACGCGTACACATTTTCAGGGTCATAACTGTTGGGAATCGTGTTGCACGTGTAACTTTCATTGTTTTCATGTAGTCTGTACACAAACCCGTGGGTTGAATCATGCACTTTCCATTCCAGTAGCCATTCGCTCTCTACCTCATGACAAACACGGGGAAAATCCATTCCCACACTTTTTTTTTCCAGCTTCTCGGCATCAGTATATATAGTAGTGGTGCGTTTTTAATGTGCTTCAGTATATATATATATATATATATATATATATATATATATATATATATATATATATATATATATATATATATATATATATATATATATATATATATATATATATATATATATATATATATATATATATATATATATATTTGGTTTGGTTTTCAGGACTGTCTTCATTGAACACGGAAAACTCCATCAGTGCTCCGATCTCCTCCTTTAGATCACACAAGGAGGATCTCAGCACAGTGCACGAACTCCGTAGCACTGGCGAGAATCCCAATGTGTGTATATAGGAATCACACATTCTATAAATATTTTTGTGGTGGGTAGGTTTCTAATTTTTTAAAAATTTTTCCAGGGCAGTAACCTTATGGCCTACTCTTTACTATTTTCAACTGCCGTGAGATTTTTAACGTGCATAATTTGCACACGGGACTTTCTATGTTTTTGCCCTTATCCAAGAAGGCTTGGCATCCGATCTTACCTACCCAGGAGATCAGGGAGGAGTATGACATCATTAGGACCACTGGTTGTGAAAATGAAATTACGTAAATTATATTCCCTTTACTTGGAATCGAACCCGGACCATTAGAATTTAGGAACAAAGGGAATCTGAATAAACTGAAAAGTGCAAAAGAAAATCTCTGTCGTAATGCTTGTATTATATACGAGCAAGTGTAACTGTCAAAATAATAACAGGGGGAAAGAATTAAAACCACCGCCTTAACCTGTCCAAATCTGCAGCACATTTAGAAGACTGAAGATCTAGCTTGGAACTCATTTTTTTTAACTCTGAGCGAAGTTCCTTTAAATATTTGTAAATTTTGAAAAAGAATTCAAAGTTTTGCTCACAAAATTACAAGGGATGTAATGGCCCCTACCCCGCGCTGCCCAAGGGAAAAAATTAGACAACAAAATACATAATTTAATATGTGAGGTTATGTGACATTTTACTAATGCGTTTTTCATTTACTATTTAAAAATGTAATAAGTCTGCAAATGTCTGTTTTTGGTGCAGTTACAAAATAAAGCATCACACAAATGATTCTTCCCTTAATACACACATGAGGTAGCTTGTAGGAAAAAAGTCATGAAACGATATTTATCGCTTGGACAACGGTTATGCATTGCGTTGTTACATTATACTACATTATTCATTAAAACCAGACCTAAAGGCCTTTTAAATTTGGACATGCGCCCTAATATAACCAACTAAATTGAACGGGACGCGCATAGCCAAAATGAGGCAAAATTTTATTTTTAAAAAAATTATTTACGAGTAAGTGCAAGGTATTCCAGTCAAAGTAATGGCGGAAAAAGAATAAAAATCAACATCTTAAACTGTCAGAATATGTAGTACATTAGGTTACTGTGACGTACGTCTAGTTTGACTAGTGAATTTTCCCTGATATGATGGATGATTTAAAGGGACCTTTAGCTTTTCATAACATTAGAACCCCTGAACATTTGTTGTAACTTTTCGTTTGCCAGAACGCATTCCACCGGGACTCATGTAGGATACAGCGACGAGATCAAAGAGACAGACCGAGGGATCTTAAGGGAGACTATCAGCGCTATCAAAGACAGTAGTTTTCCCTGATACGAGACGCAGTTGCTTGCCGCTAATTTCGCGTCTCGGTGTCAATCGAGGAACCGAGCGAACGGGGGAAAGCGAAACGGGCAGCAGCGAGCGGATACGAAGACCAGGGGGCGGCTTCTTCTCTTGATTTGGCGGTCAGATCCCCAAAAGTTCGTGAGATCAAATAAGTTGTCAAGTTTATCATGTCCCACTCAACTTACATTCCATTTTAGCTAAATAGACCATGAAGAACTAGACACGTTATCACTCGCTGGCCAGATCTTTACAGAAGCACTAGCTTTATTGAAATCTTGTTATAGATTTTCCCCTGGATTTTATATATATTTGCAGTGATTTCTATTTCTGTGCAAAGCGGTAATATATATTGTGTAAAGTGATCAGTGGTCTAGTCATTCTATTTCAAGGGATTCTGTGTTAATTTAAATCTATTTAATTAAACCATCTCAATAGTTCCAGTGGTAAATATAATGATCTATCTATTATATTATTTCAAAAGATAATAGATGCTTAAATTAACTTTTAAAGTCGCGAAGGAATTTATAATTAATAAATTCAGTTAAGTCCTAGTTTTATAGATGTGTGTTTTTAACCACTAGAATTCGCGCAGTGTTTATTAAATACATAATTAAATACTCGAGTGTATTATAGGCTTAACGGGAAATTCATCGCGCTTTAGAAGGTTATTTGTTTTCGGTATATTACATGTCTTTTTTTTCTTTCATACAGAGTGATCGTAACCTGTGCGATCCCAGCATTAAGAAAGCAATAAAGAAATCAATCTAAGCAAAGCAAAGCATAAACAGTGTGTAGAGTTCCCCTGACGCAGAACTTGTTGAGACTGTGTAAATTTTTAATCTTTGAGGCGATTCTATGTTTGGAATTCCGCTTTCTAACTTATAGCAAAGAAAGCACACCCAAAGACAAATTTAACGCACCATCAAACAACTTAAGTCGTAACGGGAAGAAGAACACTGGCCCGAGCTTTGTTAGTTTACTGACACAGAGAGATAATTCATAATTTCCTGAACAGTGATGTGACTAGTTTTCTCACTGGACTTAAACCATACCTCACGGATAAAGTGTACCAGCACGCGTAAGAATTTTATTATCCGCGGCATAGTCAAATAGACCACACCATCCTCACCCCGGTATCAGAGACCGTGCCCTCCCATAGAAACTGTTATTAACAAAAGAGACACAACTACAGATTCATTTTCCAGCGATTACGGGACCCTTTTATGTGCTGACCGCCTACCCGATAATCTGGGGCTAGAACTTGAACAAACACTCATACATTTAGTTGAGGTGTAACTGCTGTTGTGTTATTCTATAGAGTGCAAGATTTTTTCACAATCGGTAAGTGAGAGCAAGATGAGTGAAGGCCTTTGCTAGCGCGTGTATGAATGACAGGAAATTAATTCTTTTGTGTGACCATTTTGTTAACTTGCTTACCTGGTAACATATATCTTTTCTGTATACCCTACATTGTTCCTTTAAGTGGGATAGTTGATAATTTGTTAACTCTGTTTAAAACCACCTCCTTTCCCTTTGCTTAGTAAAGGGAAGAACAGCTGGGAAGAACAGGTTTTTTTTTTCTATCACTTATACCTAACTTGGTAACACCTCTTGTCAGAGTAATTAACTTTACGGTTAGGTTAACGTACCCGTGTTCCTGATATTATCTATCTCTGGACTGGGTTTGTCTTTGTCTAATGAGCGGGAAGGGCTTAGTCGATACCAATCTTCTTCACCCCCTCCCAAACTTGTTATTTGCATTTGTGTACTTATGATAATTTATGTAATATCTGATATTTTTAGTAATTGATGTTTAAAGTGAATAAAATCACCTAAACTCATTTAGTTCTGTGTGTTGGATATACCCAAAGCCCAACATTTCCCCTATTCGTTTAATATAGTTTGTATCAACGTCGTGTGTGTGTTTGAAAACACTAAATCGGTGAGCGCGCAGATGCGAGTCTGGAAAACTGGCAAATAATTGTTTGACCAGGAGAGTCAAAGAGAAGATTGAGAGACACGATTTGTCGTAAATAAGTCTGTCTTTACTCTCCTCCAGCACGCTGTGAAGTAACTATTAAATCTCTACAATTTCTATCACTGAGCTTTCCATCATCATTTTCCACTCTAAACCGGACCACTATTTCTACGACTCTTTTCTCTCAAAATAAATTTACGACAATATTTGGCTGGCTCGTCTGGGATAATTTTGAGATACATTTGATGCACACATATTTGTGGGCTGGTTCTGGGTTCTTGAGCTACATTTGAGGCAATCGCATAGCCGGGTTAAAGATATTTTGAGTCTGATTTAGTTTGGGTCTAACTAGGTAGAGTGTGAATGATTTGTCTTTGTGAATTAGGGAAATAAATAAATAATTACACCCCTAGACAAACGTTCTTTAAGTATTTGGGTTGTCCACACAGCATATTTACAGGTTGTTTTCTCTCCACAGCAGTAGAAAGTACAGATAAACAAATATATTTGCTATTTTATTATCCTCTGGCGGAGATAATTATATTTCTTTCTTTATAAAAGTTGCTGGGATTGCGTGATTGTTTTACAGTCACTAAGGTTTTTGAAGTTAAGAAGAGTTGAGCTTAGCTAAAGACGGATTGTTCTGATTTTTAAAAATTAAGTTAACAACGTCTCATCTCAATAATTGACTTTAGGGACGGAGTTTGTTGTCAGAGATTTAAAATTTAGGGGAAATTTTTTTTTTTTTCCTTTTAAATTGTTTTAATTTAAATTTTTCTCTACTGTTAGTAATAGTAGATTCTTTTCCAGTGTAACTTACCATTTAGTGGCATAGTCGCTTGCGTTTAGAGCCTTAATTGCCAGATAATAGCAGCGATAAGTTTGCACAGTACAGGTAGGAGGTAACACAGGTAAATTTATACTTATGTTTTTTTTTTTTCTCGTAGCGGTTCAGAGTTCCTCCCTTTCGCGTTTCTTCTTACTAGTTCTCTAAGCATACTTCATCTTATTCTTTAACAATGGCAGAGAGGATAAAGATGAGGTCCATCTTGAGGCTGGAAGCGAAAGAGGCAGGATTAGATGCAGAAGCTGCAAACGCGTTTATTAACCAGGAATTGGAAATATATGACGCGGAGCAACAGAGAGCCGAAGCTGAGAGGAAGGCGAAGCAACAGAGAGCCGAAGCTGAGAGGAAGGAAGAGAAAGAAAGAACAGAGAGGAGAGAAGCCCAGGAGAGGGCAGATAAGAAAGAAGCGGAAGAACGTCTTTTGGAACAGAAGAAAATTGAAGCAGAGATGGAAACTCGCAGAGAGAGAGAGAGAGAGACAAGGAAAGACAGCATCAACTGGCGCTTAAGGCTCTAGAGAGTCGGGGCGCCTCTACTTCGACTAACGGAGAGCCGTCTTCGCCCCAGTCTCAATCAATGGACCTCTCCAGTACTCAATCTGCCCAATTAACTGCTATGTCGTTTTCTTTAGAATCTTTTCCTAGCCCTAACGAAAAAATTGACAGCTACCTAGAAAAATTCGAGAGACTCGCGAATCTTTATGGGTTAGAGAGTACCCGCTGGGCGCTCAAACTTTCAACGTCACTGAAAGGCAATGCTTATGACGTGTACACAAAGCTGGGACCGAATCAACATGATTACGACATGTTGAAAAAGGCCTTACTACAGCAGTTTGAGATGACTGCCCGAAAGTTTCTGCAGTTGTTCAGAAACAGCCGAAAAGAGAGCACGGAAACATTTCCACAGTTCTCTTCACGTCTCACGGGTTATCTGACAAAGTGCATTGAATTATCTGACCTACCTCTTTCATATGAGGGACTCCTCGAACTTGTTCTTGTGGAGCAGATAAAATCCACTTTGTCGAATGAAACACGTAGATTTTTGGCTGAACAGGGGGCAGTCAGGCTTGAAGACATACTCAATAAAGCCGAACGCTATAGCAATGCAATGGCCGAACTTCCCAGCACTAAACGTAAACCCACCGATGAGCCATCTCGAAAACAGAATCTAGAACAGGCATCCTATTCTTCCACTTCCTCTCAACATTATAACCAACGAGATAACAATACCCAGAAACCTCCCCAGGAAAAATCGAAATTCTACAAAACCCGATACCCCCCCAACAACAATTCTGATCAACCCAACAAGCCTACGTGGCAGCGCGGCCACCAAGGTCAAGGAAAAGGGAAGACCCCTACACCAGGAACGTCTGATCAGGGCAAACAAACCGGTGCAAACCGCATTGGATGTTTGCATACAGCCTCGAAAGGTAGAGTCAATGTCAGTGATTCTCAACCTGAGGGGGACCGACCCTCAACTCGAGGAACTGTAATTTTGAACGGTACCTCTACTACTTGTCTTTTTGACACTGGATTAAGTTTTGATTGTATTGTCGCTAGGCACCTAGTCAAACCCGGTCAGGAGACAGAGGAAACCGTCAAACTTAGTGGAGTTTTCAGGAGTGATGCACCCAGGACGCTTCCTATCGCACTGGTAGAAATACACTCTGACTTTGTCAGAGGAGTTATTAAAGCGGCCATAATGGATGATCCGATCTACCCAGTTATCCTGGGATGTAGATATGTGTTCATTGGGAGACCTAAGGAGCCGATTGTGGCAGCGGTAACCACAAGAGGGCAAGCCAAGAAGGAGAGGGAGCCTGCGCCAAACTTGTTGCCGAATGAACTGAAGGAGGCGCAACAAAAGGACCCTACTCTGGCGCCCTGCTTTAAAAAACTGCCCATGGCTAAGGACCCCAGACACAACGGAGACATCTTTTCTAAGGATGGTGTATTGTATCGTAGAACGGGCAACCCGGACACGGGGAATAACCAGCTCCTAGTACCGACGCAGTACAGAAACCAGATCTTAGAAATGGGGCACTCTCTTCCCTTTAGCGGACACATGGGACAAAACGCCACTATTCAGCGAATAAAAAACCACTATTGGTGGCCAGGAATGAACTCTGACATTGTCAGGTACGTGAAATCCTGCGCCCAGTGCCAACGGGTAGCACCCAAGCACTTGACACCCCCAGTACCTATGGGGCAAATGCCAATAGTAGGGACTCCATTTGAACGGGTTGCTGTCGACATTATTGGTCCTCTGGAAAAGACCAAAAGAAGGAACAGGTTCATCCTGACCTTAGTTGACACTTGCACTATGTGGGCCGAAGCCGTACCGCTACCATGCACTAATTCCAAGCATGTCGCAGAAGCCCTTGTGCAAATTTTTACACGGTTGGGATTCCCTCAACAAGTTTTGACGGACAATGGATCCCAATTCCGTAGCCTGTTAATGGAGGAGATCTTTAAGATCTTGAGGGCCAAACATATCCACACAAGTCCCTACCATCCGGCCGGAAATGGGCTCGTGGAACGTTTTAACGGTACCCTCACCATGATGTTACGTAAGCTGGGTCAGGAGAAACCGGAAGACTGGGACCAATATATATCGGCTGCCTTATTCGCCTACCGAGAGGTACCCCAAGCGTCTACGGGTTTTGCGCCAGCTACACTTTTATTTGGCAGACCTATTAAGGGGCCACTAGAAGCCTTACTTCGGTCCCTGACAGACCAGAAGGCTGACGAGACAGTCGTCTCTGCAAGCAAGTATGTATCTGAGCTTAAGGAAAGGCTAAAGCTAGGATGGGATCTAGCTACTACCAACCTTAAGAAAGCCCGCGCTAAAATTACTAAAAGATACAACAAAGCTGCAAAAGAGAGAGAACTACAACCAGGGGAGAAAGTCCTATTGCTACTTCCAACCGGAAGCAATAAACTTCGCATCGGATGGCAAGGACCGTTTACCGTCCTTAAAAAGATCTCACGTACCAACTACAAGATCTCCATCAAAGGAAAGGAGAAGGTCTTCCACATAAATCTGCTAAAGAAATATTTGGAAAGACCGGTGCCATCCTCCGAGCATCTCCTGGCTGTCGCCATAGCAACGGAAGACGAGGAAGATGATGATGGTTGCATGGAGTATCCACTGCAACCCACAGAATCCTTTAAAGATGTCAAGTTCGGCGACAATCTCTCACCAGAACAACAAACAGAAACTAGGGCTCTACTAAAACAGTACAGTGCAGTTTTAACGGATGTACCTGGTCGAACAAATCTCATTGAATTTGATATGAAATTAACAAACGAGACCCCTGTTCAAACCAGAGTTTACCCCATCCCATACGCTAAAGCTGATGCACTTCGCGGAGAAATAGACAAGCTGCGTCAGGCAGGAATTATCAGTGAGTCTACATCTCCTTACAGCTCGAGCGTAGTGCTGTTGCAGAAGCCCAATAAGGAAGTTCGGCTGTGCATTGATTACAGGTTGCTAAACGCTGTAACGGAATTCCAGCCCGAACCTCTCCAAACTGTTTCTGAGTTGTTCACCAAGCTCAGCAAAGCTAAGATCTTCTCCAAGATTGACCTCAGTAAAGGTTATTATCAAATACCAGTCAAGGAGGAAATTAAACCTTTGTTAGCTTTCAGCACTAGTGAAGGACATTACACATTTAACGTGATGCCGTTCGGTTTGCATAACGCACCAGGAGTGTTCACCAGGATGATGAGGAAGCTTCTAGAACCTTTGCAAAGTCCCCATATCCATAATTTCATGGATGACATCTTAATTGCATCGGAAACCTATGAAGAACATATTGCTACGGTTGCTATGCTCCTCAGGAGACTACAGGAAACGGGTCTCACAGCCAGACCTAGCAAATGTCTCATCGGGTTTGAACAGTTAGACTTCCTGGGGCACACTATTTCTCACGGATGCAGTTGGCCTATTAAGAAGAACGTGGAGAGATAGTGGCAGCAAAAAGACCCCGAACGAAGAAAGACGTACGTTCCTTCATATCGCTATGTGCATACTATCAGAAGTACATCCAGAACTTCAACGGACTGACGGCACCTCTGACTGACCTCACAAAGAAAGGTTGTCCTGATAAGGTCATATGGGATCAAAAGTGCGAACACGCGTATAGCACTTTGAAAGGACAGTTGTCTGCATACCCCATTTTGAGGTTGCCTGACCTCAAGAAACCTTTTGTACTGAGAGTCGACGCGTCAGGTCAGGGCATCGGGTCAACACTGCTTCAAGCCGATGACAGTGACCTGAACATGCTATTTCCAGTTGCCTATGGCAGTCGGAAATTAAATAAAGCGGAACGGAACTACAGCGTAGTTGAAAGGGAATGTCTTGCTCTGATTGACGGTATCAGACGCCATCATGAGTTTCTTTATGGTACATCGTTCACGGTGCAAACAGACCACGCTCCGTTAGCATTTCTTGGTGCCAATAAAGAATTTAACGCTAGGATCATGCGTTGGGCCCTCCTTCTAAGCGTCTATTCTTTCAAAGTGGAATATATTCCGGGAAGACAGAATGTCGGGGCTGATTTTCTGAGTAGAAACTGGTCTACAGAGGAAGAAGAGCAAACTGAAGATACCACTCATCCTAAAATCACCAATCAGGTCACCTCCATTGTCAAAAATGAAAACATGAAAAATGGTTTCATGTCTAAAAGTGGGGACGATTGTGACGTACGTCTAGTTTGACTAGTGAATTTTCCCTGATATGATGGATGATTTAAAGGGACCTTTAGCTTTTCATAACATTAGAACCCCTGAACATTTGTTGTAACTTTTCGTTTGCCAGAACGCATTCCACCGGGACTCATGTAGGATACAGCGACGAGATCAAAGAGACAGACCGAGGGATCTTAAGGGAGACTATCGGCGCTATCAAAGACAGTAGTTTTCCCTGATACGAGACGCAGTTGCTTGCCGCTAATTTCGCGTCTCGGTGTCAATCGAGGAACCGAGCGAACGGGGGAAAGCGAAACGGGCAGCAGCGAGCGGATACGAAGACCAGGGGGCGGCTTCTTCTCTTGATTTGGCGGTCAGATCCCCAAAAGTTCGTGAGATCAAATAAGTTGTCAAGTTTATCATGTCCCACTCAACTTACATTCCATTTTAGCTAAATAGACCATGAAGAACTAGACACGTTATCACTCGCTGGCCAGACCTTTACAGAAGCACTAGCTTTATTGAAATCTTGTTATAGATTTTCCCCTGGATTTTATATATATTTGCAGTGATTTCTATTTCTGTGCAAAGCGGTAATATATATTGTGTAAAGTGATCAGTGGTCTAGTCATTCTATTTCAAGGGATTCTGTGTTAATTTAAATCTATTTAATTAAACCATCTCAATAGTTCCAGTGGTAAATATAATGATCTATCTATTATATTATTTCAAAAGATAATAGATGCTTAAATTAACTTTTAAAGTCGCGAAGGAATTTATAATTAATAAATTCAGTTAAGTCCTAGTTTTATAGATGTGTGTTTTTAACCACTAGAATTCGCGCAGTGTTTATTAAATACATAATTAAATACTCGAGTGTATTATAGGCTTAACGGGAAATTCATCGCGCTTTAGAAGGTTATTTGTTTTCGGTATATTACATGTCTTTTTTTTTCTTTCATACAGAGTGATCGTAACCTGTGCGATCCCAGCATTAAGAAAGCAATAAAGAAATCAATCTAAGCAAAGCAAAGCATAAACAGTGTGTAGAGTTCCCCTGACGCAGAACTTGTTGAGACTGTGTAAATTTTTAAATCTTTGAGGCGATTCTATGTTTGGAATTCCGCTATCTAACTTATAGCAAAGAAAGCACACCCAAAGACAAATTTAACGCACCATCAAACAACTTAAGTCGTAACGGGAAGAAGAACACTGGCCCGAGCTTTGTTAGTTTACTGACACAGAGAGATAATTCATAATTTCCTGAACAGTGATGTGACTAGTTTTCTCACTGGACTTAAACCATACCTCACGGATAAAGTGTACCAGCACGCGTAAGAATTTTATTATCCGCGGCATAGTCAAATAGACCACACCATCCTCACCCCGGTATCAGAGACCGTGCCCTCCCATAGAAACTGTTATTAAGAAAAGAGACACAACTACAGATTCATTTTCCAGCGATTACGGGACCCTTTTATGTGCTGACCGCCTACCCGATAATCTGGGGCTAGAACTTGAACAAACACTCATACATTTAGTTGAGGTGTAACTGCTGTTGTGTTATTCTATGGAGTGCAAGATTTTTTCACAATCGGTAAGTGAGAGCAAGATGAGTGAAGGCCTTTGCTAGCGCGTGTATGAATGACAGGAAATTAATTCTTTTGTGTGACCATTTTGTTAACTTGCTTACCTGGTAACATATATCTTTTCTGTATACCCTACATTGTTCCTTTAAGTGGGATAGTTGATAATTTGTTAACTCTGTTTAAAACCACCTCCTTTCCCTTTGCTTAGTAAAGGGAAGAACAGCTGGGAAGAACAGGTTTTTTTTTTCTATCACTTATACCTAACTTGGTAACACCTCTTGTCAGAGTAATTAACTTTACGGTTAGGTTAACGTACCCGTGTTCCTGATATTATCTATCTCTGGACTGGGTTTGTCTTTGTCTAATGAGCGGGAAGGACTTAGTCGATACCAATCTTCTTCACCCCCTCCCAAACTTGTTATTTGCATTTGTGTACTTATGATAATTTATGTAATATCTGATATTTTTAGTAATTGATGTTCAAAGTGAATAAAATCACCTAAACTCATTTAGTTCTGTGTGTTGGATATACCCAAAGCCCAACATTTCCCCTATTCGTTTAATATAGTTTGTATCAACGTCGTGTGTGTGTTTGAAAACACTAAATCGGTGAGCGCGCAGATGCGAGTCTGGAAAACTGGCAAATAATTGTTTGACCAGGAGAGTGAAAGAGAAGATTGAGAGACACGATTTGTCGTAAATAAGTCTGTCTTTACTCTCCTCCAGCACGCTGTGAAGTAACTATTAAATCTCTACAATTTCTATCACTGAGCTTTCCATCATCATTTTCCACTCTAAACCGGACCACTATTTCTACGACTCTTTTCTCTCAAAATAAATTTACGACAGTTACTGAGAAGTGTGAAGAGGTAAATAGAGTCCATTTTGACTTAATAACTTAAGAGCTCTTTAATCACACACTCTTGTTGTGTAAAGGTACAGTTATCTTTAAAAATTTTTTAGCATGGATAGCATGTGTCCTGAAAATATACATTAAGAATGTCTGGGTTCCTTCCTCGCGTGAGAGCCACATAAAGTTTGCTATTAGTAAAGGCTTTTTCTGGAGGGTATAAACCTGGCGGACCAAATGATCGTCTCTGTACAGGGTGTCCATAAAAGATTGTACCCTTTACAAAAAAATTATTCTCGGCCACATGATGTCCATAAAAGAATGTACCTATTTCTTTTCTTTTTTTCCACCTACTTGACCAGTGTGTGGAGAGACATGTAACAATTACCTGTTGCAACTCAACTGCGAAAGTTTCACTTGAAATACCTGCCGTGCGCATGCGAAGGGTGCACATATTGAGTCTTTGTAAGGTATGCTTAAAAACTTGCAGAGATTATCTTACTTTTGTGATAGAAAGCATCCTCGTACCACATCATGGGGCCGAGAATAAATTTTTTGATAAGGGAACAATCTTTTATGGACACCCTGTACTTTATTGATTGTCATAGTAAAAGCTAAAGTCACAGGAAGATGGCGACGTCTCATTATCACAGGAAGAAAAACTCGTCTACCTTAATTAATATTTGTAATTATTGGTTTTTTTTTTTAAATTCAGCCCACTATCTTTAGTTTTAAATAAATGTTACAGTTAGAAAAATAAACAGGTACTGGGTGGCTCTTTTATTATGAAAATAAATTGTTCTACTTCTCAGTCATTTCTTCACATATTACTTGCAAAGAGATCTATGAAATCCGAATAAAATAGATTATTGGTCTTTGTATGGGATGATTATAATGGGTGTATAAGATTATGTTCACTCTAATCATTGTCTATTTCTGTATTTTCTAGAAAAGCTAGTGCGAATAATTATGAAACACTGAACAATGCACAAGGAACAGATTAAAAAGCACAATATTCTGTTAATGGGTGGACAGGATAACTCTTAATGTTTCTTCCCTTTTAAACGCAGACTTCAGACTTTCATACCATGGACATTCTAAATGTGACATACAAGATTTTTCTGCCTTTGTATTCAACGAACCGGTAAGCGTTTACTGTAAATGTTTTTTGTTTTCTTTGAGGACTTTTTCAGGTCACACATCGAGGAGTCCTCAGCAACAGAGAAATTGACAAGAAGACGAAGATGGCTGTATACTTCTCGCTCCACCTATGTCCCGGTATTGACTTATAGATGCGAGTCATGGGCAATGACTACAACTCGCAGAAGGCAGCTCCAAACCTCAGAAATGAAATATCTGAGGAAGATGGTGGAAGTAACAAGAAGAGACATGCCCGCAACCAGACGATACGTATTGACATCAAAACCCAGTCCCTGCAGACCAGAGTAGAACTATCCCAACTACGATGGTTTGGTCATGTCTGCAGAATGGGAGAAGATCGGCTACCACGTCAAATACGGGAAACCAAGAGCCAGGGATCCAGACCTCCAGGATGACCTGGGAGAGCAACATTAGACAATCTCTGTAGGACTGAGGACTAGACTGGAACCAGGCCAGGAGGAAGTCAGCCGATAGGATAGTATGGCACTCTATCTGGTAAACCTCTACATCCCAGGGTAGATGAGGGACGACTAAGTAAGTAGTAAGAAATTTTCTTTGAGGCTATATACGAGTAAGTCGTTCCTGATTCTATATTCCATAGTTACGTGTGGTGACGTGAGAGTTAGTAACCCTTGCGATGCGTTTTGCGTGTGTGTTTAGTGAATCGTGTATTCTGACGATTTTATCTATTTATTTGTTTTTTTTGTTTTTTTTATTGTTTTATCTGTTTGTTTGATTTTTTTTTTTTTTTTTGCTTTTGTTTTTCCCCATTACTTTGTCTGTTAAAAAAAAGGTCTTAATTTTGATTATGATTGCTCCCTGTAAATGTATGCTGTTATATTACCTTTATAAAGGTGCATGTCTTTAAATCAATGCTTAAAGTAACATGTGGGAGTGAAAGGATACAGTATACAAGATAAATGTGAGTGTAAGGGCAGAATGTTAGACGGGCCTGCGCGCCCAATTCTTACACCCTTCGAAATTAAAGTTCGTTCGTTCTTTCGTTCTTTCATGATAACATGCTTTCTTTCTTTTTTGCTAGCTTGCTTTTTTTCTTTCTAGCTAGCCTACTTTTTTCTTTTCTTGCTAGCTTGAATTTTGTTCTTTCTTGCTAGCTTGCTTTTTTATTTCTTGCTAGCTTGCTTTTTTATTTCTTGCTAGCTTGTTTTTTATTTCTTGCTAGCTTGCTTTCTTTCTTCCTTTCATGATAACATGCTTTCTTTCTTTTTTGCTAGCTTGCTTTTTTTCTTTCTAGCTAGCCTACTTTTTTTCTTTTCTTGCTAGCTTGAATTTTGTTCTTTCTTGCTATCTTGCTTTTTTATTTCTTGCTAGCTTGCTTTTTTATTTCTTGCTAGCTTGCTTTCTTTCTTGCTAGCTTGCTTTTTTCTGTGTAACTATCTTGCTTTCTTTCTTGTTAGCTTTCTATTTTTTATTTCTTGCAAGCTTGAATTTTTCCTTCTTGCTAGCTTGCTTTCTTTCTTCTTGCTAGCTTGCTTTCTTTCTTTCTTCCTATCTTGATTTCTTATTCTTTTTTGCTAGCTTTATTTCTTATTCTTTCTTGCTAGCTTGATTTCTTTCTTTCTTGCTAGCTTGATTTCTTAATCTTTCTTGCTAGCTTGATTTCCTATTCTTTCTTGCTAGCTTGGTGTCTTATTCTTTCTTGCAAGATTAATTTCTTATTCTTTCTTGCTAGCTTGGTTTCTTATACTTTCTTGCTAGCTTGATTTCTTATTCTTTCTTGCTAGCTTGATTTCTTATTCTTTCTTGCTAGCTTGATTTCTTATTCTTTCTTGCTAGCTTGTTTTTATCTTTCTTGCTAGCTTGCATTCTTTCTTTCTTTCTTTCTTTCTTGGTAGCTTGATTTCTTTCTTTCTTGCTAGCTTGATTTCTTATTCTTTCTTTCTAGCTTGATTTCTTATTCTTTCTTGCTAGCTTGCTGTCTTTCTTTCTTGCTAGCTTAATTTCTTTCTTTCTTGCTAGTTTGATTTCTTATTCTTTCTTGCTAGCTTGCTTTCTTTCTTTATAGCCAGCTTGATTTCTCTCTTTCTTGCTAGCTTGATTTCTTATTCTGTCTTGCTAGCTTGATTTCTTATTCTTTCTTGCTAGCTTGATTTCTTATTCTTTCTTGCTAGCTTGATTTATGCCTTTCTTGCTAGCTTGATTTCTTATTCTTTCTCGCTAGCTTGATTTCTTTCTTTCTTGCTAGCTTGATTTCTTTTTTTCTTGCTACTTTGATTTCTAGTTCTTTCTTGCTAGCTTGATTTCTTATCCTTTCTTGCTAGCTTGATTTCTTATTCTTTCTTGCTAACTTCATTTCTTTCTTTCTTGCTAGCTTGCTTTCTTTCTTTCTTCCTATCTTGATTTCTTATTCTTTCTTGCTAGCTTGGTTTCTTATACTTTCTTGCTAGCTTGATTTCTTATTCTTTCTTGCTAGCTTGATTTCTTATTCTTTCTTGCTAGCTTGATTTCTTATTCTTTCTTGCTAGCTTGTTTTTATCTTTCTTGCTAGCTTGCATTCTTTCTTTCTTTCTTTCTTTCTTGGTAGCTTGATTTCTTTCTTTCTTGCTAGCTTGATTTCTTATTCTTTCTTTCTAGCTTGATTTCTTATTCTTTCTTGCTAGCTTGCTGTCTTTCTTTCTTGCTAGCTTAATTTCTTTCTTTCTTGCTAGTTTGATTTCTTATTCTTTCTTGCTAGCTTGCTTTCTTTCTTTATAGCCAGCTTGATTTCTCTCTTTCTTGCTAGCTTGATTTCTTATTCTGTCTTGCTAGCTTGATTTCTTATTCTTTCTTGCTAGCTTGATTTCTTATTCTTTCTTGCTAGCTTGATTTATGCCTTTCTTGCTAGCTTGATTTCTTATTCTTTCTCGCTAGCTTGATTTCTTTCTTTCTTGCTAGCTTGATTTCTTTTTTTCTTGCTACTTTGATTTCTAGTTCTTTCTTGCTAGCTTGATTTCTTATCCTTTCTTGCTAGCTTGATTTCTTATTCTTTCTTGCTAACTTCATTTCTTTCTTTCTTGCTAGCTTGCTTTCTTTCTTTCTTGCTAGCTAGCTTTCTTTCTATCTTGCTTTCTTTCTTTCTGTCTTGCTAGCTTGATTTCTTTCTTTCTTGCTAGCTTGCTTTCTTTCTTTCTTGCTAGCTAGCTTTCTTTCTATCTTGCTTTCTTTCTTTCTTGCTAGCTTGATTTTTTTCTTGCTAGCTAGATTTCTTTCTTTCTTGTTAGCTTGATGTCCTATTCGTTCTTGCTAGCTTGATTTCTTGTTCTTTCTTGCTAGCTTGCATTCTTTCTTTCTTGCTAACTTGATTTCTTTCTTTCTTGCTAGCTTGCTTCCTTTCTTTCTTGCTAGCTAGCTTTCTTTCTTTCTATCTTGCTTTCTTTCTTTCTGTCTTGCTAGCTTGATTTCTTTCTTTCTTGCTAGCTTGCTTTCTTTCTTTCTTGCTAGCTAGCTTTCTTTCTATCTTGCTTTCTTTCTTTCTTGCTAGCTTGATTTTTTTCTTGCTAGCTAGATTTCTTTCTTTCTTGTTAGCTTGATGTCCTATTCGTTCTTGCTAGCTTGATTTCTTATTCTTTCTTGCTAGCTTGATTTCTTATTTTTTCTTCCTAGCTTGATTTCTTTCTTTCTTGCTAGCTTGATTTCTTTCTTTCTTGCTAGCTTGATTTCTTATTCTTTCTTGCTAGCTTGCTTTCTTTCTTTCTTGCTAGCTTGATTTCTTATTCTTTCTTGCTAGCTTGATTTCTTTCTTTCTTGCTAGCTTGATTTCTTTCTTTCTTGCTAGCTTGATTTCTTATTCTTTCTTGCTAGCTTGATTTCTTATTCTTTCTTGCTAGCTTGATTTCTTTCTTTCTTGCTAGCTTGATTTCTTTCTTTCTTGCTAGCTTGATTTCTTATTCTTTCTTGCTAGCTTGCTTTCTTTCTTTCTTGCTAGCTTGATTTCTTATTCTTTCTTGCTAGCTTGCTTTCTTTCTTTCTTGCTAGCTTGATTTCATTTTTTCTTGCTAGTTTTCGGTCTTTCTTTCTTTATTTCATGCTTTCTTTCTTTCTTTCTTGCTTTCTTATCTTCTTAAAATTGTCTTACATAAACATATTTGTGTGAATTATTTACTGTTTCCAGTTGGGTTAAACTTCATGAAATAGTCCCAGTATGTAATTCAATTTCAAGCAATGTGGTAAGTGACGACTAACAAAAGGTTATGTTTAGGGTTGGTAAACTCGTCATAGAAAACAAATTGTCCCACAAACTACCGCTGTAAGAGGACATACATATTTTGGGAGCCGCGCTGGTGTAGTGGTTACCAAACTGCGCTGGCGACCGGGTGACCCAGGATCAAACCGGGGCGTGGTCATTTGAAGATTTTTCGTCGACCGAGATTTGGACTGGATTAACTCGAGCCCTGGCGAGAACATTAGAATGAGTGTCGTCGACCAGGGACTGGCGGCTCCGGAGCCAACCCAGCTCTAATGAGTACCTCCGAAATCGGTGAGTATCTGCCTGAATGGCGAGGGACACCTGTCTCTGTACAAGAAAAAAAAGGGATGCTCAAGTAAAAATCAGTCTCAGGTTAGACATACTTGTACTAACCTGAGATTTCGCCTCGAGTAATAGCGGGCGTACGCAAAAAAAAAAAAAAAAAAATACATATTTTGGTGCAGTCTTCATGTAATGAGACCAACCGCACTAGTGTCTCCATGCAGCATAAGGAACGAAGACAGAGATATTGATGATGTAATAACAAATATTTGAATAGCCAGAACAAACAACCTATGACTGAAGACAGAAGGGAGGACCGTAGATAAAATGCAGAAAGGAACAGAGATAGAGAAAATGAAATAGGGCATTCATACTGGATACATTGAAAGGGAAATAACTTTGTTTAAAACAAGAACGAACTTCTCAAGTAAGATAGCACAACTCGTTTTATTCCTCCTAAAAATAATGCACGAGTTATGTCCCATGTGCTGTGATATAATTAGTAGACTGTTAATCAGTGGCGTTCCTCGAGAGAGGGAAAACGCCAAGAAATTTTATTTCTTTTTTTGGGTGTTTTCTTAACATGATGATTTCCCTGAGCGAGGGCGAAGGTGTCACCTGGGTGGACTTGTCCAATTGTCTAATGTGTTATTACTTCTGCTTCGTGTTACTTGTTAGGTGTCCTCCCTCTTGCTTTCTTTCTATCTTTCTTTTCGTCTTTCTTTCTTTTTATTTTTCTTTCATTTTTAACTTTCTTTCTTTTTATTCTTTCCTTTCTTTCTTTTATCTTTCTTTCTTTTCCTCTTTCTTTCTTTCTTTCTTTCTGTTCAATCTTTCTTTTCTTTCTTCCTTCCTTCTTTCTTTCTTTTTTCTTTCTTTCTTTTACCTTTGTTTCTTTTTATCTTTCTTTCTTTCTGTCCTTTATCTTTGTTTCTTTATTTTTTTTACTTTACGCCCTATCTATTATTATCTTTCTGTTGTTCTTTCTTTCGTTCTTTCGTTTATCTTTGTTTCTTTGTTTTTTTTTTAATCTTTCCTCCTTTCTTTCTCTCTCTTTCTTTTATCTTTGTTCTTTCTTTATGTTTATCTTTCTTTCTTTCTTTCTCAAACTTGCGAATAATTTACTCATTATCTTTGCCCTTTAGGTCCTTGAGCGGCATAGACCTTCAACACATTCATGCCAAGTCCTCCTGTCCTGTACCATCCGTTCTAGATCTTTCCAAGTCTTACATATGCCTTCCATGTCTTATATATGCCTTCCATGTCTTATATATTGCCTTCCATGTCTTATATATGCCTTCCATGTCTTATATGTGCCTGCCATGTCTTATATGTGCCTGCCATGTCTTACATGTGCCTGCCATGTCTTATATATGCCTTCCATGTCTTATATATGCCTTCCATGTCTTATATGTGCCTTCCATGTCTTATATGTGCCTTCCATGTCTTACATGTGCCTGCCATGTCTTACATGTGCCTGCCATGTCTTACATATGCCTGCCATGTCTTATATGTGCCTTCCATGTCTTATATGTGCCTTCCATGTCTTATATGCGCCTTCCATGTCTTATATGTGCCTTCCATGTCTTATATGTGCCTTCCATGTCTTATATATGCCTTCCATGTCTTATCTATGCCTTCCATGTCTTATCTATGCCTTCCATGTCTTATCTATGCCTTCCATGTCTTATCTATGCCTTCCATGTCTTATATATGCCTGCCATGTCTTATATATGCCTGCCATGTCTTATATATGCCTTCCATGTCTTATATATGCCTTCCATGTCTTATATATGCCTTCCATGTCTTATATATTGCCTTCCATCTCTTATATATGCCTTCCATGTCTTATATATGCCTTCCATGTCTTATATATGCCTTCCATGTCTTATATATTGCCTTCCATGTCTTATATATGCCTTCCATGTCTTATATGTGCCTGCCATGTCTTATATGTGCCTGCCATGTCTTACATGTGCCTGCCATGTCTTATATATGCCTTCCATGTCTTATATATGCCTTCCATGTCTTATATGTGCCTTCCATGTCTTATATGTGCCTTCCATGTCTTACATGTGCCTGCCATGTCTTACATGTGCCTGCCATGTCTTACATATGCCTGCCATGTCTTATATGTGCCTTCCATGTCTTATATGTGCCTTCCATGTCTTATATGCGCCTTCCATGTCTTATATGTGCCTTCCATGTCTTATATGTGCCTTCCATGTCTTATATATGCCTTCCATGTCTTATCTATGCCTTCCATGTCTTATCTATGCCTTCCATGTCTTATCTATGCCTTCCATGTCTTATCTATGCCTTCCATGTCTTATATATGCCTGCCATGTCTTATATATGCCTGCCATGTCTTATATATGCCTTCCATGTCTTATATATGCCTTCCATGTCTTATATATGCCTTCCATGTCTTATATATTGCCTTCCATCTCTTATATATGCCTTCCATGTCTTATATATGCCTTCCATGTCTTATATATGCCTTCCATGTCTTATATATTGCCTTCCATGTCTTATATATTGCCTTCCATGTCTTATATATGCCTTCCATGTCTTACATATGCCTTCCATGTCTTATCTATGCCTTCCATGTCTTATCTATGCCTTCCATGTCTTATATATGCCTTCCATGTCTTATATATGCCTTCCATGTCTTATATATGCCTCCCATGTCTTATATATGCCTCCCATGTCTTATCTATGCCTCCCATGTCTTATCTATGCCTCCCATGTCTTATCTATGCCTCCCATGTCTTATCTATGCCTTCCATGTCTTATATGTGCCTTCCATGTCTTATATATGCCTTCCATGTCTTATATATGCCTGCCATGTCTTATATATGCCTTCCATGTCTTATATATGCCTTCCATGTGTTATATATGCCTTCCATGTCTTATATATTGCCTTCCATGTCTTATATATGCCTTCCATGTCTTATATATGCCTTCCATGTCTCTAATTCTCTTCTCCGTGTGCTCCTCTCTCTGACTCTGGGGATCTCAGAACAAGAATTGTGTTGTAATAAGTTAAGAAATGTACTTGTATTCAGTATTAATTGTTTACGATTTAAAAGCCCCCGATTTACATTTACCTTTCTGAACTAGTAAACAGCACCCCCCCCCCCCCCCCTCCCCTCCCCAAGTCGATCGCCTCGGGATTAAATTAACAAAACATCTGTCCACAAGAGGGAGATGGGGCGAGTTACATTCTTTGTGAAGCCAAGTTTCTTAATTGTTTTTTAATTTCATGCATTTTTATTGCCATGAAAACACAAGCATATATGGGAAGTCTTGGCAAATATATGGAGATCAAGAGAAATCGGATCCAGCACGAAAATAAGAATCTTCAACTCAAATGTCAAGTCAGTCCTATTGTATGGCTCTGAGACATGGAGAACAGCAAAGACAACAACCAAAAAGCTACAGACTTTCATAAATGGGTGCCTGCGTAGAATAGAGGGATTTTTTTTTTTTTTTTTTTTTTTTTTTTTTTTTTTTTTTTTTTTTTTTTTTTTTTTTTTTTTTTTTTTTTTTTTTTTTTTTTTTTTTTTTTTTTTTTTTTTTTTTTTTTTTTTTTTTTTTTTTTTTTTTTTTTTTTTTTTTTTTTTTAAAATTGTATGACAAGGTTACCAACGTGGAACTGGTGACAAGAACCAGACAAGTGCCAGTGGAACAAGAGATGAGAAGAAGACGATGGCGGTGGATAGGACACACATTGAGGAAACCTGTTGATAGCATTACAAGGCAGTCCTTGTTCTGGAACCCCCAGGGCAAGAGAGGCAGAGGTAGACCTAGAAGTACATGGAGAAGAGAGCTGGAAACAGAGGTGAAAATGATGAGGAGAACGTGGAAAGAACTTGAGATGATGGCACGTGACAGGAGGACTTGGCATGTGTTTGTTGAAAGCCTATGCTCCTTTGGGAGTGGAGGGTTATGAACTGAACTTCCACCACAGCTTTTTTGTCCTTTTTTTAATTAAATTTTCTTCGCAGGGTCCCACTACCTTTAATAAAATGTAGGGGCTGTAATGAGCACTTCTTCTTTTTTTTATTTTATCTTTCTCACATATTATTATCCCAACTAACATAATTACCGATGTATGTTACGTCGGTCGGTCTCACTCAAAATACTAACTCGCGCCAGAAAAAAAAGTGCGCAACGCACGGTGTGCAACTTGCGCGGCGTGGGTGTTATATAAAACTTTTATAACACATAAGGAAGGGAAACCCGAGGCCTGTAAACAGTAAATTAATATGAGACAAACATAAAGGTATGTTATCAGGCACTCGTAGGAAATAAAGAAGTAGAACACTAGACAACAGAAAAACCACAGACATGAGTGGCTTACCCAGGATTTGAACCCTGGACCTTCCGTGCGACAACCCCGCCTAGCTATGCAAGCGAACCACATTGTCCTCCCTGCCATCTACGCATCACCAAAAAATGATGTTTCGATGACAGGTCATTAGTGCGAACCGCTATATATAACACCGGAAGTTTAGCATGGGCAGTTCAACCTATTAATGACGCAATCACTTCTGTTGTTCCCCTATTATACAGTATAGGCCAGTGCAACAAGACAAAGGCCTTAATACTGTGTCCAGTAAATGATAGAAGACTTAGAACAGTTATATAAAACAAATACTTTGGTTTTATTTTTATTTTTTGTTTATTCTTTCACGAAATTAGTAGCGCTCGACAAAGAAAAAGTGCGTAAAAATTGGTTTGCATGAGCCTTCACCCGACGTACAAATCATGAAAACTTGAAAGTTTTTGTTAAAACCACTTATTAGCAGGGAACACTCTTTGAAAACAATCCCCGCACTTTCCCACGAAATGTTGTCATCAAAGAACTTTTAAATTGAATATAAAATAACATAATTCTCGCCGTGTGTACGTTGGTTACAGCTGAGGAATGCAACCGTGTTGAAAAATTGTATTGTTTCCATTATATATATATACATTCTCCCGAAAATAGTTACAATCAACAATGAAAAGCGTTCAAATGACGGTGTTCATGAACAGTTTAATTACACTGTATAATGGAAAAAAACCAAAAACACTCTAAGAATGTACTTCTATCTGCTCTTCCGGGAACGGAAACTGCACACTATAATTAAAAACCCGTCACGTTTGACGGGTTATTGCTAGTGTATTATTAAAAAGATTGATCTGAAATCAATTAGTTTTTTTCCAGTTTTTACCTTTGGAGATGGGCCCCAAAATATCTTAATAGCCTAGGGCCTCCGGAGTTCTTAATCCAACCCTGCACAGGATAATAAGTTTTGGCATACATTTGTTGAAGCCTTATGCTGCTTAGGGAAAATAAAGAACGAAAGACGTACAGACGATCACTTACTTGAGTATAACACATTTCGAAAGATTAATTCTGTTATATCTTTTAATATGATTTTTTGTTTCATGTCATCACCCTTCAATTTCCCAAGACGTATAGACCTTCAACAAATGTATACCAAGTCTTTCTATTCCGTGCCATCAGCTCAAGATTTCTCCATGTCTACTTCATGCATGCATGTCTATCTTCAGTTCTCTTCCCCATGTGTTCCTTGATCTCCCTCTATCTCTCTTACTTACTTACTTACTTAGTCGTTCCCCTTCTACCGTGAGGTGTAGAGGTTTGGAAGAGAGTGCGCCAGACTATCCTATCGGCTGTCTTCCTCCTGGCCTGGTTCCATTCTAGTTCCCGATCCTTCAAAGATTGTCTAATGTTGTCCTCTCAGCGGACTCTGGGTCGTCCTGAGGGTCTGGATCCCTGGCTCTTTGTTTTCCATGCTTGTCGTGGTAGCCGATCTTCTCCCATTCTGCAGGCATGGCCAAATAATCTAAGTTGGGACTGTTCTACTTTTGTATGCAGGTGGTGGGAGTTTAGGCCTTGACGTATCGTCTGGTTGCGGACCATGTCTCTTCTTGTTACTTCAACCACCTTCCTCAGATACCTCATTTCTGAGGTCTGGATCTGGCTTTTGTGGGTTGTAGTCATTGCCCATGACTCGCATCCATATGTCAAGACTGGGACATAGGTGGAGCGGTATACAGCCATCTTCGTTTTATTTCTCATACCCTGAATATTCCAGAACAAATACTGTCCTGATAACGCTATCAGTAGGTTTCCCCACTGTGTGTCCTGTCCATCTCTAGCGTCTTCTTCTCATCTCTTGTTCCACTGGCACTTGTCTGGTTCTTGTCATCTCTTGTTCCACTGGCACTTGTCTGGTTCTTGTCATCTCTTGTTCCACTGGCACTTGTCTGGTTCTTGTCATCTCTTGTTCCACTGGAACTTGTCTGGTTCTTGTCATCTCTTGTTCCACTGGAACTTGTCTGGTTCTTGTCATCTCTTGTTCCACTGGCACTTGTCTGGTTCTTGTCATCTCTTGTTCCACTGGCACTTGTCTGGTTCTTGTCATCTCTTGTTCCACTGGCACTTGTCTGGTTCTTGTCATCTCTTGTTCCACTGGAACTTGTCTGGTTCTTGTCATCTCTTGTTCCACTGGAACTTGTCTGGTTCTTGTCATCTCTTGTTCCACTGGCACTTGTCTGGTTCTTGTCATCTCTTGTTCCACTGGCACTTGTCTGGTTTTTGTCATCTCTTGTTCCACTGGCACTTGTCTGGTTCTTGTCATCTCTTGTTCCACTGGCACTTGTCTGGTTCTTGTCATCTCTTGTTCCACTGGCACTTGTCTGGTTCTTGTCATCTCTTGTTCCACTGAAACTTGTCTGGTTCTTGTCATCTCTTGTTCCACTGGCACTTGTCTGGTTCTTGTCATCTTTTGTTCCACTGGAACTTGTCTGGTTCTTGTCATCTCTTGTTCCACTGGCACTTGTCTGGTTCTTGTCATCAGTTCCACTTTAGTTATCATTTGAATACACTACTTGCCGTTAATAATATTTCTCTAGCAGATAATAGAATGGAAATTTCTTTTATACTATGTTACAGGTTTGGGGGAGCCGCGGTCGCATAGTGGTTAGTGCACTAGCTTCCTAGCTCAGTGGTCTATGGTTCGATCCCCAGAAGAGGTGGGATATTTTTAGGCCGTAAACGGCTTCTGGATCGACCCAGTCCCAATTGGGTACCAGAGCAACTCTGGGAAGGTTAAGGCGTCCGGCGTGATGCTGACCACATCACCCCTAGTGTGCCGATGGTCAAGAAAATATGGGTCAACACCATATTCCCAATATGCCTCAATGGGCGTGTAACGGGATCCTTTACCTTTTTTTCTTACCATTTGTAGATATATCAGATGAAAGAGTGCGCAGTGATAACTTATATTCGACAAGGTCTTTTATATTTGAACATGAGCCATAATATAACCAACGGACCTTGTGTGTAGGTTGAACGGGACGCGCATCGTCGAGACGAGGCACAATTTTTTTTTTTATACTCAGTGACAAAATATTTTTTTTAATGATCATGGTTCATTGTTAAATAGTTAACGTACTTTGTTTGCACTCCCTCATGAGGTCATGATGATTGTACTCTGTAACATATACTGAAGATAAGCCAATACACTTTCTCACCTTAAATACCCAACCTCATCACCACTATCTTGGTTGCTCCTTATGGAGCTTGGAGCCACCATTGCAGCTGATCCCCTTTGCAGGAAGCCTGCATCAAGCATATTAAAAAAAGCATTTTTTTAAAACCAGAATTCAAGAGGCAGTCAATGGAATGGCATCACACAACATCGCCGACAAGAAAGAAGTTCAAAAGTTCACCATCTGTAGGGAAAGTTATGGCCTCCGTGTTTTGGGATGAGAAGGGTGTGATTCTTCTTGACTTCTTGGAACAGGGAAACACGGTGAATGCAGACCGTTACATTGAAACTTTGAAGAAGCTTAGAGGTCGTCTTCGGCGACTTTACCCATTAAAAGATCAGAGAACTGCACTACTGTTGCACGATAATGCCACGCCACACACCGCTAAACGCACCATTGATGCGATTGCAGAATTTGGCTGGACATTATTACCACATCTCCCTTACAGTCCCGATCTTGCACCTTCTGACTTCCATCTGTTTGGACCACTGAAAGAAGATCTTCGCGGACATCACTTTGAGGACACCGAGCCCCGTAAACGCGCCTTACGCCAGTGGTTTAGGAAAAAGGACACAATTTTTTACCGTGCGGTAATACATGCCCTTGTGAGAAGATGGACAAAAACTGTAACAAATAACGGAGACTACATTTAGAAATAAATTTTTGAAGTTCAGTCTTGGCGCTACATTTCAATGTGAATTTTACCTGTTTTCTTGCCTAGTGAATTAAATTTAAAATTACGAGGCATTACTTTTTGACCGTCCCTCCTACATACTCCTACTGTGGTGGTTTCTGTTGCAATGTGTTTTTGCCGGCCCTTTGCACAACTTTATATTTCTCGAATTTTACAATATGCCTGAGAGAACAGAATACTCAACGGACTGGTGTAAATTTTAGTCGTTTAAGTCAATGTGAATGCTAGGTTAACTGACGATAACACCTGCATTCAAGTAACACCACAGTAATTAACTGGGTGACAGAATAGTGTGTCTGTCGCTGTGAATGTTTCGTCGCTGTTTCAAAATTTACGACCAGCCTCGATTATAAAACAGTGCAGCGTGTAGTTCCCGGATGTATCTGATGAGAAAATGACAGAAAAGGACTATTACCTCCTCATGCATGTCGTAAGAGGTGGCTAATACAATAGTGTTCATGGGGCTAGCAACATCATCAAGTAAAACACACTACTACTGAAGCTGAAACATTTTAATATTATATTCTGCCGGCAATTCTGGTTTGGATTTGTCTAAGTGATAGTATTGATACTTCTTTGTGATTTATATCATTAAAAAGAATTTTCTTTAAATATGTTGTTGTTGTTGTTGTTGTTGTTGTTGTTGTTGTTTAATTAGGGCTGTTGAGTTTCTCGCTCCTTTGAAGACTCCTTTGTATTTATCTACATTGTAGATCTAGGTTATTCCTGTGGCTTTTCCGCAATTCTGAAACGTGTTGAATTGGTCATGAGCTCCAGTTTCTCCAGCTTGGCTTGCATTTAAAGGATCGTCACATCTGGTCCCATCTAGGAGTAAGGAGTACGTGGCATACTGTGCAGTCCCCGCCATCCCAGTGGGCTCTCCAAACATGCAGAGCTAAATTACTGTGCTCTGGTTCTGGGCTCTCCGAAGGAATTGTCACGTCTTGAACAGAGCCACATTTCAGCTTTCCTTGCCCTCCATTGGTCCATAGTAATATTCTCCTGCGTGCAGTCAACTAGGTCAAAGCTAAAAATATCACGTCTGGGGTTCAAGTGACTTCACCAAGCTTAGTGTGCAATGATGGGTGTTCAATAAGTTTCACCAGGTGGGAATCCCTGGAAGTGTGTGGATGATTTCGAGAGCCAATGAGGGTGTAATTAGCCTCACAGACGGAGGTTCACTTCCACATATGTATATTGTAGCATTGTGCATAACTGGTGGTCACATAAAGATGACTCCATGCATGTTAAATATGTATTTTGATTAATATTTACCATTTATTTTTGTTTGCTGTTTTCGTGCTGTTCACTTCTTTGTCCTGTGTTCAGGAAGAAGTCTTCGTCGTGCACTCTCAAATAACCACATCTATCTATCTTATAAAGCTGGAAATCCGTCTCAGGCTTCTCTCGGCTATACAGTTTCTCCCTCAACTGGGTTGGAGTAGGTCACGCTGTCACTCTGCTCCTCTCGTGGAACCGATAGCATTGGAGTACATGTTCTACTGTTTGTTTGTCCTCCCCACATGGGCACATATCTTTCTGTCCGATTTTCAATTTGTTTTACGGATGATAACTGGTTCTGCAATTTCCGGTTCTCCGTCTGAAAATTATCACTTAGTCTTGTCTTGGTAATGTATAGTATGGTTCTGCAGTATCGGAATCTCGGTTTTCATTACTCCAATTTTTCTATATTTATTTCTGATTATTGCTTTTATTTCTTCATATGTAGCCCTGTCTTCTTTATTTTTCGCTCTAAGCGCATGTAAGTAAAACTTTAACTGTCTACCTGGGCTCATCTTCCAGAGAATTGAAAAGGTACATAACTGTATAAAGGTAAAAAAGCCTATTTCTTCATCCTGACCAAATGAAATTCCTTGTTTGTTCGTGCGATCTCTTGTTCAGCCTCTCACCTTAATTCATACAAATGCAGCCTTTTTTATCTTTCGTCAGGGATGATAAATCTGCCCTCTTAATATGATTTTTACCAGATCATGGTCAAATATGCTGTGCCTTCAGTTAAAAAACTTTATTTGTTTAAATCAGCGAACTTCATTTCTTAATTGCGACTGAAAACTGTAAGTGTGAATATGCGGCTGTACTGCTTCTATAATGGCATTAATTCATTCATTTTCATGTATGGCTCATTATGGCGCATGGTCTCGCCACTGCTGTAGGTCCCCATGCAGGAAGCCTGCTGCAAGCATTCTCAAACTCCTGCAGCGGTGGTGTCTTTATCAATGTTTTTAACGTGATGAGGTTGCCAGTCCGATGTACAACCTTATATTAGTCGCCTTGTACGACATGCCTGAGTGTGCAATAGCCCCATTCTTTCTTTGTCTCTTCAAAAGCTCAAGAAAAGAAATTTTTTTTTAAATTTATACTTAAAGTACATAGGGAATGAGCGGATACAGTACAAAAGACGACAGAAAGGGAGAGCAGAATGTTAGACCGGCTTGCATGCTCAATTCTCAACCCTTTGACAATAAAGTTCGCTCGGTCGTTCGTTCATATAAGCTTCTTGTATTCTCTCAATCTCTATTACACAAACTCCTTAATCTCCATTACAACACTACTCACCCACTCAACGCCGGGTACCTCTCGCGTCCGTTATCGAAGATATAACAGCTGGTAGTTATCCCTTTACCAGATAACAACATCGGTCACCAACTGTTACAATTACCGTACCTTTGTCAGTGAACGAACGGGGGTGAAAAATAAACCCAGGCAGCAGGCAACATTCTCTCACTCCAGTCAACTCAATGTTTTATTACAGCTGCCTTCTCTGGATGACGCGGACAAATAGAGATAACAGAGCTGGGAATAAACGACGCCCACTGGCAGTGGCCAAAAGCCATACTAAAAGTCTGGCATAAAGGAAATGAAAGAAAATGGTGAATATAAAGTAAACTATAGAGGTAGCCCCATCGCTGATACTGCCGCCGGTGAGTGAAGTGTTAGAGACTTCACTATATTAGGTCCAACTTCGAGAGGTGACTAGTGTTTCCGTTCTCGCTGCCTTTGCCTTCTCTAACTCAAAAGCATTGTCAGGTACCCATTTACAGCTGGGTAAACTGAAGCGCGACACCTCCGTGCTTTGAAGCCGGTACTTGTGCCGCGAGAGGCCAGCGCTGTAACATTATGTATGAAATATCACGCTGGCTTTGGATAGTACACACTGAGAAAACCAGATGGTAGCATCACAGGGCAGTCAAGGTTCTGGAATACGCTAGAAATAGATGGAGACGAAAAACATATGAGAAGGAAATTAGACACAGACATGAAGGGGATATGGTAGACATGGTGAGATCTTGAACAGATTATTGAGTATTTGTTTAAGGCTTGTGCTCAGCAGGGAGCTGTAAAGTAACGAATTGTATGAATGATTAAAGACACCCTTCACTAAACCATAATTGAACAGCAGAACCACCGGAGATGTTCTGATCAATAGATCGGGCTCCTGTTGTGATCCTACTTAGTTCTTAACACTCCAAAAGTTGCAGCCCTACTAGTTCTTAACACTCCAAAAGTTGCAGCCCTACTAGTTCTTAACACTCCAAAAGTTGCAGCCCTACTAGTTCTTAACACTCCAAAAGTTGCAGCCCTACTAGTTCTTAACACTCCAAAAGTTGCAGCCCTACTAGTTCTTAACACCCCAAAAGTTGCAGCCCTACTAGTTCTTAACACCCCAAAAGTTGCAGCCCTACTAGTTCTTAACACTCCAAAAGTTGCAGCCCTACTAGTTCTTAACACTCCAAAAGTTGCAGCCCTACTAGTTCTTAACACCCCAAAAGTTGCAGCCCTACTAGTTCTTAACACTCGAAAAGTTGCTGCCCTACTAGTTCTTAACACCCCAAAAGTTGCAGCCCTACTAGTTCTTAACACCCCAAAAGTTGCAGCCCTACTAGTTCTTAACACTTCAAAAGTTGCAGCCCTACTTAGTTCTTAACACTCCAAAAGTTGCAGCCCTACTAGTTCTTAACACTCCAAAAGTTGCAGCCCTATGTCACGAAATGGATTTAAGACTAGAGACTGTCTACATATAGTGACAAGACACTAGTGAGAAGAAAGACTGAAAAGATAGATTTAGAAGAAAATGATAGTGAAATGTGAACAGTTGACACTATTGGCTCCGAGGTTAAGAACCGAGGTTGATTCTTTCCTCGCCACTTCGGACGTCTTATGTGCTATAGTTGTCAACGACCTCTAGCTACCCTAAGGGGATAAGGTTATATCAAGATTCACAAACACCAAGATACAGACAACATATAGCTACTGTACTTAAATGAAATGACTGATTCAGCTAAAAAAGTATACAAGTTTATTATACACCTATAAACAAACAAACATATGCATGTCCCATACATAAAGTGCGAGGATGCACACCTGGAACAAAATCAAGCACAGTTAAAAATGCATCAACCCCAACCCTTCTCCCACAATTGCAACCTGTATGGGGACAGAAGTTTGGATTAGACAAAAATAAACCACACTGCACTTGGTGGGGTCTCAGATGTCGAGCCTCCACTTCCACAAACTATTCTAAATTAAATGTTAAGTGCACAGTCAGCTGGAACTACTATGAAGTGTCTATGCCAACTCTGCACAGACCTCGTTTCCGCACAGCCTATCCTGAAATCTCCCGAACACTGCTACACAATTAACTCTTCTAAAAAACGTCAGCAGCTGTCATCTGCTATACTTGGGACAACTGCGATGACTTCTGTGGAGAGTATTGTCACCCTCTCTCTCTCCACCATTCTGGAACTGATGACTAAGGTTTAAAAAGAACCCCACTGGATTCTGGAAATTGGAATAGGTAGCTGGTTTCTCCAAACACCTCTGGAGTTACCTGCCCTCTCCCTCCTATGGATTCAGGCCTTCGGCGTTATTATGGCCGGGACGAAGTGAAATAATTACGACAACGCTGGCAGCATGCCAATTTTGCGTGTGTAACAGAACGAGCTTAGCGCTCATGGATTTTCCCACGAATGCTATTTCCACTAGAGAAATGTCTTCCCCTGCCTGGAAAAACGGGTTTTTTTTCTCTTTTCTTCGTCCTCCTCTGGCAAGATCTCAAACCCTGCGTCTGAGATGCCAATCGTTTTGCCGGGAGGAAGTTATTGCAACTTCCGCTCTGCCCCTCAAAAAAAGCCGCTATACCTGCTGTTTAGACAGAAACAAATACAACAGCTAAACACAGTAATAATACATTTCTAATAACATATAACTCCCTGACTAACCCTTAAGTCTTTAACACTTAAGTCTCCCCCGTCTATAATCAATACAGCTCCCCTACACTCTCCCGTTATGCACCACCATACAAAATCAGGCCAACACAGTCCACTCCTCCACTGTTCCCTTCTCTACCTGAGCCCACAAGGTAAACATTGGCTAACCCAGATCGCCTGTTCTGCCTGACTAACTCCGAGCAACAACAATATTTTCACTGGCCCGGTCTGGGCAGTCGTACTGTGGCCTACTTCTTACGCTGACCCTACATGCAGCAAATTATTAACACAAAAATACTCTATCTCTAGGAATTCCTAAACTTCCCGTCAAAAATAGTAATCACATTCAAAATGTAATACAAAATAATTCCCTTTTAAAATGACTTCTCCCATCTTCTGAATTCACAGAACCATAATGCACAATCAATAACATATAACCCTTTTAGATGCTAGCATATACATGCCTAGAAGTTATCCATAATGGTTATCAATTAAATCTCAGTAGTTACAAACACGTGGTTACCATTTTTATGACCACGTGCTTCTCTCCCCCTCGTCCCTCTGAACATCGTATCAAATAAATATACCGTAATGAACGCACCCACTTGCTTCCAATTCTTTTCCAACCACGTGTTCCTGCATAAGTATACATTAATGACAGCACCCACGTGCTTCACTCTCTCTCTCCCCTCTAAACATCGTATCAAATAAATATACAGTAATGAACGCACCCACGTGCTCCAATTAATACCTCTATCACTCCCGTGCTTACAGATAGATGGGTAACTATATAATATAAATAACTTGTAGCATTACATTCTCAATAAAATCACAAATACACAGACTCCCGCTATTCTGTACATTTACCTACGACAGAGATGCGGGTTTCTCTCCCGACCCACTTTGCAATAAATACAAAGCACGTCCGTGGCATCTCAACTTTTTAACCATACCGCTATTCCTGAATTAAGGAATTATTATGAACCTCTAAAGTTTCTCAAGTATATCACTAAGATAATATTTGATGGCTCTGGCGATAAGAATTAACATTAAACTTAAACTTCCCAAGAAACTTTACTGATCGGCCTAGGCTTAGACAAAAATTAAATAAAGTTACCACGAAAATTCTGCTTACCAAATTTCGAATTTTCCCACTGAAAGGCAATCGATAATTTGAATCAGGAACGCGGCTTGGCAATTATATTTTAGAGACCGAACTTATGAAATTCGGGCGTATTTATTATCAAGACCCCACGCGCCGACTTCATGACGTCATATGCGCGGCGTGGTTCTAAGCCAATGGGAGCTCTGCATTTCAACTGCAGTTAGCTCTCAGCCAATCAGAACCTTAGATCATTCTGATGCAACGTGCATGGGTTTTAGACAAAGAAACGGGATTAAGCCCTACCCTCTAGTAGCAAATGAAGCAACAATGTCGGAATTATATATATATATAAAATCCCGAAAATGCGTCTAGCCGCATGCCATATCTTTAAAAAGACTAAAACTGGTGCCAATCCGATCTAGGCTCTAAAGTCCTTCGTCTAGAATAATAATGCAACAGTTCCCTACACACCAACACTAAACAAGACTACTAGTCATAGAGAAGGAACATAGATGTAGATGAGATGAAACTCCACCGTAATCTCTCTGAAAAACGTAAATAAATAGAAGGAGAAGAAACATGGGGAAGGATTTTTCTGTAATCCCTCCTAGAAATAGTGAACAAAATGCAAGGAGAAAAAGACATGGGCCATTTGAAAGACAGAATCTCAGTACTTTCGTCACACCCTACTAGTTCTTAACACTCCAAAAGTTGCAGCCCTACTCAGTTCTTAACACTCCAAAAGTTGCAGCCCTACTCAGTTCTTAACACTCCAAAAGTTGCAGCCCTACTAGTTCTTAACACTCCAAAAGTTGCAGCCCTACTAGTTCTTAACACTCCAAAAGTTGCAGCCCTACTAGTTCTTAACAATCCAGAAGTTGCAGCCCTACTTAGTTCGTAACACTCCAAATGCTGAGACCCTACTCAGTTCTTAACACTCCAAAAGTTGCAGCCCTACTAGTTCTTAACACTCCTGAAGTTGCAGCCCTACTTAGTTCTTAACACTCCAAATGTTTAGACCCTACTCAGTTCTTAACACACCAAAAGTTGCAGCCCTACTAGTTTTTAACACTCCAGAAGTTGCAGCCCTACTTAGTTCTTAAGACTCCAAAAGTTGCAGCCCTACTTAGTTCTTAACACTCCAAATGTTGAGACCCTACTCAGTTCTTAACACTTCAAACGTTTCGAGCTTACTCAATTCTTAACACTCCAAACTGGGAGTCAACTGGGACATGTCAGTCAGTGCATGCAATATGTTTATTTTTATGTTGTTTCATTATTTATGGGTGTCATCGTGAGAGCTAAGTGTAGAGGTTGGTTAGAAACGATAAATTAAAACGTAGACACACTCATAAATATGTTATAATGTAACTGAAATAACTTTCTGAAACTGAATATATCAAATATGGTTTGGCTGAGTGTAAAAGAAATTAAAAATATTCGAGACAGAGTTTGGACAATGAGAAATATTACGACAAATGGTCATTGGAGATATAATATGTAAATTAAAAAAGAAAATAGCATGGAATTTGTTTTACAAATTAACGTTTACAGAAATCACGGGGCGTTTCCAGGATTTACCCTTCGTCAGCTACGGTCACAAACAGGCGGCAAGAAAAATATAGACAGGTCAACAGAGAAACGCAATGGACATTGTAAACACGTGGAAAAAATGAATTTAAAAAAACAATATGATGTAAGACAGAGAAAGGTAAAAAATGCAAACATACAGAACAAGCAAAACAGTGTATTAATATAAGAAATTCAACAATAATAAAAAAAGAAAATGAATTTGAAAAACCTAATGATATCCTGAGGGATATCCACCGAGAGAAGATGCACATCTGGACTACGCAATATGAGAAAGACAGAATCTCCTCGAATCGAGCGAGAAAGGAGGAAGAATGTTCCAGAGCTAACAATAAAGAAAGCAGAGATGATATCGCTGAAAACGGAATCTTTATTATTAATACTAGTTGTAATTGCAGTAGTAGTTGTGGTAGTAGTAGTGGTAGAAGTAGTGGCGGTGGTAGTAGTAGCTGTTGTTGATGCAGTAGTAATAGTGGGGGTACTGGTAGTAATTGCAATAATAGTAAAACTAGTGATAGTAGTGGTGGTACTAGTAAAGTAGTAGCAGCAGTAGTAGTTGTAGTAGTGGTAGTAGTAGTATTGGTGGTACTGATAGTGGTAAGGTTGTTAGTCGAAGTAGTAGCTGTAGTAGTGGTAGTAATAATATAGTAGTGGTTGGTGATGGTGGTGATGTTGTTAGTAGCAGCTGTTTCTGTTCTGGCAATTATAACAGAAGAAAGAAGTATATGAAACAAGAAAGAAGAAAATAATGATGGCCTTGAATAAAGAAATTAAAAAGTGCTATTAAAAAGAGAGAGGGTATGAATGAATGAATAAAAAAGTGACGATCGAGACAAAATAACCAAAAACAGTTGACGCCGTAGTAGTAGAAGAGTGATGATATTGGCGAGAAAACGGACAAAGAAAATAAAAAAGGCAGGCACATACACTCTAACACACTCACAGATATAACATGACTGAATAAACTCATTTAATCTTTTCTCCTCCCTGTGCAAAGTCGCGTATTCGAAGGTCATCGATCACGACTTCCCCGGCAGTTCGATTTCTGTCGCGCTGCATTTTTTGTTTGTCTCTTCTATTTTTGCATCTTGATTCTCTTCTGTTATTTGATGTATTCTGCTCTTTTTTTTTTTAATCGTTTTTATTTGTTTGCCACACTACATGCTGCGAATCAAAGCACTCAGTGTAAAAAAAATGAATTAGAAGCTAGTGAACTGATTTGTTGTTTTCCTATATTCTATCTCCCAGCAACCCTGGTTTCATGTTTACGTTTACTTTGGCTTTCATAGCCTCTTCTTCGGACTAGAGTCATGGGATGATGCAGTTTTTGCTTCGCATGAATTTTTTTGTCTTTCTTGTTGTAAAGAAGTTACATACTTGTGTATATATATATATTTTTTTTTTAATGTACGCCCGCTATTACTCGAGACGAAATCTCAGTTTAGTATGTCTAACCTGAGACTGATTTTACGTGAGTATCCTATTTTCCCTGTACGCTGACAAGTGTCCTGGCAGATACTCGCCGTCTTCGGAGATACCCATTAGAGCTGGGTCGGCTCAGGAGCCGTTCATGTTATTCCAGTCCCTGATCGACGACCCTGCTTCAAATGTTCTCGCCAGGGCTCAGATTAATGCAGTCCAAATCCCGGTTGACGAGACTCCATCAAACGTCCTCGCCCCGGCTTGAACCTGGATCACCCGATCGCCAGCGCAGTGTGGTAACCATTACACCAGCACGGCTTCCACATACTTGTATAAATGTGTGCACGTGCAGAATGATCATCATTCTCATTTACGTCCCGTATGAAGCATAGATCCACAACTATAGCTGACCCAATGACCCACTTGTTGGAAGCCTGCACCAATCATTGACATGTTCCTGCAGCCGTGGTTTCTGTGTCAATTTGTTTTACATGATGAGTGTACCAGCCCCATGCCAAAATCTCACTTAGTAGCCTTGTACGACACGTCTGAGTTTGCACTTATTCTATTCTTTCTTTGTTTCTTCAGAGACCCCCGGAAACTACAAAGGACCCTTGTGCAGAACGGAAAGGTTCGATCCCCAACGTGGAACCTACGACAAGAACCAGTGGAAGAAGATGTGAGAAGACGCTGACTCTGGACAGAGCATACATTGAAGAAACACGTTGATCATGCCATTACAAGGCAGTCTTTGTTATATAACCTTTTGAAGAGGCAAAGAGTTTTATCAGAAACAGATACAGGAACAAATAGGAAGTAGAACATCCAGGTCACGCAAAAAATGATGCATATTACCAGCTCAACAGAATAGAACAGGTGACTCCACATGGGCCACAACATATTGAGATACCACCTATTCAACAAGCTAAATATAGAAACTACCGATGAATTAGAAGCTAGTGAACTGATTTGTTGTTTTCCTATATTCTATCTCCCAGCAACGCTAGTTTCATGTTTTTGTTTACTTTGGCTTTCATAGCATCTTCTTCGGACTAGAATCATGGGATGACTGTGGCACCGATAAAATGACTGCTGAACATCTGCTTCAAAGATGCCCAACGTATCAGGGACAGAGAAAGCACATGCGACCATCACCAGTACCATTCCTGGAAAAGCTCTATGGAGATATCAACAGCCTCAAGCTGACCTCTGCCTATCTTTGAACATATTTAAGTGGACATCTGAGAGTGTAAGAATAAGAAGAAGTAGAGCAATCCACAGAGTAAGAGGTGCAGAAGGAGACCTACAACCCCATGGAAAAGAGAGCCCTCCGTCATCTACATTAATAACTCAAATAAAGGCAGTAGTCAGCTCAAGACAGTTTTTCGTGGAGGTAAGTGAATTGTTGCCAGATGTCACTTCGTTCACTGCTGTAAGATGGGCATGACTGACGCAGATGTACAGCTGTATCATCATTTTACCTTTACGTTCCTTATGGAGCATGCAGCAACCACTGTAGCTGATCCCCTTGCTGGAAGCCTGCACAAATGATTCACATGCTCATGCAGCAGTGAGTTCTGCAATGTTTTACATGAGCAGGTTCCACACCCTCAAAGTAGTCGCACTGTACGACATGCTTGAGGGAACAGTTGGCATATTCTATTTCTCATTCGAGACCCCCCCCCCCCCCCCCCCCCCCCCCCCCCCTCCGGGGGAACTAAAACGGGTGATGTAGATTTACGGTTTTGGGCAAAGTCCATGCTTTTTTTCATGATTTCATTAACTTATTTATCTTTTGACTTATCATGAGTCCCTGACTCTGCAGCCAAATATCCGGCCGTTAAAGGTTTGGAATTGGAGCTGACGATTTACACATGAGATAGAATTGGATGTCCTAAACGTTTTTTTTTCTCTCCCCTTCTTTGTCTGTCTCTCTGTCTATGTCTCTCTCTCTCTCTCTCTCTCTCTCTCTCTCTCTCTCTCTCTCTCTCTCTCTCTCTCTCTCTCTCTCTCTATCTCTCGATCCGTAGTCGAATCAGAACGCTTTTTAAAAGTACACTACAACGTCAAAGACAAAATACTTGACAAGAACTAGACAAATCAAAGTCACTTTACTCATGTCATCATCATTATCACCATCATACTTCAGCTCCCCAAGAAGTATAGGCCTTCAACAAACTTATACCAAGTCTCCCTGTCCTGTGCCATCAGCTCAAGGCCTTTTCATGTACATTTTACACGTTAGCTAGTCACCAATCCTACGTGTCCTCGGTTAACGATCGTACTGAAAATCTCTGGACAGAAGCAATCCGACGGTTCAAATAAGTACTGCTCAGAAAAGAAGGAACATGGCTCATGCCGACTACAATTCTTGTACGGGTTTTCTTACAGCATGGAGGTATTTCTACGTGCACAAATCCCCTATACTTAAGTTATCTCAACATTGATTTTCTCAACAACTAAAGAAATCTCTGTCTGAGTTCAATCCTGCTGGAGGTCATTAGGTCCTCGCAGCCATTAAAAACGGGACAATTCTTTGGCATTTGAATTAACCTTTGTAATGATGGAAAACTCGACATTAGAATTGCTTCTAGAGTACAGAGAGTTAATGTTACAAAAAATCAATGGGCAACTACGGTCAGCTAGGAGAAAACGAAAGTAAAATAAAAGTAATATTATATGCATTACCCCGTTCTGTTGCTGTCGGGTTAGTCTTGCGCTGACGAAGCCGTATTTGGTCGCCACATTTTTTCTTTCCATAAATGCTTCAGAAAAACTGCTCCACCCTACTTGTAGCTCCCAGGGGTCTCAGAGAAGATGAAGGTATAAAACTACTGCTCACTTACATGGAGTTGTGCATGGAGATGGCAAATTCATCACGTAAAACAAATCACTACATAAATCATCGCTGCATAAAAAGAGCATATTGATGCATTGGTGCAGACTTCCCGCAAGGGAACAAGCTGCATATCTGACGTCATTGTGCTTTTTATAGCATCGTCTTTAAAATGATAATGTTGCCAGTGCCATCCACAACCTTCTATTAGTCGCCTCCTATCCTATGTATGACGAAGCAGTAGTCCTAATTTTTCTGTCTCCTCAGAGACCTCCAGGAACTAATGACCAATAGTTGCACGCCCATGATGATAATGAAAAGTGTTTTATGCAACAAGTCTTTGTCAACGGAAGTAAGAATGAGATGTATTCAATCTTATATGGGCACAATCCCAATACACGAAAGTATTGTTGTTATTGTTTGCGTTCGCTCTCAGCCATATCTCTCTCTGACAATACTGGCCGTTATTTTTGAACGGTAAGCACGTTGTGTCGTAGTTTACAGTTAGGCTGCGATATCTGCACCTGTCGGCCCGACACAGCCGATTTCAGCAAGCAATTTTTACAGGTTTGCTTCCCTGCCACCTCACGCCTTTATGTACGCTATACGTCATGTCCATCCACTACTGCAGTGATGTAGCTGCTCCAGTGAATGCACGGAAGTCAACCATGGACAATGAGTAAACAAGCTTTAACTCTTTGACTCCGCAATTATTTTTCACCCTGTGCCGTAATTTTAATTCGCGATAGACTAAAACAACGCTCAAAGTTGTTTTGGCACGGGTGTAAAATCTGACCAACGCTCTGAGCGTTGTTCCGGAGTCAAAGAGTTAAAATTCCTGCAGATCTCAGAAATGCAGTTTTGCAGAATAATTTTCAAGAATTTCATGGAAAACTGAAAAGAGTAGTGAGAATTTCCTGAAAGAAGTTAATATAGAAATGAAGCTCATGTGTTAGAAGGTAGCAATCCATTTTCTTTGGGCATCGTATGAAAGAAAAAAAGTTGGATTATACTGCGAACACTGGCCAACTGAAGTAAAACGATATAGAGTGCCACAAAGAAAGAACATACTGTACAGTTTGATACCGTGGCATGGAAAGAAGTCTGCGGAATTGATAAACAACAGTAGTGACAAGTTGTGAAAAAACAGGTTCAACTACGCCAACCACTTCAAAGACGGCGAGTATCTGCCTGAATGGCGAGTGGACACCTGTCATTGTACAGGGAAAAAAAGGATACTCACGTAAAAATCAGACTCAGGTTAGATATACTAACCTGAGATTCTCGACGAGTAATAGGAGGCGTACGTTAAAAAAAAAAAAACTACGCCAACTGGTATAAAGATATGAAGATGATAGTGATGTCGATGGTAGTGATAATAATAGTAATGATGAAAATAATGATGCTGTGGTTGACGATGCGTTATTCTTTTTTTTTTTTTTTCATTACGCCCCAGAACTTTCCAAATGTCTTTAAAAAATCGAAAAATTTTCGAGGGAGTGAAACCAATGTTAGAATCATTTCTGATATTAATATGAACTCCTTCGAGCGTTGGTAAATCCCAGCGCCTACAGTCTATAAATAAAACTTGTGTCGGCAATAAATACAATATTCTACATAAGATTGCTGTCTGCCGAATTGTGCATCTTGATCAAAATGCATTTACGCGTACACAAAATATGCCAAATTCAGTTTATGAAGCTGAAAAAACAACTAATTTACAGTTGTGAAAAATATCTATTGATTAAACAATCTTGTAACGCGGCTTACAGTCGTATGCCAGAATTTACGGCGTGCCAAGCCAAAATAACATGTTATTTTTACTCTGTATATAGGTTTAATATAATGTACAACAAGAGGGCAGATCAATGTTGACGGATGCTGGTAACACCAAAATTGCCTGGAACGTTATTTTTGCAAGAAATTTTCTTCAGTATCTGAAACTACATGCTTTTAAAGTAGCTCTGTAAGAAGTAATATAAATAAATGAAGCAAATAGGCGGAGACAGTGAAGTCACGTGGCAAATTAGATGATAATGAAGAACGTTTGTGTGTGTCACATGATGGGTAGTAATAATGTAACGAAAACTGTTTCATTTGCCACGTGGACAAGCGAATGTGTAATATACTGGATGAGACGAGAAAAGTTATACTCATCATGTGGAAAAAATAGGTTTTTTTTTTTTTTTTTAAATTCAATGTACGGGAGACGTTCAGGGCTGGGAGTCGCTAAGAGGTATGGCGTCCGCCTCGATTTCTTAAAGGTACCGCGTTCAAATCCCAAATGAAGGAAAATAATTTATGGAAATTGTTTTTCAGAACCAGTGGTCCTAATGATGTCGTACTCCCCCCGGTCTCCTGGGTAGTGAGATTGGATGCCTAGCTTTATCGGATAAAGACGAAAAAGAGGAGGTCTAGCGTGCAAGTTGCGCACGTTAAAAATCTCACGGCAGTTAGAAATCGTAAAGAGTAGGCAATACGCACAATTTAAAAATTAGAAACCTACTCACCACAAAAATATTTATAGAATGTGTGTTTCCTATATACGCACTTTGGGATTCTTGCCAGTGCTACGGAGTTCGTGCACTGTGCTGAGATCCTCCTTGCGGGATCTAAGGGAAGAGATCGGAGCACTGATGGAGTTGTCCGTGTGAAATAAAGATAGTCCTTAAAACCGAAACCAAAAACCAAACGGAAAAGTTTATACTTAACGTCTAAAGAAAATCTTGTATAATACACAGGATGATAAACGATATACTTTATCACGGAGAGAAACTAGTGTGTAATTCACTGGACGAGATAAAAAGTGGAATACTTATCACGTGGACAAAGTATTGTTTAATTAAATGGAGAAATTGCTTTTAATTCAATGTACGGGAAAGGTTATAGTTATCGCGTGAAGGAAGTGTTGTAAAATGCAAGAGACGATAAAGGTTACACTTTATTACAAGAAGGAACTGGTGTGTTGTGCACTGGACGAGACGAGGACAGTTTCCAGCACCATGTAACGATGACGAGAGTGAACAGGTCACCGTTCAACGATTATCGGCACCAATAAAAATAAAGGTAAAAATAAAGGTAAAAATAAAGGTAAAAGTAAAGGTAAAAATAAAGGTAACACGGCAGAAGATCTTGAGGAACTTTGCTAACAGGGGCCAACTAATATATTATAGCGAGTCACTCTCTTGTTCTTCTTTTCACTTTTCCCTCTTTTTGAAGAATGGAAGCACTACTGCAGCGAGTACCGATAATACGGGAATCCCAAATAAAAGCACACACGCACTCTTGTAATGGAAGCATTACTGCAGCTAGTACCGATAATACGGGAATCCCAAATAAAAGCACACACGCACTCTTGTAATGGAAGCATTACTGCAGCTAGTACCGATAATACGGGAATCCCAAATAAAAGCACACACGCACTCTTGTAATGGAAGCATTACTGCAGCTAGTACCGATAATACGGGAATCCCAAATAAAAGCACACCCGTACTCTTGTAATGGAAGCATTACTGCAGCTAGTACCGATAATACGGGAATCCCAAATAAAAGCACACACGCACTCTTGTAATGGAAGCATTACTGCAGTTAGTACCGATAATACGGGAATCCCAAATAAAAGCACACACGCACTCTTGTAATGGAAGCATTATTGCAGTTAGTACCGATAATACGGGAATCCCAAATAAAAGCACACACGCACTCTTGTAATGGAAGCATTATTGCAGTTAGTACCGATAATACGGGAATCCCAAATAAAAGCACACACGCACTCTTGTAATGGAAGCATTACTGCAGTTAATACCGATAATACGGGAATCCCAAATAAAAACACACACGCACTCTTGTAATGGAAGCATTATTGCAGTTAGTACCGATAATACGGGAAGCCCAAATAAAAGCACACACGCACTCTTGTAATGGAAGCATTACTGCAGTTAGTACCGATAATACGGGAATCCCAAATAAAAGCACACACGCACTCTTGTAATGGAAGCACTACTGCAGCTAGTACCGATAATACGGGAATCCCAAATAAAAGCACACCCGTACTCTTGTAATGGAAGCATTACTGCAGCTAGTACCGATAATACGGGAATCCCAAATAAAAGCACACACACACTCTTGTAGCGATTGTTTCTGTAGCACTTTGTTTGACAAGATGAAGATGCCAGCCCAATGGACAACCTCTTATTTGTCACCTCTTACAAACATGTCAGAGGAAGCAATAGACCAACTCCTTCCTTGTCTTCTCAAAGACCCCCTGGAACTACCAGAGGCATAGCATTCTTTAGCGACGTGCTAATTAATGTAGTGACTGGCTTATTTCTATATCTCTCTCAAAGGTGAGTGGGGGTTCAGTCGAGCTACCGTAGTCCAACCGGAATGTCACTCAGGAAGACAAGATTAATTACAGTACAGAAGGGAATTTCATTCATCACCCTTCCGTTCCCCAAGGAACATAGGCCTTCAACAAACGTATGCCGTCTTCCTGTCTGGTGCCATCCGCTCAAGGTCTTTACGAGTCTTCTTTATACCTTTCATGCCTGTCTCCAGTTCTCTTCTCAATGGGTCCCTTGGTTATCCTCTATCTCTCTTACCCTAGGGACACCAGCACAAAGACTGACTGGTAATGCTGGTATTCTTATCTTAATAACCTGTCGGACCCTCTTAAAGTGTCTCTATTGCTGCCATGGTTAATGTATGTTTCTACATCTTGTATTGTTGTTTCTTCAAGTGTAATACTATAATACAGAAACATTTGCTACAGTATAATTATTTTAGTGAAAGTAAACTTTACCCTTATTTGTGGTTATTTTAAAGGTAAATATGTTCCAATTTCTGCTGCCACGTGTCCAGTTTTTCCTTTTTTGTTTAGCGTACGAACATTCTAAGTGCCATATCTGGAGATTTTCTTTAAGCGGATTGCCCAGGACAGGAGGACTTGGTATGAGGACTAGTTGAAGGCCTATGCTCCACGGGAGCTGAAGGCTGACGATGATGATGATGTTCTAATTTAAGAAATCAACTCTTCTCTCATAATTTCTTCTTGTCATCATCAGCTACCATCTCTACATCGAAAGTTGGCTGTAATGGACTCCAAATTATTCTGGCTGTTTCTTGTCTTGATAGTGTACTCTCATAGACTCTTTCTTGTCCATCAATTCATATTATCCTCCCATTAGCGCTGTCTTCCTCTTGCACCGTTGCCTTCAACTCTTCCTTCGATTATGCTCTTCAGTAATGGATATATCTTTTTAGAGATCTCCTTCATTTGTTTCACTCCTAGGTTCTCTAGGATCTCTATATTTGTTTTCTTCTCTTTCCATGAGACGCGTCTGCTTCTCACAGGTTGTATTGCTTGTGCGAGCGTGTGTGTGTGTTTTTGTGTGTGTGTGTGTTAATCTGCGATAAAATGTGTAAACGGAAAGATATATTTAACGTAAATTCGCACTCATTCACACAGCAGTAAATTAATATTAGTGTGATTCGCTTGATAGCTAGGCGGAGTTGTCGTACGGAAGGTACGGGGTTCGAACCCTGGGTAAGCCACTCACGTCTGTTGTTTTTCTGTTGTCCAAGTGTTCTACTTCTTTATTTCTTACGAGTGCCTGAAAACATACCTTTATGTTTGTCTAATATTAATTTACTGTTTACAGGCCTCGGGTTTCCCTTCCTTATGTGTTATTTATGTTTATAAAATACCAGAAACCTACCCTCTGTTCTATACTAATGTCCTTAAGTCTTCTACTATTTACTGGACCCAGTATCAAGGTCTTTGTCTTGTTTGGACTGACACATACTGTTAATAGGAGAACAACAGAAGTGATTGCGTCATATAAGGGCTGAGTTGCCCACTGTATACTTCCGGTGTTATCTTGTGTGTTTCGTACTGATAAATAGCCAGCAAAGCATCTTTTTTAGGGGATGCCTAGCTGGCCGTGGGGTCAGTGTGATTCGCTTGATAGCTAGGCGGAGTTGTCGTACGGAAGGTACGGGGTTCGAACCCTGGGTAAGCCACTCACGTCTGTTGTTTTTCTGTTGTCCAAGTGTTCCACCAGTTTTTGCTGGTTCCCTTACAGTAATACTGCACCAAAACGTTCCCATACTTCTACAGTCGCAGTTTCTGTACACGGCTTCGAGAAAAGCTGTCCCAGAACAACAAAATAGTAAATGCATGTTTATTGAATGGAAAGTTTTGGGAGAAGTTGCAAATCTGGGTTTTTTCCGTTGCTAGAGTGAGAGTCGTCTGAAAAAAGTCGAAAAGCTGAAGAAAGCGTGTGCAGATGTAGATTTTTGGTATCGTGTGAAAAATAAAGCATCGTGTGAAAATTGGCGGGAAAAAAGAGTGGGCTATATATAAAGAAGAGACGTGGGCGATTGAGAGGGATTGTACAGATTTTAGGATTCGTTAGGCGAGAGGATTTTTACAGAACTTCGTCTTTGAGATTATCAAGACAAGTTGTTTTTAACTTGACAAGTTTTTCAAGTTAGACAAGTATTTTTAAGTAGACAAGTTTGTATTTTACTCTATTTGATATATTATTCCTGTGGATTTACATTTTCATTTTTGGATCCTCACTACTTTGTGTAAAAAAGAAATAAGTACTTCATCATTGTGCCAATAACGTTGCTGTTCCAATCACGATAATAAACTATATTTTATTTTTCTACATTGCTGAGTTTTCGTTGGAATATTACAGTTGGATTAATTAGTTGCTTATCCTTTACAGGACGTGGCAATCAACCCCAGCTTTTATTGGCTGTTTTGTGATTTTTCTAGGCAATTTTTTCATTCAGTAGTTTGCCATTGCTTTCTGTTAAAAATCCACACAAAGCGATCTGCTACCAAACCGCCTGCAGCAGGTTTCGAACCTGGTATATCTGGATTATGAAACTGCGTTCATATCCATTAGGCCACAGACGCCGACAACAGTTGGATACTTTGACAAAACCATTATACGAGATTGCTTTTCACTAAACATAAAAAGGGTACGAACGAACTCTGGGAAGGAAGAATAAAATAAGGTCAAGAATTTCCATCTCAGGCGGACCGGCCTGTAACGACTTGAACCAAGAAACTTACAAGAGTTAGCGCACTTCAAAATATTTACCTGCGCTCAACACCATTAACTGAACTGACCCGACCAGCTGACGGACACACATTCTCACATTGATGCAGTAAACACAGCCCGGTTACACGATACTATTTTATGCCGCGACCTGCGCACAAATAACTGCACTGCCACAAACTCAAAGTATTTTCTAAACCTTCCTCATCAATTTCATTTCTGTCTTCAGTTTTCTCATCCATGTTTTTTTTTTCTGCCTCCCTCTATCTCTCCTACCCTGGATATTCCAGAACAAGGACTGCCTTGGAATTCTTCTTCTTCGTTCGTCCTGAAAAGGACGTTGGTTGCGTTGTGTCCGTTTACAGCGGCCCTGCGATATTTGCGCCTTTCGGCCGACACATCCGACTTCCGCATGGCATTTTTTTTGGGGGGACCGGGTTTGCCTTCCCTCTTCGATCCCTTCTCTCTCGGTCAGACTGCAGTGATACAGCCTGTTTCCAGGACCACCACTTGGAGGTGGAGTAGGGTCTTGGTCAGCTCTGGTTCGCTGACCCTGACGCAAGCAGTCAAGCTGTGGGTCGCTGATTGCATTCATCTCGTTGCTGCATCTTCGGTCCCCCGTGGAATTCTATCAGTAAGGTTTCGTCAATGTGTATCGCATCCATCGCCCACGTCTTCTTTTCACCTCTTGTTCTCCTACTACTTCTTTATTTCTTGTCATCAGTTCCACATTGTAGATCTTCATATGTGTGTAACCGAGAGGCATATGATAATGACGTGCTATCGAAATGTTAACTGCAATGCAGTAACCTCATATGAAAAGAATCTAAGTTTAAATAGTTTTCTAACAGACAGAGTTCGTTCGTTCGCACTGTTCAGCTCTCTTAGAGGCATAGACGTTCAAAAAATTAATGTATGTCACAAAAACGTCATTAACAATATGTTCTAGTTAAGATTGGTTATAATTAAATTATATAGTGTCAGTTACTGCAGACGGTTTATTATTGCTATACGGGCTTGTCCGATTGGCTCAGACTAGATCGCTTGGCTCTAGCGGCAATGTTACGGGATCGAAACATGGTAGCGTCACGTTCCAGTTTACACAGCTTTAACTGGGTACCTGAATCTGCTCTTAAGTTAGGAAACTCAAAGACAGTGAGAAATGGAACGGGTCATCCCACCTCACTAAGCTGGGCCAGGTATAGTGAATTCTTAAACACTTCACTGACCTACTTCAGTATTTGCTGTGAGACTACCCTTACGTGTTATTTACGTATTGGCAAGTTGTTGTATTCCTCACGGCATGCCGGGTAATTGAAAATGTCTAGTTGTTTATTTAGCTTTTCCATCAATTAATAAATTATAAACCCCGCACACTTTAGCTTTTTTTTTTTTTTTTAAGAGATGGAGCCATATGGATTTAGGATTAATTTAAACTTTTGACATAATTCAGTTTAAGTAATTTTTGTCCGTTCTATATGGCAGTTTCACTATTTATCTACTTTTGCTGTATTTAAAACATTCGTCACTCCAGGTCTATAATATTTTGTTTACAATTTTTTTTTAAACCTGTTTTAGGGAATTTGAATTTGGAACATGAATGCTCTATCTGTAGAGACTGCTAAACCGCTACGTCAACGAAGGATGTACATACTTTGATAACTGGGTGCTTGCGTAGAATAGAAGAAGTGAATTATATCTAACGGATGGAAAGAATGAGACAAATATCAGTAGACAAAGATGTGAGAATATGCTGGCGTTGGATAGCGCACAAGCTGAAAAAAAAAACCAGCTGACAGCAAAACTAGACAGTCTATTTTTCTGGAATCTCCAGGGAAAGAGAAGTATAAACCCAAAAATAATTTAGGAAAAGAGATTTGGAAACAGACATAAAAGCGCGATAAAGAAAATATGGAAAGACCTTAAACGGACAGCACATAGCATAACGGCTTTAAAGGTATTTGTAAATGACCTGTGTTCCAGGGGAGGTGATAGGTCATGACGATAATGAAGATGAAAATCTAAACACGTGACGAGTAAATGTTATTATGACAGCTCCAGCCAATGCATATTCAGAAGATTAGAGCATCGACGCGGTAAATACAATGTTGCATAATTCAACAGACACTGACAATTTCCCGTCGCATCTAGAATGAAAGCACATCTGAAGTATGTCCCGTAGAGATTGGTTATGTACAAGATGCATTTTCATATCAGCAGGCAGTCACAGCCAGAAATACGGTATGTAGAAATGAAAAATTTAGGGTTTGAACATCTTGAGAGACGTGCACGCTTCCGATATTTTGCTGTGTGCAGACTACTATTAGTTCTGTGTGCTTCTCAGGCGTCTCTGATTAGATAAAGAATGAATATGGCAACTGGTCCCTCAGGTATGTCATTATTTACTTACTTAGTCGTTTCTCTTCTACATTGGGGTGTAGAAGTTTACCAGAGAGAACGCCATACTGTCCTATCGGCTGTCTTCCTCGTGACATGGTTCTAATGTAGTCTTCGGTCCTTGAGAGATTGTCTAATGTTGTCCTCCCATCGAACTCTGGGTCACCCTGAAGCTCTGGATCCCTGGCTCTTGTTTTCCCATATTTGCCGTGGTAGCCGATCTTCTCCTATTCTGCAGACATGGCCAAACTATCGTAATTGGGACTGTTTCACTTGTCATACAAGGCGACTAATTTGAAGCTATGCGTCGGGCTGGCAACCTCAACATATAAAACACTTTGCTACAGAAACCATTACCACAAGAACAAGAGAATACTTGGTGCAAGCGTCCTGTAAGGAGAACAGCTACTGTAATGGCACCAAAAAGGAACATGAATGATGAGTGCGACTACTATTGGCATGACAAACGTTGAAACTACCCTGTGTATTTCCTGGGGGGTCTCTGAAGAGACATAGAAAGGAGAGGAGTATTTTTTTTTTAACTTTCGTATTTATCTAAAGAAAAATACTTAATTTTTGTTATGATTGCATACTGTAAACGTACGCTGTTATATTACTTTTATAATGTTGCATGCCTTCATATTAATGCTTAAAGTAACATGTGGAAATGAAAGGATATAATATGCAAGATAAATGAGAGTGGAAGGGCAGAATGTTAGACGGGCCTGCGCGCCCAATTCTTAACCTTTATTCTTATCTTTAACAGTAAAGAATAAAACTCGACAAAGTGGTACACCATATTTTACTTCACGGTAAAAGTACGGAAGACAGAACCGTATTATTAGAAACTATCATGCTTATGGCTGGCCTTAACGTAAATTACCCCGCAGACATATCGACCACCTGAGGTTCTGTAAAGAAGGATCTAAGTCGACTTAAGTCGAATGATTTACTCCATCATGTTATTCTTAATTCCACGCGATGTAATTTCTGCTCGGAGCCTGGAGAAATGCGCTTATAGAACCCCCAATCTCACCTGACAGGTAGCACGTACTGCCATAGGGTATACTGAAATGTTATTAAGTGGGCATGGCCAGTTCCATTCTTAGCTGCCTTTACCTTTACTAACTCAAGAGTAGAGTCTGGTGCCAATTTACTGTTGAGTAGACTAGAGCATGAAACTGTCGGCTCCGCGAGAGAAGCAGGGGTAGCAGCATGACCTCCAATCCAGGTGAAGGAGAAACTGACTGTATGGAGACGAGAGAAGCCTGAGATGGACTGAGATAGATGAGATTTTTTGAGAGCGAACGACAAAGAAGGAGAAGAAAACTCGAGTCTGGTGCCAATTTACAATTTAGACTGGAGCCTGATGCTACCAGGTTTCCAAGTCGGGGAACATATCTCGAGATCCCCTGACAAGGTGTCATAATCTTTTCTTTATATTTTAGAGTCTGGCTGTCAATCATCTCACCACTTCTAAGTTACTGCATTGTTCTGTAAGAACTATTTAATATTTTAAAATCTCAGTAAACTACATACTGTGTCATAATCTTTTCTTTGTATTTTAGAGGCTGGCTATTTTAGAGGCTGGCTGCCAGTTATCTCACCACGTTAACGTTACTGGATTGTTTTGTAAGAACTATTTAACATTTTAATCTCAGTAAACTATATACATATGCGGACAATGGTGGTTTTATGCCAAGGTAAACCTAGTATTCAGCAGAGGTCCTTGCACTTTTAGAGACCTCGGGTACAGATTGCTTGTATGGGTGTTTCGTTGTGGCCGGGTAGGGTAGTGGGGGTTGCTGTTTAAATCGAGAGTATTAGATTTTGATGACTAGCTAGCCTGCTAGAGGTGATGATTGCTCTCTACAGTCTTACAGGACTTAACCAGGTTCGGGGATAATCCTCTATGATGTTTTATTTTTAGAGCAGATGGTTATTATTTGTGTTGCACCTGCAGCGATTAGCTTTGGTATGATTCCTTAATAATTTGTATGATGGCCAACTGCAAACATATGATTCGTCAACAGCATTTGTGTTCAATGAAACAAATGTTTATTCAATTTTCAACAAGAACTGGGTTAAGTCAAATGGTAACCACACCAAATTTGCATAATAGCATGTTGACATTTAATAAACAAGCATAAAAAGTCAATGCATTATTTTAATGATGCAATATTCCTTATTGCATCTCATGATCTTTTCAACTTGCAAAAACATGGCGTGGCTCCTCTATCCTTCTAGTGTTTCTTTGTTTATTTGTTAATGTGGTCTAGATTTCACGACGTTTTTCTTATCTCTTCATTTCAATGAAGAGCCAAACTTTCTCTTATTCATTAGTATTCCTTAGTTTGACGTTCTCTCAGCTTAAAAACCTTCATCCTTGGTAAAAGGTTCAGATATATGCCTGGGTTTACAATTCTTTACCCAGTTTTCGAGCGTAGCTCTGTTTCAGTTATGACTGTGGGCTCTAACAGTTATTGCATGCAATTCTTAGCACTACTTACGGTTCTCGTGAATTCACAAAACATATCATTCTACATTTCGAAGTTACACAGTTGCATTAATTGTGCGAAGTCAATCTCCTCTATTAGAATATCACTGAGCAAGAAGAATTATGTCTTCTCTCGACCGCTCTAAATTCATGACTGCTCAAAAAATGGCCTCGTCTCTCGTTCATTCCGGGGAAAAGAAGGACTGAGCCTAACCATTGGTTGGACATCACGTGACCAACGCAACTATACAAGCGAAGCTTAGCCTAAATAAATGCGTGGCGTTTCGAAGCTAAACTGGCCTAATTAAACATCTGCATCAAGATTTTTTTAATCTTCTGTTTCTATAAAAATTTATTTTATATGTTAATATAGTCTGTATCTAAAGACTCACGGTATACGCGGTTACATACAGATCCCGGGGCCCTGCAAATGTATCCCGTAGGGAGACATTTGAGTACTATCAAATCTTAAAAAATTTATCCCAAAAATTTCTTAAGTTCAAAAAAATGTTCAGAAAAATTTAAAGTTCAAAAAAAATTTTCTAAGTCTAAAAATAATTCGGAAAAATTTAAACTAATTCCTAAACTGGGTTCCTATATCTATGTGAGATCAACTTCTCTATAAAAACTTAGGGATGGACATCAACTTCAAAAAAATTTTTAACTATCCAGCATTTTTCATCACATTTTTAAATTGGCAACCCTGACCAACAAAAATATTCATTAAGTCATCACTCAAAAATATGGGGAGTGGCAACATTGGGAACATGAACAATAATATCCTATTTCATTATCATAATCCACATGCATGTTATTCCAACAATATAGTTGACACACTGTATTGGACATTGTGGGGGAAAACCTAATTCTATCTCTGTGTCCTCCGAGTGGTTCAAAATTTTATGTTATTTTCACTCCTGGTGTTCTAAGTTTTGGTCCTAACTTATTTACTGAGTAAGCACTCCATGTACATTGCAGTAGAAAGTATTCCCGTTTTTTTTTTTCAAAATATCCACATCATCTTTGCAAATGACGATCCAATTGTATAAGTCAGTTAATTTATCCGTGGTGATCCATCATGCTTTCTTTTGTTATTTATTATTGCATATGGGAAACAATTTCAGATCTGTACATAATCATTTTCAAACCTTAATGTAACAATTTATTCTGATAAGCAATTACAATGTACCAAATAAAATGATTAAAAATCTCATTACTTGTACTTGTTCATTTATTTTTGAAATAACCTGGTATCCTTGACAATATGTATCTGTTATCACTTGTTTATCCTTGTATACCATTTAGTATTTCCTTTTTTTTTTTTTTTTTTTTTTTTTTTAAATCCCATATTTTCCATATATATGTGGTGCTTCAATATTTTATAGGTGTGGATCTTTCCTGGTCCTCTTGTTTATACTGGGAATTCATCAGTATTGACTTTCAATGTATGACATCTAACAATATATTTATCAACAACACATCGACTAATCATTTGTAAACATCAACAAAACTTTCATAATTTTATCGCAATATGAGGTAAAATACTTTTGTACATATTTTCAGGATTTCAACACCAACTCTGCCTTCGCAGGTCGAAGGTTAGTCAGAGTTATGTGGTGCCTGTAACATCCGCTGACTACAGCCAGATGGGTGACTTATGGTACTTATAATACAAAAAATCCCGTCCGTCAGTTATATCTTAAGTGTGGGGCGGGGGTCTATTTCATGGTGTCGTGGACAAAGTTTGCTGCATTTCCAATCTAGGTATTCTTTTCTTATGTCATAATATCTCCATGATATATCTGTGACATGTCTGTCCTTGGGATAACATTATTTTTTTATCCAATATCCTCGGGGTGAGCAAATCTCAGTACGTCCAATTTCATCAATCATTTATTTTTTCTGTCCTGTAATTCTGGGTATATTATGAGTATAGTAAATTGTCAATTTATTCCAACTATCTTACAACATTCTGTAATTCGTGATAAGGAATAATCATTTGTTATACAACAATTTTCATATTACAAAGGCAATGAGCAAAAATCAAAGAGATATCTTCTCCAAAAATGCGGATGTATCTCTATTTCCTTTACCTCTGGGAGTAGTAATTATTCAGTCATTATTTATTTTTTTTTCATTATTTAATCTCCATTTTGTGTCCTTAGTACCTGTGGTTCCATGGGATTATCATAATCTATTTGTCTCTTGTCTATTGATAATCCTTCAATAATGACTTCAAATATGGTCCTCATATGTGCAACTATCATCTGCTCTGATTTGTTCCATGTCCATGGTATTCATAAAATATTCCATTATCTCCTTGTCTTATCTCGTATCCACGAAAGACTAAGATTATTGCTCCTCCAATGTTAATGTGGGGGATTTTGTGCATAACCATTACAATAAAATCTCAGCTGTGACAACATAAAGTTTCACCTTAATATAAAATGGCATCTTCATCATACATAACCAGTTGCTTCTTCATCTCATGTGTCATTAGTGGTTATCATCCGGTAATGGGGTATTCAATGTGGGTTCAGCATATACAAATGCTGTAAAGGGGTATTTCATTTGCTAGGTCAGCATGTGCAAATGCTATCTCTTTAACATGGGCAAAGGCATCATCAACAAATAGGTGCAATTTGTTCAATCTGGGGTTAGCATATACTAATGCTCTCAAGGGATTCTTCATTTGCAGAAAATCAGCATGCGCAAATGTCATTGGGGTACTTGTGATAGGCAGTATCAACAAAATACTGCTGGAGTATCAGAGATCATGCTGGTGGGGTGTATGACTGGTATAGGGTGATTTATTTTCTCTTTTTCCTTCATGTCGGCTGCTAACCTCAGGGCAGTCAATGTTTTACAATATTGGCTTATCATCATCAAAATGTGTGAGGGTGGCATATAAACATAATATATCTTATAAAAAAAAATTTCAATTGTTTTTCTCTTCTCATTTTTCTGTTATGTTTTGTCTCTTTTCATTTTTTTTTTCTTTTCATTTCTTTTTTTCTTTTCTCTTTTCCATTTCTTTTCTGTTTTCTTGTGATTTCTTTTCTTTTCTTGTGATTTCTTTTCTGTTTGTATTACAAGTACTAAAGAATGATAAAAATCAATTCACTAAACACTAGATATACTATCAATATTCCTAATAGTAAATCCTAACCAATAGGGCTGCAAGTAATAGTTTAGGTTAGAATAGAATGAATGTTGTAGCAGTATCTGTTGTCAATAAGTGGCGAGGAAAGGGTACATCAAGGATCTCCTGATTACAACATGATTGTAATTCCGAGGAATGAATATGATTGGGATTGAAAAGATCACAAGTCTAGAATGTCGTCTCAATATAGTGGAAAGGAAAAATAGTAAGTCAAAGATGATGTAACAGTGGAGTGAAGAAAATCTTATTATAGAGAGTCAAGGTTGGGATATGGAATCTCTTTAGGAGAATGTTTAAAATTCTTGACAGTACTAATATACATCTGGGTCTAAAATAATAATATACATAAGAAAAATAAATAATCCTGTGGAGAAAAATAGCATAACGTGCAATACTAGTTTTGGGTATGAGTTAATATGCTGTTAACAGATGTCATAGTAGGAACAGTATGATTGGTCAAGGTGATAGAATAAAGGAGTTTAGCATAAATGAGATCACAGAAATATTAGTATGGGGTAAGAAAAACTACTGGTGTAAAGTGTCTGCATGAAAATGCACTAAGATGCGAAAATACAGGACTCTGGATCTGCAAGGACAAGAAGTCTGGTGAATGGAGCGTGGAATATGATCAGTTTCAAAAGTAGAGATCAATGTTACAACAGAATAGTGTGACACATGTGTTATAGGTAAGGTTGTGTAACATTCTAAATATTAAAAACTGTCTGACTAATAAGGGTGTCTGTAAACTCGTAACACCGTGTGTTATCAATTGTTTTGTCATTTTTATTTCACAAAACTATACTATCTAAAGAAAATCCTCCGTGTGCTGGTCTTGATTTTTCTCTGGCATCAGTAGTGGTATGGCTGGGAAAAACTTTCTGGCATAAAGTCATCTATAACTGTCAATCTGAACATAGTCTGAAACGAAAGTACATGTGAAAGTTAGTACATTGTTAAAAAGTAATTGCACATTCGCGTTGACCGTACATGGGATGGCATGTACATTGAAGACTCGAGGGGCGTGTTTTCAGAATAGCTTTGCTAGTTCCTTCAGTTTCTCTGCCATCTCTAACCTTGCAATGTCCCTACTGCTTAGGCGAGAATCATACTGAGTAACTGTGGGTGACACTGCATTTGCTGATTGTTGGGGCTCTGAGGACATTGGCGAATGCGGTGATGGCTTAACATCTTTTGATTGCGGTGATGGTTTCACTGTGGTAGGGGTTTGTATGGCTGGAACATCTGTTAGTTTTGAGGCAGGTATATGTTTCGCCTTGATTTTTCTTCGGACTTGGGTCTGTGGTACGTTAACGTCTTTTTCAGTGGGCGTAATTTGCACACTGTTGTTTTTAACTAGTAGAGCTGAGCCTAATACTTCTCGGCTTGGTTTTGGCACTTGATAGCGTTTCTTCAGAATCTTTCGTCTGATATAGTTGTGCTGTATACGCGGAATTTTGTTGCTAGGGATTGAGTCATCTGATTCTGTTTTATAGGCGCGTTTGACGCTGGAGCTGACTGGTACAAATAATGTACTATCCGCATCACTGGTTTCAATAGAACTAGCTGTATCAATGTCTGTTTCTTGTTCGTATAATTCTACCATTTCTCTGTCATTTTGTTCGTTGGGGTCTGACAAAGCTGTGCCGGGGTTGACACTGTAGTTTCTCATTTCTTGTTGCGTTTCGTCTTCATAAAGATTGCTGGTATATGGTTCAACAATCTGCTTGGGTATAGTTTCTTCAGGATCTGATTGTTTTGAACGACCAATCTTGTTCTTGTGGTATAGCAGTGTTTGGTTGTCACTAGTGTTAAAACTGGAGCTGCCTGAATTTGGGGTGTGATAGGTATCAGCTGACGATTTATCACCGCGGGAGTAAGTTTGAGTGTGAATATAAGTTGTTTTGTTGTTGTCATCGTGTGACGTCTGAGGCATTATTTCTTCATTTCTAATGCGCAGGTCTCTGTCTTGGAGTCGATTACGCAATTCAAGTGGTGGGATATCTTCTTCGCTTTCGGACGAGTCTCGTTGTTGTCTTGCTCGATGTAGTGCATCGGTGGGTGGTCTGGGTATGCGGTCGTCTTGGTAAAATTCAGAGTCTGTCGTCTCTGACTCTGATATGTCAGACGGATCTGTACTGGATGGATTATAATTTAGGGTGGCCTTTCTGACTGGTCTTGTATTTGTCGTCAGAGGCGGAATGGGCCGGTGATTATCAATTTTGATTTGTTTTACGTGAGCTTTTGTTTGGTGTTGTTTCTCTTCATTCCAGATAATGAAGTTTACAGGCGTAGTTTGTTTCATGATTTTGTAGCCATCTAACCATCGGTCATCGAATTTTGAACTGCGTACATGTTTCTTGTAGTATACTCTGTCTCCTATTTTGTACGTTGGTAGCTTGGCTGATTTATCATGTTGTTTCTGTTTCTTGTGAAATGCCTTCTGCGTATTTCGTTGTGCAATCTGGTGAGCTTTGTACTTTTCTTGAAGGATTATTTCGATGGGGTCTTCTCCCATGTATTTTCGTTGTGGGCGAAGTAGGTTGTCTAACGGAAAATTTGGTTCTCTTCCGTATAGCATGACAAAGGGTGACATTCCTGTGGTATCGTTCACGTTTACTCGGATGGCTTCAAGAGCTTGGTTAATGTATAGATCCCAGTATTGGTGGTTCCCCTTGATATATTTGCTAATAATATCATGTAGGGTGGCATGCATGCGCTCATTTCTGCCATTTGCATTTGGGCAATAATAACTTGTAGTAGTATGCTCAATATTCAGCTGGTGTAAGGTGGCTTTAAATGGGTTACCGATAAACTGTTTACCGTTGTCCGAAATGATTCGTTTTGGACAGCCATGCCTGGGAATGAATTCTTGTAAAAAAATTTGCGTGATAGACTGCGATGTGGCATCACTGAGTGGGTAACTTTCTGGCCAAACAGAGTATTGGTCAACTATGTGCAGGAGGTATTTGTTGCCTGATTGGGTGAGTGGGTAAGGACCTGATAAGTCAATGCTTACTGTTTGCATGGGATAATGGGAAGGTTGCATTTCTTGAAGGGGAATTAAATGTGGCTTCATGTTTCTCAATTTACATGTTCTACAGGTGGCTACATATTCTGTAATGTCTTTGTAGAAAGTTTGCCAATAATACCTTTTCTTTATGACATCAATTGTTTTGTCTCTTCCCATGTGCCCGTTGTTATCATGAAACTGTAGCAATACTTCTGGGACTAGATGTGCTGGAATGACTTTTCTTAGTGTCCCTTCTTGTTTACTATCAATATAGTATAGAGCTCCATCCGTTGGGTGTACTGTAAAATCTTTACTTTTTGTTGGGTTTTCCTTCACGTATGTGAGCAGCTTAACAATTTCTGCATCTTTCGCTTGTTCTACTCTCATGTCAAACATATCTTGACTTTCTTCTTCTACTTGAGTGGCAGAATCTGAGGTACTTCTTCGACCTGGTGAAGTAATTTCGTTAATTTCTTTAGCATTATCGTCAATCTCTGAGGATGTGCCATCATTTTTGACTCTAATTGTTTTCACTTCGGTTTCATCATCATATTTGATTCTGGATAGGAGATCAGCACAGATGTTCAATCTGCCAGGGATATGTTCGATAGTGGTGTCATAGGACTGTAAATTCATTGCCCATGTCTGTAACTTCTTAGGCTGTTCCTGTGTTTTGGTGAGCCAGTTAACCAAAGGCTGGTGATCAGTTCTGATAGTGAGTTTCGTCCCTCTCACATAAAAGTCTAATTTCTGTACTGCATAGTGAATGGCGTATGCTTCTTTCTCAATGGTGGTCCACCGTTTCTGTGACTTTGACAATGCGTGGGATAAGAATGCAATGGGTTTCACATTGGGGATGTCCGGTAGTATGGGTGTTTCATCTTCTAGTACTGGTTGTACCAAACACGCACCAATTGCGTTATTCGAGGCATCGGTGTATAGTATCATGGGCTGAGAAATGTCTGGATGTCCCAGAAGCGGAATGGCGGTTAGGGCATTTTTGAGATATTCAAACGATTTCTGGCACTCTTCTGTCCATCTAAATCGTGCATACTTGCGGGTAAGGGCTATTAATGGCTCAGCTGCTTGTGAGAAATGTATGATATGGCGTCTATAGTATCCTACGGAACCGATAAAGGAGCGTGTTTGTCTGACCGTCTTGGGGCTAGGCATTTCTCTTATGGCTTTGACTTTATCTTCATCAGGTCTGATGCCATCTCTATTGATAACAAAGCCTAAATATTTGGTTTCTGTCTTTAGAAATTCACACTTGGACAGTTTTAACTTTATTTGGTGATGTCTGAGTCTATCAAAAACTGTTTCAACTTTGCGGAGGTGGTCTTCCATCGTGCCTGCGGTATGTATCAGGATATCGTCTATGTATGCCAGGGCAAATGGATGTAGACCCTTTAACACTTCATCCATGAGTGACATATATGTTGCTGGCGATCCTTTTAGACCAAATGGCATAACATTCCAAAAAAAAAACTTCCGATATGGGAACAGAATGTGGATTTCTGTTTTGCCTCAGGTGTCATGGGGATGCACCAAAAGCCTGACCTTGCATCAAGTGTGGTGAAATAGGTAGACTTTCCTAACGTCGCAAGTAGATCGTCTATTCTGGGGAGGGGGTAGGAAATGACTTTTGTGATTTTGTTCAGGGCTCGGTAATCGCAGCAAAAGCGACTGGACCCATCTTTCTTTGTTACGATAACGATGGGGGAGGACCATTGGGATCTGGATCTTTCGATGATTCCTGCCTGTAGCATTTCATTTATAGACCTTTCCACGAGTTCTCTGTTTTTCAAGGGCGTATGATAGGGTTTCATATGTATTGGCTCCTCTGTGGTTGTTTGAATGTCCATTGTGACAGTGTTAGTTCTGCCTAATTCCATGTCATTGAGTGCGAATACATCCTGGTGCTTTTCTACAAACGTTTTCAAACGTGGCTTATTATCTTCTGTGGCGTTCAGGGTTGCAAGTAACTGAGCTATTCTCTCTCTGTATTTATGATCTGCTATGATATCTCTGGTCTGTCTTGATGCCTCCGTTTCATTCCCATAATCTTGGGGCATTTTTCTTGCATCTTGTGAAAATCTCTGTTCCTGGTATGTGGCTTTCTTTTGGGTATTTCTTTGCCATTCGCTGGGTTGTGCTTGGTATTGTCTCCTCTGCCATGTGCTGTGTGCATTTCCATTTGTCACTGCATTTACTGTATATACGTTTCTAGTATTATTTCTGGGGTAGTCGTTATTGTGCCATTGTTTCTGATTATTTCTGCCGTAACTGCGCTTATCCGCGTACGTTACTGTATTTCTTCTGTTTGTGCTATAGGGCTGTCTTCTTTCCCTGGGCGAAAATTTTTCATTCTTTCTGTTTCCAACTTTGCTGCTATAGTATCCTCCTGTGGTGGAGTCATATAAGAATTCTTCCTTTTCTTCGGAACATTCAATTGGTTTTGGGACTTTATCATATCCACCTGTTTTTGAGTTATATTGATACTCCATGGGACATGTATCTCTGTCTTGTCGCTTCGGATATCCTCCTGGCAAGACAATTTCTGTTTCTCTGTTTCTTTCTGATATACAGCACTTCATCTTTTCTCTTGGTGTGCTGGGGCGCAAGAATGAGTAATTATAGTCATTCTCATACCGTGGCTGCCTTATTTCTCTCCTTCTTATACATGGACTGGTTTGTTTCTGCAGTCTGGGTGGGGTATGCTGTGGTGTAACATAACTGTGACTGGTATCTCTGCCATTTTCTGCATATGACTTATAACTGTTTACCTTTCGTGTACCATGGTTATTTGTACTGCGATTTCGTGCACTATGTCCAGTGGGAGTGGTTGAGACAATTTGTGAATGGTCTCTATTGGTTTTAGTCTGTCTTATTGTTGACGTATCCACTTGTGCTACAATTGTGCCTCTATTTATAGTGGTAGTTTTTCCTGACATATTCAATATCATGATGGGGAAATCTCTGGACTTCGAGACTTCAGCGATTCCCTCTGTAATTTGCAACAATGGGTCATCAATAATGCTTTCTTCTGCTAGGGGCTGTATTTGGATTGATTGCCCTGGTGTTATGTACTCAGAATTTTTTACTCTGCCTTTTGCTATGACTAGGGAGTTTGGGGCCACTGTTATGGGAGCTGTAAGCCTTACCAAAGACGCTATGTGGATATCGTCCTGGAGATCGATATAAATATTGTTGACTTTGATTTTCTGGAGGTCATAGTATATTCTAACCTTGTTTTTGTTAAAGAAATCCCTCCCTAGGATAAGATTTCTAGACATGTCTTTTGTAATGACAAATGGGTGTTCAAAATTTGTTTCACCTAAAGAAAATTTTACCCATGCTGTCCCAACTGAATTTAGTCTTTGTCCCGTGACTGAGGCTAGGTGTGTTTTGGACTGTTGAAATCGTACTAAATGTTGGATCTTCTTGAACAGCTGGAACCTAATAAGACTAATGGATGCTCCTGTATCTACCAGTGCTCTATACTGCTGGCCCTGTATAGACATGATGCAAGAACTGGGGTCCGGATGTATTTTGGTTCCATCATTCAGCATTTCTTCATAATGTATTTTTCTGGATGGGTTCACTTGACTATTTCTGTTCTGTGTTATTTCTTTTGCTTTGGACCATTCTCTATGATAGTCACCCTCACTAACGGTCCTGTTTAGTGAGTGGCACGTCCGTTTCCCTGACGCATGAGGGGTTGAGGTGTGCCTCTGGTATACTGATTTCTTGTGTAATTACGTGGGGGTGGTGCGAGTTGTTGTGGTTGGTAACTTCCATCTCTTCTGAATGGTGCATTATTGTAATTTGCTCTGCATGACCTGTAACTATGTCCGAACCTACCACATGTAAAGCATCCATTTGGATTGATGTTATTAATGTCATTTGTCCTCTGTGTGGGGGGTCTGTAATTGCGAGGTCAATCATCTTGTCGTGGGCGAGTCCATTGCCTCCTGGCATGGTCAACTTCCATAGGCTCATGCTCAGTATAGTCCCTCTGGTCTGGTCGGTGTTCCCTACTTACTCTTTGTTGGAACCTTCGGTGAAGATTTTCTTCCTGAATTGCTGCTTGGATTGTTTCAGCAATAGTCTTTGTATCTTTTCTAATGAGATGCCTTCTGATGTTCTCTGCTCTAAAGCCATCGACAAATATTCCTACTAGCTGTATTTCTACGTCAGGTGTGGTAGGTATTTCTCCACAAAACGCCTCTTCTGCCATATTGAGGAATCTATCGCCATAAAGTTGTACTGATTCATCCCTTTCCTGTTTCATTTGTCTAAATACTGACCAAGCGTGCATTCTGTCTATGATTTCTCCATATCTCTGGGTGAGCTCTTTTTTAAGGGACTCGTAGGTCTCTGTGGGGTACTGCTGGGACCTCCTTCTTAAAAAATCAGTCACGAACGAATCAGAGCTTAGCAGAGCGATTTTCTTTTTCTCTTCATCGGTTGTTGCCTCTGCTATTGCCGCAAATTTCTCCATGTCGGCTAACCATCTTCTGAATTTCTTCTTGTCTCCATCGAATGGTTGTACTATGGACCTGACTTGGGATAATTTTGCATAAGTGCTATTCTTTTGTAAGTTCTCAGTAAAGCGCTGTAGCGCTATCAATGTGGGTTCTTCCATATTTGGATTGACTGGGGGCTGCAGCGGTTGTGCTTGTGCAGATCTGTTTTCCTGTTCTACCCCTAGTTGCTGGAAATTTTCCATTAATTGGTCCATCTTTCGTTAATGCTTCTGCTCTTTTCTAGAGGACTGGTCATACGGCACCAAATTGAGATGTGTGGCCGGGTAGGGTAGTGGGGGTTGCTGTTTAAATCGAGAGTATTAGATTTTGATGACTAGCTAGCCTGCTAGAGGTGATGATTGCTCTCTACAGTCTTACAGGACTTAACCAGGTTCGGGGATAATCCTCTATGATGTTTTATTTTTAGAGCAGATGGTTATTATTTGTGTTGCACCTGCAGCGATTAGCTTTGGTATGATCCCTTAATAATTTGTATGATGGCCAACTGCAAACATATGATTCGTCAACAGCATTTGTGTTCAATGAAACAAATGTTTATTCAATTTTCAACAAGAACTGGGTTAAGTCAAATGGTAACCACACCAAATTTGCATAATAGCATGGTGACATTTAATAAACAAGCATAAAAAGTCAATGCATTATTTTAATGATGCAATATTCCTTATTGCATCTCGTGATCTTTTCAACTTGCAAAAACATGGCGTGGCTCCTCTATCCTTCTAGTGTTCCTTCGTTTATTTGTTAATGTGGTCTAGATTTCACGACGTTTTTCTTATCTCTTCATTTCAATGAAGAGCCAAACTTTCTCTTATTCATTAGTATTCCTTAGTTTGACGTTCTCTCAGCTTAAGGACCTTCATCCTTGGTAAAAGGTTCAGATATATGCCTGGGTTTACAATTCTTTACCCAGTTTTCGAGCGTAGCTCTGTTTCAGTTATGACTGTGGGCTCTAACAGTTATTGCATGCAATTCTTAGCACTACTTACGGTTCTCGTGAATTCACAAAACATATCATTCTACATTTCGAAGTTACACAGTTGCATTAATAGTGCGAAGTCAATCTCCTCTATTAGAATATCACTGAGCAAGAAGAATTATGTCTTCTCTCGACCGCTCTAAATTCATGACTGCTCAAAAAATGGCCTCGTCTCTCGTTCATTCCGGGGAAAAGAAGGACTGAGCCTAACCATTGGTTGGACATCACGTGACCAACGCAACTATACAAGCGAAGCTTAGCCTAAATAAATGCGTGGCGTTTCGAAGCTAAACTGGCCTAATTAAACATCTGCATCAAGATTTTTTTAATCTTCTGTTTCTATAAAAATTTATTTTATATGTTAATATAGTCTGTATCTAAAGACTCACGGTATACGCGGTTACATCGTCTAGCACAATCTTCTTGGTGTTTGCTACATTTATTCTCATTATTCTGTATCATTCCCCTGTGTATTTTCAGACCTATTTGCTGTGACCTGTCATGAAGTATTTTCATTTTGGCTCGCATCTGGTTACGGTTATGGGGGGGGGCAGAGGAGCAAAGTCGTCAGCAAAATCTAGATCAGGGGTCGGCAACCCAGGAGATTTGGGGATCTACTTAGGTAACACTGAGTCCTCTAAAGCAATGGTTGTTAACGTGGACCATATGTCCCCTCAGGGGACCATGCCATATTTCCAGGAGACCACAGTCATAAGGTGAAGTACCTTTTTTCCCCAGCTAACAGCGACTATGGGTGGGGAGGCGCCAAGAGGTAAATGAGGTTAAGGGGGGGGGGTGGGCAAAGAAAAGTTTGAGAACCCCTGCTCTAAAGATCTACTGTATAACTATGTCAGTGCGCGTGTGTGTGTGTGTGCGTGCGTGCGTGCGTGCGTGTGTGTGTGTGCGTGTGTGTATATATAATTTTAAGCGGAAAGGGGGAAAGGGGAGATGATTAAACTTACAAAGAAAAGATTGCGTTCCAATCTCATTCAGTTCACAGATTTATTTTAGTAGCCACCTCGAAAGTTTTCATTGGGAATACGAAAAAAAGTGCTTTTGATTCCAGGGACATTACGATTTTAAATGCCGACGTTAGAGGTCTAGTCCACAATTTCCCTAGTTTAAAAATCCCCCCCCCCCCCCCCCCCCCCCCCCCCCCCCCCCCACCCCCCCCCCCCCCCAAAGTCGCCTAAAGATCTACCAAATCATCCACTGGTATCTAGCGGTAGTTCGGGATCGACTGGTTGCCGACGTCTAATCTAGATCACCAAGCTGTTTAGTCAGAATCTGCTGAATTCTATTTCCGTTGGCTGATGTTGAAGTTTTCACTATCCAATCTACTTGTAACGTTAGAACATAATTATAAAACCTAGCCTGAACCCAACGGCCAGTTGTACTCTCTAAACCCTGGTCTGCGTTTATACACCTGCCATTGAGGCAACTTTTTTTTACACGCCATGGCAGACGAACAAACTAGGGTCGCTAGTGGCGATTCTGGCGTTGTGTAGACGATGCTGCAAAAATACATTTCCTGCTCACACAATGTTTACGTTTCCAGCAACTGCGCCATGATGAAGGATGATTAACTGCTCACTGTAGGACGCTACTCTAATACCAGATACTGGGTGAAAAGGTCAATTTCTATCACCACGTCTTTGATGCTACAAATGGCTGTCTTGGAATATTATTAAAGGGATGTTTCCTTTTAGGTTGAGTTCCGAGCCCTGTTGGTTGTAATAACTTGAAACATTTCAAATTAAAGTGCATAGTGTTTTAAATTATTATTTCATTGATTATTATGCAACATTTTTTTTACCGTTCCTTTTGATGCATGCAATATTTAAATTCCTATAAATTCTAATTTAAGTAAGACTTTGTGCGTACTTTGTTTGTACTTGTACATTTTAAAACCAACGTATAACCCTTATGTCCTATACTTTTATTGAGTATTTGTTTATTTTAATTTAGGAACATGTGAAATAAAAAATAAAAACATCAATAAACGTGGAACAAGAAAGGCGAGAGAGCAACAAAAACAACAACCTAAAAGCTACAGACTTTCATGGGTGGGTGCTTGTTTGGGGTAGAGGGATTGGGAGTGTGTGACATGGTTACAGATAAGGAACTAATGACAGGAACCAGACGGGTGCCGCTGGACCGGCAGATGAGAGGAGGACGATGGCGATGGATGGAACACGCGCTAGGGAGGCCTGTTGATGGCACTGCAGAGCAGAACTTGTTCTGGAGCCCCCGGGGAAGGAGAGGCAGAGGTAGACCAAGAGGCACACGGAGAAGAGATCTGGAAACAGAGGTGGAAATGATGAGGAGAACGTGGAAAGAACTTGAGATGATGGCACGTGACGGAAGGACTTGGCATGTGTTTGTTGAAGGCCTATGCTTCTTGGGAGGGAAAGAGGAAGAGGGGGGTTGGGGGGGTGGTGTAGCGAAAGGTTTTCCTAATATGATAATAGTGGTAGAGCAGAAGCAGAATCTCTCTCTCTAGAAAGTATGAAGTTCCAGTGCCCGAGAAGTACACTGGTATCACAAGTGAGTTACAGCTGTGAATACTCTGAGTGTCGTGAAACATTCTAAATCCACATATATAAATTAAAAGGTAAATGTAAAGCCTAACGCATAAATTCAATAAAAGGGAAAGAAGAATGGTAAAGAACAGTGCTGTCACAATGACTGTACTCGAGATCCCCCTTTTTCTGCTTCGTCTGCAAATTGTAACGTTTCACGTTGATAGTAAAGCCTACTGCATCACTACACGCTTTCTACAATAAAACGTGTACTGTATTTCTAAGAAAACCTTGAGCTAGGCACACTGCGTAATGACCTAAATTAATACTTCCATTAATTTCATTTTATACACTACGTTAACATAAACGGAAGGACAGATGGAATTAGGATAGAGAGAGTGAAGGCTGAAAGCAGGAACGCCGGCAACACTAACACGCGTCTCGCGATATACAATTAATGCCACCCCTAACGCGAAAGGCATGAAGCACTAGCTTTTTTTTTCAAATAGACAGTGATAAAAAACACTACCCATACGAGAGTTAGGTTTAAAAACCTGAAAAATGCTTATTAGGAAATATGACATTATACTGGTTTACGTTTGAAAGCCTGACAGTACCCAGACACCACATCGTATCGAAGTGAACGGGAGGTAGAAGAAAATGCATATTTTGAACGCAGCCCCTTAGCCCCATTAAACTTATATATTTGGGTTCCTTAGGACTTGCTGACAAAGAATATGTTAAGTGTTACGCAAATAGTCTAGGAATTAACAAATTATAGCCAAAAGAAAATAGTGAGGGTGTCAGACAACACCAAATAATAATCGCACAGTGGCATGTTTTGAAACCACCATTTTACGGGAAATAGGTCACCATGTTAAATCCTATTTGATTGGATAGAAGTAAATGTAAGGCGAAACACGATTAGTCGGACTACAAATACTAATTTTGGTTGTTAGGGGAAATGTGAGTAGGGGTACTTTTTTTGAAAAGCTGTGTAAACATGGCCCGATTGGTTAGACCCGCCAATATAGTCAATTAGGAGCGTCAGTTCAGTGCCACATTTTAAAATAAACTTACTAAGAAACAGTGCGTTGAGATCCAGTGCATAATTTTCTAAATAAAAGCCTGGTACAGAGGCAGATCGGAATTTGTGCCATATTCATCGCCAGTCAACGTATTTGTGTATTATTTCCATGAATTGTGGTAAGCTTGACATATTCGATATCTTTTTAATGAAAATTGAATGTAAATTGATAATTTATGTCTGTATATGTGCGTGGTTCAGTAGCAAACATGAGGCAAAGCCTAGATACGGCTCCAACCTGAACAGGACGTGTCGGAGAAAAGAAAACTGCATGGAATTGCCAAACAGTACACTGACACCTATCTTATTGACTAGAAGGAACTAATGCTGGAATTGCAGAGGCGTAGTAACCATTAGGGAGGAGTATACTGGTGTAAATTGTTTCAGATGAAGCTAGCAGTTGGCCTACCGCTCTGAACTCAGTGTTTGTTATGTATTGTGTTCAGTGTGGAACTAGATTATAAATTAGATCTGAAGTAGGAGGTACAACCTTCTTGTTTCAGGGACCGTGGTCCTAAGTTATTGAAGCAGCACCTGGTCTGAGTTTTGCTGAATCCAGAGGCTGACAGCATACTCCTTGGTCCAGATAGCGACCAGTGAGGTGTCTCCAGAACACAGGAAGCAATCGAGCAGAGGAGTCTTTTCCTGCCGCCATCACGAAAGATAAGCTTCTGTGGCCAGAGTAGCTCAACATTATGTGCCAACCCCCCCTCAAAAATTGACAGTATATTTAACACAGAGGGACAACAAACTGTTTCAAATGACAGGAACTGTGAACTTTTCCCACTACTATTTCCAAGATAATCAAACACTTGAAGTCATGATGACAAACAACAACCTAGCTTGAAAAACAAAACCAGTATTACCTCATATTACTACTTCACAACTTACACACATAGGATAAGAATAATAAAATATGTCAATACAAAGATTATATTTATAAACTGTGTACATAATACTTGTAATTACATTTGATTGTGATTCCTGGTTCACTGTGTAGTTGAATCAGGATATCCATTATTGAAAAGAATTATTACATATATATTTGAAACTTTACACTTGACTCATTTAAGATAGTCTTATAGAGTGTTATATGTGTGTGAGTGTCACAGTGTTGTAAAGTGTTGTGGAATAAATTAAATTGTTATCTGTCTGTTGTTGTTGTGACTTACACTTCATCATTTTCATAACCATAGACATTTAACGTAGTCATCACAATATTCCAGAATAGTTCTGACTGAGGTATAAATGTGGTAGCAAGTAAGGTCATCTGTAATACACCACACTTATTAGATACAGATACCTTCACAGCTGATCTCAGTCAGTACACTAAGTCCCCTATAAATATTTATATCATCCCACTTTACCACACTGAGCTAGACAATAGAGTTAGGCTTCAGAAGTATAAGTAGCTACTTTCGCTATAGTAACCCTATGTGATAATATAATTAAATTTGAAAAGGTAACTCAAAATTTAACAGTTAAAAATTTAACAAGTCAAATGAGTACAATTTCATAATTTATTATGTACATCTATATATTCTATTCTTGTAATGAGAAATGGGTGTTGGTAGATGGTAAAATGTATGATTATTTACAGTTACAAATCCAATTAAACAAGCGAAAAAGTCTTGGATTTATCTTCCACTAAAATTACAACAAAAGGATTGTCACATTATCTCTTGCCATCTAGTTGTCATCATTAGACAGTCGTTTTAGAAACTGCTCACAGTGTTTGTTGGATGGATACACATAAAACTCATCTTATGTTATTAGCCACGTCTGCTCGAGGTTCCTGAGACACACTTGAATACGGAAGACTTTCCTTCAGCCCGCCCTATAACTACGGGGGACTAAGGGGTTGAAGATTGGTTGACCTCTAGGCTTCAGTTAGCTGGATCAACGATCCTCAAGTCTTTAGTTTCTCGATCAGGAATGATCATAAACATTGATCATAAAAACCCTCTTAGGATTTATAAGCTCACGGTGAGACTGTTTTGGTTGAAGTTAATCTGCACTGCATGCAGCGTGAAAAAAAAACTTTTCTTGCAGATACTGTCTTCCAGTTTCTCACTCTGGCTTCTGTATTTGGTGTGTGTGATTTCCAATGCGCCGCTCTGTCCTTATATTTCAGTCTCTCGCCCGTACGAGAAAGCACCTCTAAAAATCCCAAAAGATTTTCGTTTAATCTATCGGTTTGAGGCGATTTTAGGCGATCTGTGCTTTTCCTGTACTTGTTTTTTTCTTCTGTTCACTACACACTTATATCATTCCTTCCTTCCTAGGTATCATTTCCTTTTCCCCATATGAGGCTTCCATTCTATCCAATTTATATATAAATCCGTTTAGGCATGTAGTTATAATAAATGTTTTAAGATTATTAGCTAACTTTTAGCAGATGTGATGAAGGTGAAAAATATTAATTATCTTTAAAACTATTTATATTTGAATAATATCCTTTTGGATATAATTCCTAGTCTATCTCCTTCGTTGAATTATTTTTATTTAATTGTAGTCCAACCAGGCGTTCTCTTGTAGTTAATAATTTAATGTCCAGTAAATTCAAACTTTTAAAGTCCGCCATACATTCCTATATAGCTATTTCCTCATTCTTCAGTAATATTGTCTGGCTTTAACCGTAATGCACATTTCCCGTCCTCAAACTTCAAAGAAAGAACCGCCGAGCCGACCTTGCGCTGTGTGTGTGTGGGTGTCGCACTACACATTTTTTCCACAACAAAGCAAGAGGAACCAAATTTCGCTACAGGGGGTTGTCACGAAATGGATTTAAGACTAGAGACTGTCTACATATAGTGACAAGACACTAGTGAGAAGGAAGACTGGAAAATTAGATTTTGAAGAAAATGATAGTGCATATGTGAAAGTGAAATTATTGGCCCCGAGGTTGAGAACCTAGATTGGACTCTTTCCTCGCCATTTCGGACGTTTCTGCTGGCTATAGTTTCGAACCACCTCTAACTACAACAAGATACAGACAACATATAGCTACAGTACTAAATGAAATGACTGATGCCAGCTACAATTTATACAAGTTTATTATACACCTATAAACAAACAAACATATGCATGTCCCATACATAAAGTGCGAGGATGCACACCTGAAAACAACAATCAAGCACAGTTAAAATGCATCAACCCCAACCCTTCTCCCTCAAAAGGCAACCTGTTTGGGGACAGAAGTTAGGATTAAACAAAATAAACCACACTGCCCTAGGTGGGGTCTCAGATGTCAATTCTCCACTTCAACAACTATTCTAAATTAAATGTTAAGTGCACAGTCAGCTGGAACAACTACAAAGTGTCTACACCAACTCTGCGCAGACTCTGTTTCTACACAGCCTATCCTGAAATCTCTTGCACACTGCTACACAATTAACTCGTCAAAAAAACGTCAGCAGCTGTCATCTGCTATACTTGGGACAACACTGCGACGACTTCTGTGGAGAGTATGGTCACCCTCTCTCTCTCCACCATTCTGGAACTGATGACTAAGGTTTAAAAAAAGAACCCCACTGGATTCTGGAAATTGGAATAGGTAGCTGGTTTCTACAAACACCTCTGGAGTTACCTGCCCTCTCCCTCCTATGGGTTCAGGCCTTCGGCGTTATTATGGCCGGGACGAAGTGAAATAATTACGACAACGCTGGCAGCATGCCAATTTTGCGTGTGTAACAGAACGAGCTTAGCGCTCATGGATTTTCCCACGAATGCTATTTCCACTAGAGAAATGTCTTCCCCTGCCTAGAAAAAACTGTTACGCACGGATCATTATTATTTTTCGTTTGTATAAACATTTTTTTGATATGTATGATCATTTTTTTGACTGAAGTGTGTATTATGTTTTCTATGGTCAAAGGGACATAATCCGAGTTATCGAAACTACAATTTTTTAGGAGTTTGCCTTCTCTTGTATAGAGACACGTTCGGTCTATAATTTCTTGAACGAAGCGTGACCACATCTCCTTATTTGGTAGTACCAGTCAACTATGGTAGATGTCTGAAACCTTTCTTAACGCTTCTTTTCATGACCATAAAAGGCGCGACTGTGTAAGACTTTTATCTCGAATGTTCTTAGAATCGTCTTATTGTGAACGGCAACTCAGAGATTGTCGTTCTGCGCATGTCAAAAGCTGGGAGTTCGTTCTGTGTGTTCCGCCCAGTTCGGCAGTTGAGAAATGGTTTAAGAAGCGAGCAGACGCAACTGCGTCTTGTGATTTTCTGAGGGAAATACAGTGTCTTTGTGAGTTAGTTAGCTAACTAGACTATTTCCCAGTATTATTCACGCCTGCCTGGAGGCATATGTTCATGGTTGATTTTCCGAAATAAGGTAATTCCTCTTGTATCGAACTTTATGCTATCATCTAGAGGTTCGTCATTTTGTCGCCTATTTGCTCGCCTGTGTGATGCAAAATGGAGAGGTACTTTGACTAGGATTAAGTCACCGGTATCTGTATACCTGAACTAGTTAAATATATATGGGTCGCTCTAGACCAACAAGACTATTGTCTGTGTTCCAGGATTCGTTATATCAGAGATCACGTCCAAGTCAGATGGTTAGACTTAGGAACATTATAAAGGTTGAGCTGACCAGTAGCCCATGTATGCTATTCACGTGCAGACAGTGAACGGACTTATTGTATACAACTGATCTGCTAGCATCAGAATGGGAGCATTTATTATTGTTTATGAACATTGAAGATCTGTAGCTGACACTGTTGCAGAAGTTATAGAAATTATTATTATTTATACAGCTTCACGAACTAGAACTCTATGATTTATGAATTTCTGAATCTATTGAACTGTGATGTCTTATGACGCATATATACAACAGCTGTCATTGCTGACTACAGAAATTGTTTTCAATGTGCCATATCATCTTGCTGAACTCGTTAACTATGTTGATGTCATAAGTATCATGACTGTTTTGTGGCGTGCAATAAATGAAAGAAACTTATACAACGAAGTTACCCTTTCTATGACTCTACACGTCATGTTGCCTGTGTGATAACCCTGTGAACTGTTCCACTACCACATACACAGCAACATCCTAAATCAGAGAAGACACCTACATCTTGCACTTTAATACCAGGTGTCGATAAGGGTGGCAAGTTACCACTTCAGCTCAAATCCACCCTTATCATTTTTGGTGGCCAGAGCTGGTTCTATCATCTGATATTTTGGCGCACCATATCATTTTTGGTGGCCATAGGTTGGTTCACTCTGATTCCAGCTATCAAGGGGGTCAGCAAACCCAGACATCATCATCATACTAGATACAACTACAGCATCAACTACCACCTTACAAGAAATTTTATTGAAAGTATCCGGATTTTCTGACAGTTGCTGATTTTGAAACTACCCGGCGCTGCTCGGCAATATTGAAGTTTATGTAAAATTAGAAGGACAAGTACCGAGCGAATGGATTTCCTGATCTGGTGAAAAGAAGGACAAGTGCCGTAACAACTGTTCCGGTCTCAGGGGTACTGTTGCGGGTTCAGAAGGTCAAGTGCCGGTTAAATCAATTTAGAAGATTCAGAAGGTCAAGTGCCGTAACAACTGTTGCAGTATTAGAAGCTCTTTTCCTTCGTCATGGCTGTTTATGGGAGCAGAAGTTAATCAACGTTGGATCATTATCCTCAGAATGCTGATTACATCCTGTTCTGCACCGTGCTGACGCTGGATTTATAGAAGTTAAGTGGCCTGTTTTGTTTGTGAACTGTGCCCTTATGTTCTAACTGAGCCTTCTGTACTTTCACACTTTCTCCTATTGTTTTCATGATACATGTTTATATGTTATATGTTATTTGTTATTTGTATATTTATATGTTTATATTTCAGCGGGTTTTCTCGGTTGGGCGGAGTCTTGCAGTAGAAGATACCACGTCACAGAGGTTCTACTGTTAGCGTTTTCGTTAGGGACTGTGCGAATTTCCTACAGTGAAATTTGCTAGCGACAATCGTTGCTATATCTGTTTAGTTGTGACGAGTTGTGCTTTATTTTTGTTTCTTATATATATATTTTTTTTTCTTTTTTCTTTTCTCTCTTTCTTTGTGTTTTTTAGTTTCGATTTCGATTGTTTGTATTTGTAGGTCTCCCCTTTGCTATTATTCAGTTCTTTACGTATATTTTTGTGTATACACTGTAGCGTCATTTGTTAGTCATATCTTCGCATATTTCTTTTTAGTTTTGCTGTTTGTGTATTTGACTTATGCGAATGTTTTCGTATTGTTTGATCTTTGTTGTTGTTTACATTGACTTTGATCTTTGTTGATTGTTTACATTGACTCTGATCTTTGTTATTGTTTACATTGACTCTGATCTTTGTTGTTGTTTACATTGACTCTGATCTTTGTTGTTGTTTACATTGACTTTGATCTTTGTTATTGTTTACATTGTTGGTGACCTTTGTTATTGTTTACATTGTCTTGTTATTGTTTACATAGTTCTTGCATAGTTAGCTTTCACTATTGTTAATATATGCTCATGCACTATTGGTCTATAGTGCACTTATCATAACAAACTGGTGGTTTTTTGCTTATGCACTATTGTAGTGCAGTTATGATAAATAACTGATGGTTATGCACTGATTTGGGTAGTGCACTGATGATTAAGAAGTGACTTGTGATATTATTATACATTTGATAATACAAGTTGGTGTCAACTCCTGTTTCCCACAGAGATTGGGTTCAACATAGAGATTATACAAGCACTTTATTAAGTCTTGTTGCTATTTAACATTGAAATAAGATAATTAATTATTTCAGGTTCTGTACTCACATTTTAGACATCATGTCTACATTTGAGTACTTTATTGAGCAGGGTAAAGCCCTTGGGAAGACAGGTGATAAATTAGAAGAATTTGCGACTGTTCAATATGCCAAGGCATTGAAGTCGGAAGAAAAGAAAATGAAAGAACAAACTGAACAAAAGAGAATAGAGGCTGAAATAGAACAAAAGAAACTGCAGATGCAGGTGGAGGAAAAAAGATTTCAAATGGAAATGGAAAAAACAAAAAAGAGAAGCAGAATTTCAGGAGAAGAGGCTTCAGGCTGAAGCTGAAAATAAGAGACTTGAAAAAGAAGCTGAAAATAAGAGACTTGAAAAAGAAGCTGAAAATAAGAGACTTGAAAAAGAAGCTGAAAATAAGAGACTTGAAAAAGAAGCTGAAAATAAGAGACTTGAAAAAGAAGCTGAAAATAAGAGACTTGAAATAGAGGCTGAAGAAAAAAAGTTACAGGCGGAAGAAAGAAGGTTACAAAGAGAGGCTGATGAGAGAAAAGCAAAAATGGAACATGATGAAAAAAGTCTTAGCTTTAGAGTTAGAGAAGTTAAAGTTATTGAACACTGGTAATGCTAATGATGCAAATAAGGTGTCAAATAAGACTAATGCTAAGGATTTCAAGCTTAATCTACCAGCATTTAATCCCTCAATCGATGATATAACATTTTATCTAGATAGATTTGAAAGTGCATGTAATGTGCATAATATAGATAAAACATTATATGTGTATCATCTGTCCAAGATACTTAGAGGTGATGCTTTGACTTTGTTGAGTATGGTAGATGTGCCTGACAAAAACAACTATGAGGTTGTCAGGGCGGCATTGTTAAAGAAGTACCAACTTAACGAGGACGGATATCGTCTTAAATTTAAAACCATGTTACCAGAAACTGGAGTTGAATTCTCTGAATTCATCTCAGGCATCCGTCTTACTTTTTTACGATGGGTTGAGTTGTCTAAGACAGAAAATACATTTGAAGCTCTTATGGATTTACTACTTAGAGATAAGGTTATGTCTTCTGTTAATGAAGCTTTTCTATCTTTTCTTCATGAGCGTAAGCCTAAAAACATAAAAGAAATGGAAGAATACTGTAGCCAGTATGTTACTGCGCATCCGCACATAACCATTAGTAACTCTAAGGTGAAAGAAGGTCTGCCAGTTGCTTCGGCAGCACCTTATGGCCCAAATTTTATGCGTAAATTTCAGGGTAGCCAGAAAAATTTCAATAAAAAGAGTAATCGTAATTATGCCCAGAACCATAGTGATCAATTCCAGGGTGATTCTTCTTCCCAGAACTGGAGACAACCGAATACTACACGTTATTCTACTCCGGTTAACTTTAGAAATTTTCACAAAGGTAATCGGTATAGAGGGAAATATTTTATGCAGAGACCTCAATACCAAGATAATAGAGGTTCTCAACAGCATAGAGATAGTAATGACAGTTATGGAAACTGGAACTCAAACCAGGATAAAAATTACAGTAGGGACTTTAATGATAATTGCAGAGGCAATAATGGTCGCGGTAGATCGCAACATAAGAGAAAAAGATATCAACAGACAAACTCTGTTCAACAAGAATCTCAGGGAGCAGATAAACAGGTTAATAATGATAAAGACCATAATGCTATCGGATGCTCATCTTTTGATTTTGGTAGGGCAAATAAATGTATCCAATGCAGTACTTTATTTGATCCGAAAACCGTTAGTACTCTAAGCTGTGGTCATCCTTTGCCCGCTCTTCCTGCTAATGTTGCTCATGATGGGAGAGGTTCTCTTATATTACATAAGGGGCTAGTAAATAGTAATCCAGTCTCAGTGTTGTTTGATTCTGGATGTACTACTGTCGGCGTTAGGCAATCTCTTGTAGATCCATCCTGTGCTACAGGAAAAGTCATCAAATGTGTCACATTTGGTGGCACGTTAGAAAAGTATCCTACTGCTATAATACACATTGCTACTCCTTTCTTCACGGGAGAGGTCCACGCGTGTCTACTTCCAAACCCTATTGCGGACCTTATTATTGGTCGTATTCACGGAGTTAGGGAATGTACCCCACAGCAGATTGCTGTTTGGGAAGAGCAAAACATTGAAGCTACCAATGCGGTGGTCACAAGAGCACATGCTCTGGATCCACCTCAAACTTCATTAACTAATAATGATGAAGTAAATGACCAAGATAGTCACTTGACTATTACACGTGACTCATTTATCAAATTGCAAGAAGAAGATCCTTCTTTACAAAAATTCTTCATTCTAGCAAAAAAAGGTGATCCTAATCAGAACACTAATAGGAAATCTTGGATTTCTATGAAGAACGGCGTACTTGTACGTATGGTACAAGACTCGACTACGTCCACTCATTCACAAATTCTTGTGCCTAAGAGCATGAGATTGCAAATATTGCAACATGCTCATGACTCGCAATGTGCTGGACATATGGGTTTTTCCCGTACAAAGTCGAGGGTTCTTGCGGCTTTCTTTTGGCCATTTGTGAGCAAGGACATACGAATGTACTGTCGCTCTTGCAAAGTATGTCAGGAGGTCAAATCTAAAGGACCACGACATGCTGCGCCTATCCAGGCTGCTGACATTCCTATTCGCCCTTTTCAAAAAATGGCAATAGATATTATCGGTCCTTTTAGAATTAAGTCGGCTAGAGGACATCAATTTATCCTTACATGTGTCGATATGTGCACACGTTGGCCAGAGGCAATACCTCTCAAGAGCATCTCAACTGCTGATATCGCAGACGCTCTTTGGCTGATATTTTCTCGCTTGGGTTTTCCCGGAGAAATATTGTCAGACCATGGCACTCAACTTATATCAGACACTATGTCACAGGTAATGTCTATGCTACACATTAAAAGGTCTCTCAGCAGTATCTATCACCCAATGTCTAATGGGTTGGTCGAACGTTTAAATAGGACTCTGAAAACTTTACTTGGTAAAATAACTGAGGATCATCCTCAGGATTGGGACAGGGTCTTACCCGCGGCTCTCTTTGCGTATAGAGAGAGGTCCCCAATGAACATACGGGGTTTTCCCCTTTTGAACTTGTCTTTGGCGCGCAACCGCGCGGCCCTATGTCTTTACTTCACGATCTAATCACTGCCGATAATATTAGCGATGAGACTCAATCTTCTTATGAGTACGTCATTGCTCTTAGGCAAAAGATCATCGAGGCATGCAAACTAGCAACTTCGTCTTCAGAATTTGCTAAAGAAAAGGCAAGGCAGTTTGCAAATAAGAATAGATGTCTACGACAACTTTGTCCAGGTGACAAAGCTCTCGTTCTACTTCCTTCAAGGGAGAACAGACTTCTAATTGCATGGAAAGGTCCATATGCAATAGTCTCCAAAATTTCTGATGTCGACTATGTTGTCGATATTGATGGAAAGCATAAAACTTTCCACATAAATATGCTCACAGAATTTTATGAAAGACCTGACTATTTGCAGCCTATTTTCCAGGCTACGGGCAATTCACAAGCAACTCATGGTCAGTACTCATCTCTGTCAGTTATACAGGATGAGGAAACTACTTTTTCTGATGTCAATCTTCCTCTTTCTATGGTCCCACTTTATTCTACGGAATCTTGGAAAAACGTGACCGTTTCTCCAAATCTTTCCGCTGAGGAACATCGACAAGTTTCTTCGATGTTGCAAACATTTCAGGATGTTCTTACAGACATCCCGGGGCACACACATGTCATAGAACATGACATTGTGCTAACTGATCACAATCCTATCAGAGTCAGACCATATCCAATACCTATCCATTTCCAGTCTCAAGTCGAAAAAGAGTTGGATGAAATGATACGTTTGCAAATCATTGAACCATCCACTTCAGCATACTCTTCGTCTATGGTTATTGTTCGAAAGAAGGATAATAACATTCGCATTTGCGTAGATTATCGCAAATTGAACCAAGTTACGAAGTTCGATGCTGAACCTATGCCTTCATTAGAAGAGCTACTCAATAAACTTTCTAATTCTAGATTCTTTACCAAACTAGATTTGTCTAAAGGTTATTGGCAAGTCCCGCTAACTGAACGTGCCAAACCTTTTACAGCTTTTTCTACACCTAGGGGTTTATTCCAATGGAATTTCATGCCTTTTGGTCTTATGAACGCCCCTGCTACATTCGTACGCATGATGCGGCGAATTCTCGCATATCGTACAGATGTCATAGCATACCTAGATGATATCTGTCTATTCAGTGATTCTTGGGAAGATCATTATTTGGGTTTATACGAATTACTGTCTACTCTTCGCGAGTATAACTTGACTGCAAAACCCTCTAAAGCCTTTATAGGATTTAGCGAGATTTCTTTCCTAGGTCATCGGGTTGGTCATGGTCTTTTAAAGACAGAGGACCACAATGTTTCAAAAATACTTAACATTTCGGTCCCTAAGACGAAGAAACAAGTAAGGAGTCTATTAGGTTTGATTCAATTCTACGGACGATTCATTCCGAATCTGTCCTCCATTATGGCACCGCTTTCTACTTTATTGAAGAAAGGGTCGCCTAATCTGATCCGCTGGTCTAAAGAATGTCAATCCTCATTGGACCAGGTTAAAGCCCTATTTTCATCTCCACCTATTCTTAAGTTACCTACTATTGAGAAGACTTTTGTTCTTCGAAGTGACGCCTCGTCAACAGGGATTGGGGCAGCACTAATGCAGGAGTATTCTGATACTTTGCATCCGGTGATGTATATCTCTAGGAAATTAAACGCTGCAGAAAAGAATTACTCGGTTTTAGACCGTGAGTTATTGGCTATGGTATGGTCTATTCTAAAGTTACAAAGATTTCTTCTAGGCGCACATTTCATTGTGGAAACCGACCAGAAAGCGCTTACTGCTATTCAGAGCAAAAACTTGAAGAGCTCGAGGTCCACTCGTTATGCCATAGCTCTTCAACCATTTCATTTCTCGGTTCGAGCTATCCGTGGTTCGGATAATGTAATGGCAGACATTCTGTCCAGATGTCCACACGATTCCACATGATTCTTCTGTCATATATATATATTTCCTGATATACAGTCCAATGTTATAATGACATGTTAGTAGATTTTGTCTCACTTTTTTTTTTTGAGGGAAATTTATAACATTGTACCATGTAATTATCTAAGAAGGCTTAGATAGTGATATACGGGCCAAAAGATCACTCGGCCACATTTAAATAAATTATTTTCAGGATTGTATTAAGAAATTTACCAGTTGTCTTTAAGATTTGTGTTATTGATATTTTCGCAGCACATCATTGAAGTCTGCGAGTTTATGTCCATTGTGGAACTTTGAGGATATCAAGTCCTGTCCTACATTGGGAGCGGATGATGTCCACATCTTCTTCTATTGAATGTTTTATGTCACCGAAGATCAACACATGTATTACTTATTAATTACTGTTACTTTATATAATGTAATAATATAGTGCGGTATATTAGTAAATTACACCGCTATTTGCAACACATTGTATGATAACACATAATATATTTAATTTCATATATTGGTATGAGAATAATTTGATTGTCATTATGTTGTTGCCATCATTGTGGCGTGTGTTGGTGGCACCTTCCTGGAATATATCAGCGTATACTTAGATAAATTTTTTCTCTAAGGATCTGAGATATGATCTCAGTGTCGCTCCATGCGTTGAGCTAATTTGTTAGGTATATATCCACGCATCATACGTGCGTTAGGAGCCTAGATTTTTTCCGGCTCCAGGATTTAAAAAAAAAAATGTTTCATTTTTTTTTCCAGGGAGGGTGCGGTAATGTTACGCACGGATCATTATTATTTTTCGTTTGTATAAACATTTTTTGATATGTATGATCATTTTTTTGACTGAAGTGTGTATTATGTTTTCTATGGTCAAAGGGACATAATCCGAGTTATCGAAACTACAATTTTTTAGGAGTTTGCCTTCTCTTGTATAGAGACACGTTCGGTCTATAATTTCTTGAACGAAGCGTGACCACATCTCCTTATTTGGTAGTATCAGTCAACTATGGTAGATGTCTGAAACCTTTCTTAACGCTTCTTTTCATGACCATAAAAGGCGCGACTGTGTAAGACTTTTATCTCGAATGTTCTTAGAATCGTCTTATTGTGAACGGCAACTCAGAGATTGTCGTTCTGCGCATGTCAAAAGCTGGGAGTTCGTTCTGTGTGTTCCGCCCAGTTCGGCAGTTGAGAAATGGTTTAAGAAGCGAGCAGACGCAACTGCGTCTTGTGATTTTCTGAGGGAAATACAGTGTCTTTGTGAGTTAGTTAGCTAACTAGACTATTTCCCAGTATTATTCACGCCTGCCTGGAGGCATATGTTCATGGTTGATTTTCCGAAATAAGGTAATTCCTCTTGTATCGAACTTTATGCTATCATCTAGAGGTTCGTCATTTTGTCGCCTATTTGCTCGCCTGTGTGATGCAAAATGGAGAGGTACTTTGACTAGGATTAAGTCACCGGTATCTGTATACCTGAACTAGTTAAATATATATGGGTCGCTCTAGACCAACAAGACTATTGTCTGTGTTCCAGGATTCGTTATATCAGAGATCACGTCCAAGTCAGATGGTTAGACTTAGGAACATTATAAAGGTTGAGCTGACCAGTAGCCCATGTATGCTATTCACGTGCAGACAGTGAACGGACTTATTGTATACAACTGATCTGCTAGCATCAGAATGGGAGCATTTATTATTGTTTATGAACATTGAAGATCTGTAGCTGATACTGTTGCAGAAGTTAATCAAATTATTATTATTTATACAGCTTCACGAACTAGAACTCTATGATTTATGAATTTCTGAATCTATTGAACTGTGATGTCTTATGACGCATATATACAACAGCTGTCATTGCTGACTACAGAAATTGTTTCCAATGTGCCATATCATCTTGCTGAACTCGTTAACTATGTTGATGTCATAAGTATCATGACTGTTTTGTGGCGTGCAATAAATGAAAGAAACTTATACAACGAAGTTACCCTTTCTATGACTCTACACGTCATGTTGCCTGTGTGATAACCCTGTGAACTGTTCCACTACCACATACACAGCAACATCCTAAATCAGAGAAGACACCTACATCTTGCACTTTAATACCAGGTGTCGATAAGGGTGGCAAGTTACCACTTCAGCTCAAATCCACCCTTATCAATATATAGATATATATATATATCTATATATATATATATATATATATATATATATATATGTATATATATATATATATATATATATATATATAAAATCCCGAAAATGCGTCTAGCCGCATGCCATATCTTTAAAAAGACTAAAACTGGTGCCAATCTGATCTAGGCTCTAAAGTCCTTCGTCTAGAATAATAATGCAACAGTTCCCTACACACAAACACTAAACAAGACTACAAGTCATAGAGAAGGAACATAGATGTAGATGAGATGAAACTCCACCGTAATCTCTCTGAAAAACGTAAATAAATAGAAGGACGTAAATAAATAGAAGGAGAAGAAACATGGGGAAGGATTTTTCTGTAATCCCTCCAAAAATGCAAGGGGAAAAAGACATGGGCCATTTGAAAGACAGAATCTCAGTACTTTCATCACATCACTCCCACCTTCGAAGATTGAGCAACGATCTCATTACTGAAATCTCTGTGTTTCACACTGGCCCTTAACTCTGTCTACAAGGCTGTCTGTCCTTACCCCTCCTATTCAGTGTTCTTCGACCTTCCTCTTTTGCGTTTCCTCCATCTTCCTCTCCTAGAATGAACTCCTATGCTCCGTTGGGAGAGTTGATCTCTCTTCGGACCTGTGCCGTCTAATGGCGGGTCTGAACTTTCCCTTGCTATGACCGTCAAAAGGCTGTCCTGGTCAGCTGATGTGACCGGCGGGCGCTGTGGCGACCTGGCGATGGCGACTTCCTCGCTGCGCGTCAGCGGGTTTGTGACCGCTGGTACAGTGCGAGAACGATGCAACGTCTCGGGTTCCTCTGGTGTAGAGCCTCCGATTTCTTGCTGGGTTTCTATTGAGTCCTCACTGATCTCAATAGCTTCTACCTTTGAAGAAAAGTAGGTAAGATCTGCCCCTGGCAGTGGTTCTGGACTCGCTCTTCCACTACCAACATGAAGCGGGACAGAGCTCTCCCAAGTAGCTCCTTGCAAATGCGTAAGGCCGCTTTTCTCACTCTTTTCTGGCCTGAAAAGTTAGTGAGATGAAACTGTAGACCACGGGAGCTCTCCGTCTAACACCCTAGTTCTACCCTCAACCTTGCCCTCCCCTGTGAGAGTTACTGGCGTCAGTTGGAATGTGTCCTGCAGTGACACTTGACGGTTTAAGATCCCGTTAGATCGCGGAGAATCTGAGATAAAGCTCTCAGTGACTGGTTCCAATGTTCCTTGAAACAAATTGGAAAATATAGCCAATTTTTCAGGCTCCTCGTTACAAGAGTCGTTTCCTGTAAACGAGATACGAGATTTGTGGGGCCCATCTCCGTTTATAGGCAAACGGATACTCAGATCACTGTCCTCCTCCGTTTGAGTAAAGTGCTGGTCGGATGGGGCTCCAGGGCTGGTTGGAACTATATGCTCGCTCAGACCGCTATCTTGTGCCCTATGAAGATGGCGCTTGTCGTTGACATATGTAATACTGCTCTTGTCAGTATGTCCCTCACTTGAGGGAGCTAATACCATCGGGGGCCTAATTCCCGACAACAAAGAGTGTAATTTCTGAATCAGAGGCGTCACCACCGTTGGTCCGTTAGGAAAAGGGTCCATCGGAAAATTCATGGCTGCCATCCGGGGCCCTCCGTTTCCTGAGGTGTCTGTCGCCCCTGCTCCGGGAGAATCTCCGTTAGCCGAACTGCCTTCCGAAGATCGGTACTGCAGTTCCAGTGAACGCAGGGCAAGTTCATGCTGTCTCTCTGCCTTTCTCTCCTCTGCTGCTGCAGCCCTTTCCTGCGCCTCCCTCTCTGCCTTTCTCTCCTCTGCCTGTCGGGCCCTCTCTTCTTTCTCCACTTCCAATTTACGCAGGTCCATCTCTGCCAGTCGGGCCCTCTCTTCTTTCTCCGCTTCCCTTTTCTCTCTCTCCGTCTGCCGGTCCTGTTCCCTCATAATGTAAGCCCAAGTCTCGGCCTCATTCATTCCCATGCTTTTAGCTGCGTCCTTCCATGCAGTAAGTAGCTTGACCAATTCAGCCATCTTACCTGACAAATCAGCAGTACTCACAACGAGGGGAAATGACAAAAAAAAAGAACAAGAAAAATTTACTGTAACCTACTTTCTGTATAACTGCTGTCCCAAAACCCGAACTCAGACTGGCACCAATCTGACTAATAACTACCTGAAAAAATTCAAGTTATCCAGCTACCCAAAACCCGAATTACTTTCCTGTTAAGAAAAAAATTCGATTAGCCATCAATTACCTCTAAGTCATAAACAACCTTACTACAACTACCATCTAACTGACTACAACCTGTGGAAAAAACTAATAGCTGGATCAGTCTTAATGTAGCTCAGTCTAGGAGATATTTTTTTAGAAAACTATTTTTCAGAACTTCCTACAGAGACAATCTATGAATCTAGAATTGATCCCAACAAAGATGATCCCAAGGACGACGCCACCCACTTTGTCACGAAATGGATTTAAGACTAGAGACTGTCTACATATAGTGACAAGACACTAGTGAGAAGGAAGACTGGAAAATTAGATTTTGAAGAAAATGATAGTGCATATGTGAAAGTGAAACTATTGGCCCCGAGGTTGAGAACCTAGATTGGACTCTTTCCTCGCCATTTCGGACGTTTCTGCTGGCTATAGTTTCGAACCACCTCTAACTACCCTATGGGGATAAGGTTCAATTAAGATTCACAAACACCAAGATACAGACAACATATAGCTACTGTACTAAATGAAATGACTGATGCCAGCTACAATTTATACAAGTTTATTATACACCTATAAACAAACAAACATATGCATGTCCCATACATAAAGTGCGAGGATGCACACCTGAAAACAACAATCAAGCACAGTTAAAATGCATCAACCCCAACCCTTCTCCCTCAAAAGGCAACCTGTATGGGGACAGAAGTTAGGATTAAACAAAATAAACCACACTGCCCTAGGTGGGGTCTCAGATGTCAATTCTCCACTTCAACAACTATTCTAAATTAAATGTTAAGTGCACAGTCAGCTGGAACAACTACAAAGTGTCTACACCAACTCTGCGCAGACTCTGTTTCTAAACAGCCTATCCTGAAATCTCTTGCACACTGCTACACAATTAACTCGTCAAAAAAACGTCAGCAGCTGTCATCTGCTATACTTGGGACAACACTGCGACGACTTCTGTGGAGAGTATGGTCACCCTCTCTCTCTCCACCATTCTGGAACTGATGACTAAGGTTTAAAAAAGAACCCCACTGGATTCTGGAAATTGGAATAGGTAGCTGGTTTCTACAAACACCTCTGGAGTTACCTGCCCTCTCCCTCCTATGGGTTCAGGCCTTCGGCGTTATTATGGCCGGGACGAAGTGAAATAATTACGACAACGCTGGCAGCATGCCAATTTTGCGTGTGTAACAGAACGAGCTTAGCGTTCATGGATTTTCCCACGAATGCTATTTCCACTAGAGAAATGTCTTCCCCTGCCTGGAAAAACGGGGTTTTTTTCTCTTTTCTTCGTCCTCCTCTGGCAAGATCTCAAACCCTGCGTCTGAGATACCAATCTTTTTGCCGGGGGGAAGTTATTGCAACTTCCGCTCTGCCCCCTCAAAAACAGCCGCGATACCTGCAAATTTCGAATTTTCCCACTGAAAGGCAATCGATAATTTGAATCAGGAACGCGGCTTGGCAATTAATTTTTAGAGACCGAACTTATGAAATTCGGGCGTATTTATTATCAAGACCCCACGCGCCGACTTCATGACGTCATATGCGCGGCGTGGTTCTAAGCCAATGGGAGCTCTGCATTTCAACTGCAGTTAGTTTCTCAGCCAATCAGAACCTTAGATCATTCTGATGCAACGTGCATGGGTTTTAGACAAAGACACGGGATTAAGCCCTACCCTCTAGTAGCAAATGAAGCAACAATGTCGGAATTATATATATATATATATATATATATATATATATATATATATATATATATATATATATATATATATATATATATATATATATATATATATATATATATATAAGATATATATATATATATATATATATATATATATATATATATATATATATATATATATATATATATATATATATATATATATATATATATATATATATATATATATATATATATATATATATATATATATATAGATATAGATATATAAAATCCCGAAAATGCGTCTAGCCGCATGCCATATCTTTAAAAAGACTAAAACTGGTGCCAATCTGATCTAGGCTCTAAAGTCCTTCGTCTAGAATAATAATGCAACAGTTCCCTACACACCAACACTAAACAAGACTACTAGTCATAGAGAAGGAACATAGATGTAGATGAGATGAAACTCCACCGTAATCTCTCTGAAAAACGTAAATAAATAGAAGGACGTAAATAAATAGAAGGAGAAGAAACATGGGGAAGGATTTTTCTGTAATCCCTCCAAAAATGCAAGGGGAAAAAGACATGGGCCATTTGAAAGACAGAATCTCAGTACTTTCGTCACAGGGGTTGAATGAAGAAACGCTCGACATTGGGCAAAAAGTAAGAAAATCTTTAGTGGATCAACGTCGACTTGTTAGAAATTCAGAATAAACGCGCTAAAACAAGATCAAAATTCAGAATAAACGCGCTAAAACAAGATCACAATTCAGAATAAACGCGCTAAAACAAGATCACAATTTAGAATAAACGCGATAAAACAAGATCACAATTCAGAATAAACGCGCTAAAACAAGATCACAATTCAGAATAAACGCGCTAAAACAAGATCACAATTCAGAATAAACGCGCTAAAACAAGATCACAATGCAGAATAAACGCGCTAAAACTAGATCACAATACAGAATAAACACGGTAAAACAAGATCACAATTCAGAATAAACACGCTAAAACAAGATCACAGTTTAGAATAAACACGCTAAAACAAGATCACAATTCAGAATAAACACGCTAAAACAAGATCACAATTCAGAATAAAAGCGCTAAAACAAGATCACAATTCAGAATAAACACGCTAAAACAAGATCACAATTCAGAATAAACACGCTAAAACAAGATCACAATACAGAATAAACACGCTAAAACAAGATCACAATTCAGAATAAACACGGTAAAACACGATCACAATTTTACAGAAGTAACCAGAAAGACAAGGAATTCCATTAATGGATACGTAATGAATAACACACACACACACACACACACACACACACACACACACACACACACACACACACACACACACACACACACACACACACACACACACACACACACACACACACACACACACACACACACACACACACACACACACACACACACACACACACACACACACATACACACACACACACACACACACACACACACACACACACACACACACACACACACACACACACACACACACACACACACACACACACACACACACACACACACACACACACACACACACACACACACACACACACACCACACACACACACACACACACACACACACACACACACACACACACACACACACACACACACACACACACACACACACACACACACACACACACACACACACACACACACACACACACACACACACACACACACACACACACACACACACACACACACACACACACACACACACACACACACACACACACACACACACACACACACACACACACACACACACACACACACACACACACACACACACACACACACACACACACACACACACACACACACACACACACACACACACACACACACACACACACACACACACACACACACACACACACACACACACACACACACACACACACACACACACACACACACACACACACACACACACACACACACACACACACACACACACACACACACACACACACACACACACACACACACACACACACACACACACACACACACACACACACACACACACACACACACACACACACACACACACACACACACACACACACACACACACACACACACACACACACACACACACACACACACACACACACACACACCACACACACACACACACACACACACACACACACACACACACACACACACACACACACACACACACACACACACACACACACACACACACACACACACACACACACACACACACACACACACACACACACACACACACACACACACACACACACACACACACACACACACACACACACACACACACACACACACACACACACACACACACACACACACACACACACACACACACACACACACACACACACACACACACACACACACACACACACACACACACACACACACACACACACACACACACACACACACACACACAGAGAGAGAGAGAGGAATGTAGCAGGCAATCCTAACAAATAAGGAGAAGAACATTAAACAACTGAAAAGTAATAAAAGTGATAGTCTCAACGGGAAATCCAACCAGGAACCATCTAAACGGTGACATCGCTATGCTACGGTATTGAATAATGACGCAACACATGGTCAACTTTGTACCCCCAAAAAGTGCTTTGTTGATGCTGATGTCATTATCACATCTGTGCGAGCAGTTATGGAATATGTGATCCAGGTTATTGTAGACACAATCGCCTTAATGAAGTAGTAGTAAAAATTACAGTAGCGACAGCAGTAGTAGTAGCAGCAGAAGCAGTAGTAGCAGCAGCAGGAGTAGTAGTAGTAGTAGTAGTGGTAGTGTTAGTAAGATGAGGAGTAGTAGTAATAGCAGCAGAAGCAGTAGTAGTAGTAGTGGTAGTATTAGTAAGAGGAAGAGTAGTAGTAATAGCAGCATCAGCAGTAGTAGTAGTAGTAGTAGTAGTAGTAGTAGTAGTAGTAGTAGTAGTAGTAGTAGTAGTAGTAGTGGTAATGGTAGTGTTACTAAGAGGAGGAGTAGTAGTAATAGCAGCAGCAGCAGTAGTAGTAGTAGTAGTAGTAGTAGTGGTAGTTTTAGTAAGATGGGGAGTAATAGTAATAGCAGCAGCAGTAGTAGTAGAAGTAGTAGTAGTAGAGGTAGTGTTAGTAAGATGAGGAGTAGTAGTAATAGCACCAGCAGCAGTAGTAGTAGTAGTGGTAGTAGTGGTAGTGTTAGTAAGTTGAGGAGCAGTAGTAATAGCATTATAACACATAAGGAAGGGAAACCCGAGGCCTGTAAACAGTAAATTAATATGAGACAAATATAAAGGTATGTTTTCAGGCACTCGTAGGAAATAAAGAAGTAGAACACTAGACAACAGAAAAACAACAGACATGAGTGGCCTACCCAGAACTCAAACCCTGGACCTTCCGCGCGACAACCCCGCCTAGCTATGCAAGCGAATCACACTATCCTCCCTGCCATCTACGCATCACCAATAAATGATGCTTCGATGACAGGTCATTAATGCGAACCGTAAGACATAACACCGGAAGTTTACCATGGGCAGTTCAGCCTATTAATGACGCAATCACTTCTGTTGTTCCGCTATTATACAGTATAGGCCAGCGTCCTGTTCTTACTGTTCTAAGTCTACTATCATTTACTGGACACAGTATTACGGTCTTTGTCTTGTGTGGACTGGCCTATACTGTATAATAGTGGAACAACAGAAGTGATTGCGTCATTAATAGGCTGAACTGCATGGTAAACTTCCGGTGTTATGTCTTTCGGTTCGCGATATAAGCTTTGAAATTTAGTGAACATGTTTAAAAAATGTGACTTTGCATCGTCTTGGGGGAGGGGGCGGGGGGTCCACATAAAAGACTTCCCCGTTGACGTAATTGTAATCTCTATCCAGCGTCTGAAGTGAAATTATGAATTTATTTAATCAGCCTGCTAGAAAATTTCAGAAGCGCTAATGAAATCATGTTTTCAAGAAGTTTTAATTAACATTCAGGGGGCAAAGGTAGATGAAAGTAAAAAGTAAATATCTACATACACAAACAAGAGAGAAAGTATCTACAAAGAGAGAGAGAGAGAGAGAGAGAGAGAGAGAGAGAGAGAGAGAGAGAGAGAGAGAGAGAGAGAGAGAAAATTTTCCTCATTATCAATTTTCTCGTTCACTGCTGTGATATAAGTATTACGAAGACATTATTATCATTCTCAACTTTTGTCGCTCCTTATGGCGCTTGAGGCCACCACAGCATCTGCGCCCCTTCCCCCCCCCCCCCCGCCTTATACCAAGCCTGCATCAAAGCATTACAGCGCTGGTGTCTGCAGCAATTAGTGTTAGATGATGAGGTTCCTAGCCCCATGCACAACTGCATCTTAGTCGCCTTTACCAGCATGCCTGATATTACAGTAGGCTTATTCTTTCTTTGTCTCCTCAGAACACTTTTCTGGGGGGGGGGGGGGAACTACACGGGGCTCATCAGGATATAGTTTCTGTATAATTAGTCGCACAGTTGTTCTGCAGCATACATGTATACATAAATACATACATTCTAGCACATACACATGCACACATAAACACACATTTATAGACACGTAAGATTTACACAAGTCAATACAAACACTCATACTTTATACGTTCTCACCCATAAACACACATTTATAGACACGTAAGATTTACACAAGTCAATACAAACACTCATACTGTATACGTTCTCACCCATGTAAGGAACTGAAAAAAAAAATGTGTGGTCCTGTATTCTAAGAGTGATTAGAAAGTCACGTTCTGTAATTATAATTTGTGTATTCTCACGTGTATCCATTCGATATACCAACGGACGAACGAACTAAATCTTTATTAAGTCAGGGTAAAGAAATCGGCACTATTGCTTTGTTACATTTCTGCCCTACAATAAAAAAATTCTCAAAGTGTTTTCAAATTAAAATATTCTTAACTTCAGTAATATCATCGCATTCAGTAATTGAGAGCACATACGTACATTCACTCATACCTACATACTAACTTACTTAGTCATACCTCTTCTACTATGAGGTGTCGAGGTTTGGAGGAGGGAGCGCTATATTATCCTATCAGCTATCTTCCTTCTGGCCTGGTTCCATTCTAGTCCTCAGTCCTTCCGAGATTGTATAATGCTGCCCTCCCAGCGGTCGTCCTAGAGGTCTAGATCCCTGGCTGTTAGTTTCCCATAGAGAGAGAAAGACAGACAGACAGACAGACAGACATGCTGAGGAATCAATAAAGCTATTTCGTATTTAAAATTAAAGTTGAAAATATTAAATTTACAAGTAAATACTCATAGAATCGTTGTATAAAACAAAACAGAGAGTTGTCATTATGTGATTAAAAAACGTGCCAAAACAAGAAACAATAACTACCATTCGACACGTGAGATGACACGTGACTAACTCGTTTTACCATTTTTTTAGGGCTCGGAGTGGCTAAGCGGTATGGCGACTGCCTCGAATTCTAGAGTATAATTTATCGAAAAAATTTTTCACAACAAGTGGTCCTAATGATGTCGTACTCCTCCCTGGTCTCCTGGTTAGTGAGATCAGATGCCTAGCCTTCTCGGATAAGGGCGAAAAAATAGGAGGTCCCGTGTGCAAGTTGCGCACGTTAAAAATTCCACGGCAGTTGGAAATCGTAAAGAGTAGGACTATCAGGCCGCTGCCCTGGCAAAATTTAAAAATCAGAAACCTACCGACCACAAAAATATTTATAGAAATTGTGATTCCTATATACACACATTGGGATTCTCGCCTGTGCTACGGAGTTCGTGCACTGTGCTGAGATCCTCCTTGTGTGATCTAAGGGAGGAGATCGGAGCACTGATGGAGTTGTCCGTGTGCAATGAAGATAGTCCTTTAAAAAAACCAAACCAAACCTTTTTATTTCAAGAAACAAAATAAAATAAAATCTATAATCTTAAATTTTTTAAAAAGTTAACAATAGACGGCTAAACTTACTGGGTACTGAAAAGTCGCATGTTAAACAGGCGAAATGTAGATTTAATGTAACATAGCATTTACTGAATAATACAACAGGTAAGGGTCGTTCACAAATTACGTAACGCTGTGACGGAAACATTGGGTCGATCTTGTCTCCTTTCCGGAAGTAGTCAGTTACATTTATTGTGAGTACTTGTGGTGAAAAATTCTAATCCACATATATAAATTAGAAAATAAATGTAAAGCCTAACGAAGTAAATACAATAGAAAGAAGAATGGTGAAAGACCAGTGCTTTCCCAATAACGTACACCTGCGTTGTAGAGCGCCATAATGGCTGAACCAGAGATCCCCTTTTTCTACCTCGTCTGCATAACTGTAACGCTTCCACGTACGACAGTAAAAGCCTACAGCATCATACACGCGTTTCTAAAAATAAAACTGGTACTGTATTTCTTAGACGACCTTGATAGGCACACTGCTTAATGACCTAGATACAAATACTAGCATTAATGTCATTATACACACTACGTTAACCTAAAAGACAGACGGGCTTAGAAGAGAGAGAGAGAGAGATGCACGGAGGAACGCCAATCCCACGCGAAAGGCATGAAGACCTGATTTTTTTCAAATAAACAGTGATAAAAAACACTAACGATACGGGGTTAGGTTTTGAAAACAGGTTTAAGCTCTTATTGGGAAACCTGACATTCTACTGATTTATGTCTAAGCTCCTGACATTAGTCTGACAGTACAGAAGACATCCCTTGGTATAGAAGTGAACGGGTGGTAAAAAACAAATACATGACTATCCTAGAATAATACATATTTTGAACGAAGCCACTTAGCCCCATTAAACTTATATATTCTTGTGCCTTAGGACTTGCTGACAAAGAATATGTTATGTGTTACGCAAATAGTCTAGTAATTAACAAATTATAGCTAAAATACTATAGTGGGGTTGTCTGACAGCACAAGATCATATTTGCTCATAATGGCATGTTTGAAAAACACTGCTTTAGGGGAAATGAGGCCAACAGGTTAGATACGATTTGATTGGCTGTAGTAAAATGTAAGGCGAAACCTTATTAGTCGAACTGCAAATACTATTATTGTTGTTAATGGCTACGTGTAGGATGGGTAAACATTTTTCAAAGGCTCTTGTAAACATGGTCTCATTGGTTAGAACGTTCGATATAGTCAAATAGAAGCGTCAGTTCAGGGCCAGTTTTGAAAATAAATTTTGTGAGAAGCAAGTGCGTTGAGATCAAGCTAATATTTTTCTAATAAAAGCCTGGGATAAGGCAGATCAAAACTGTGCCAGAATTCATCGCCAGTCAACGTTACTTGTGTATATTTCCTTGAATTGTGGTAAGCTAGACATATTTCCTATATATATATATATATATATATATATATATATATATATATATATATATATATATATATATATATATATATAATATTAAATTTGAATATGAAATGATAAATTGTGTCTGTATGTGTGTGGTTCAGTAGCAAACAGAAGGCAAAGCCTAGATATTGCTCCACCATGTAAAAGCTTGTCAGAGAGGAGTATAACTGCATAGGCATATATGGGATTGCCAAATAGTAACATGACACCTATCCTATTGTATAGAAGGAATTAACGCTGGAATTGCAGAGGCGTTGTAACCATTAGGGAGAGGAATACTGGTGTATATTGTCACATGAGAAGCTAGCAGTTGGCCTACAGCGCTGAACTCTGTGTTTGTAATGTCCTGTACTTCAGTGTGGAAATATATTATATATTAGTTCTGAAGAAGGAGGTACAACCTTCTTATTTCAGGGACCGTGGTACTGAAGTATTAGAGCAGCACCTGGTCTGGGTTTTGCTGGATCCAGAGGGCTGGCAGCAGACTCCTTGTCTAAGATATCGACCAGTGGTGTATTTCAAGATAACTGAGAAGCAAGCGAGCAGAGGAGACAGTTTTCCTGCCGCAGACATATGAGCTAAGAATTTGTCAGCCAGAGCAGCTCACCCTTGTATAACCCACCCTAAAATTGACTGTAATACTAAATCAAGAGGGACAGTTATTGTTGTACAAATAAAAAGAAACTGTGATCCCTTCAATATTATTTCCACCAGTAACAGACACATGAAGTCGTGATGACAAACAACAACCTAGCTTCGTCTTGTCTATTTACCTGACCATCCCAGCTGAAAGAGTAGACAGGTGATGCAATATTGACCGACAGTCATGTTGGTATAATTTGCCGGATTTGCACGACGTACGCCCAGCCAGTTTATTTAGCACTGATATGGCGATTGGGATTCCCTAATTACTCTCGTGAAGAGTAAAAGCCCAGACGGTTACACGAGGGTCGGTGTTTGCACAAGGACGGGGAGATAAATTACCCGTCTGCGGACATATTACAGACACGCACCTGGAAGACGGAATTATGTAATAGCATCCGGACAGAATTATTACGAAGATATTACTTGAGATAAAAGTAAGAAGTTATTTGTAATCACTGACGAGAATAGTACGGAAATCACACTTCCATATTTTGAAGACATGACCTTTGCATTAATGTACATAAATTGCCAAGTGGAAATATTTTGAATTACCCCACCAAAACACACAGGTTTTGAAACGATTGGATGCATTCAAAACATAGGAGGAAAACAATTCCTGATTGGACCCTACTTAAATCGTAACAAAGTACTGCAGGGGCAGCGAAGTGTAATATAATCTGTCACTTTAGTTAGTTTAGAACACTGTGAAAATTCACCTCGTGCCAAGAAGACAACCAGACCTTGCCAGAGTTAAGAATATAGGCAGATTTCATTTACCAGACAGGACCTTGTTTGAGCCTCTTGAGGACTTAGCGCTCGGGAAGACTCTACCATTTTAACACGGAAAACCGGAATCTGAGGAAACTGTAACACAAAGTCAAAGTGGGAACTTATTGCTAAAATAACAACACATCAGACCATGTGTAAGTCAAGCTGCCTTAAACTATGTCTCTGAGCCAGCAGTCTGTGGGCCTAAAGATTGGCGTAAGTTGTACATCTTAAATTCCATATTTTGCATTATTAACATTGAACTAATATGTATATATTGACATGTGAATATTAATATGTGAAAATTGCTAGTGGATGTCCAAGTCATTTGAGGCTGGCAACCTCAGCATATAGAATGATGATTTCATGAACCACCACTGCCAGGGCTGGTGACTGCTTTATTGCGAGTTTCTTACAGAGAGCCAAAAGCAGAGGTAGTTCCAAGTTCCATATGGAGCAGGGAGGGAATGATTAAAGAAATGATGTACATAATCTATATTATTAACATTTTCAACCAGTGTAGATGTAAATATAAACATATTCAATCTATATTGTTAACATTCTCCAACATGGTAACCAGTGACGAGTGTGATCCAGTCATCTATTTGCAAAGACCTAAAAATCAGCTGAAGCGGAACAGACAAACTCATTGGCAGTTAAGTAGAAACATAAAAGCTGCCAAGTGAACTGTTCATGTTTTCGAAAACCATAACATCACACTGTGATAAATACTTATTTTCTAAACAATTATTCATTTTGATAACTGTTAAAACATAACTGGTTATTAAATTTGTTACTTGTATAAAGAAAAATCTAAAGTTGATTTAAACATTTTGAATATACTACAACCGTATGTCTCAGACAATTTCTTAAATACACTTAAACAGAGCTATACAATAATAATAAGAGGACATTCGCTGAATTAACTCAGCTGGGGGCTTGAACGAGCTAACGAATTATAAGAAAACCCTATCCTTCACAAAAGTTGACGGCAGATACTTGAGTTAACATTTGCTCAGCCTCATGCAGCATTGTTCTCGCTTTTCTGAATATCTTGTGAACACTCCATTGAGCCTAAGAAAAATTCACCGAATCTTTTGGCCGAGTGCCATCACCGGCCAAGATCTGCTTACTCGGAGCAAGCAAGAGGACATGCACACCATCATAGCTGGCAGACGCTGGAGCTGGGTTGGCCATGTCCTCAGAAGAAACCCCGATGCCATCACAAGAACAGCTATGCTTTGGACCCCTGAAGGAAAACGAAAGAGAGGCCGACCAAAGACAACCTGGCGGAGGACTGTGGAGGCTGAGATGGAAAGAATGAACCAGAGTTGGGGCACTGTACGAAGGATGGCCACCGACCGAGCAAAGTGGAATCAATTTGTTGTTGCCCTACAAGACGCCACTAGGCGTGATGGCCACTGACTGCTTTGACGGTCGGTGGCTAAGGATCAAAGAAGAATACTCCTTTGAGGTAGACGCATCATTATCCTTCTTTCTACCTACAACTCTGCCAAGAGCAATCTTGTGCGAAAGTAGACACCTTTGAAGACCCACATTAGTTACTCTTGAGTTCTGGCCACTATTGGACCACTACTGCAGAGCTAAGGGAAGGCAACTCGTGACAAAAAAGAGGGGGGTTGCCAGATATAACGCTTTATTATATCTGTGTGTCGGTGTACATTCTCACACATGGGGGTGGCTGAAAATGTCAAAAATTGCGTTACGTAATTTGTGAACGGCCCCTAATGCTCTTTATATTGACGTTTACTTTATAGACATTTGAAAGATGAGAGTGAAGAAATAACAATGTAAAAAGACTGTCTGACTGTTAAATCGCCCTCGTGTATACTCAGTCAATGCAGTCCTTGTCCCGTCACTAGCATTCTACCTGTACGTCTGTCAAGATCAGTTGCTTATTAGAAGAAAATGCACCAGAAATCTCACGAGTTTGGCACGCTACTGAAGAACAGGAAAGATGGAGCAAGATAAGGTGAAGTGGAAGACGCAGAAAAAAAAATAGAAAGAAGAGTGCAGGAGTAAGAACTACAAAGATGATAGCACTGTATCTTACTACTTTTTCATTTTTTTTTCGTACCTGTCGCTTTATGTGTTGTAAGCTGACAAGCAGAAGGTTCATTCACAGAAAAACTCAGTCATGCAATAGGAACAACAGTAGACAGAGTGAGTAACAAAGTGACTAGACAGAGTGTAACAAAATGACAAAAGTAGACAGAGTGAGTAACAAAGTGACTAGACAGTGTGTAACACAATTACAACAGTAGACAGAGTGAGTAACAAATTAACTAGCCAGTGAGTAACAAAGTGACTAGACAGTGTGTAACAAAATGACAAAAGTAGACAGAGTGAGTAACAAAGTGACTAGACAGTGTGTAACACAATTTCAACAGTAGACAGAGTGAGCAACAAAGTAACTAGCCAGTGTGTAACAAAAAGACAACAGTAGAGAGAATGAGTAACAAAGTGATAAAAGTAGACAGAGTAAGTAACAAAGTTAGAACAGTCGACAGTGTTTAACAAAGTTAAAGCAGGAGATAGAGTGTGTAACAAAGTTAGAACCGCAGAGTGTGTAACAAAGTTACAACAGTATACAGAGTGTAAAACAAAGTTACAACAGTAGACAAAGTGTGTAAGAAACGTTATAGTAGTAGATAAATTATGTTAGGATGTTGCTACAGTAGACAGCATATGTAAGGATGTTACAACAGTAGACAGAATGTGTAAGGATGGATGTTACAACAGTAGAAAGAGTGTGTAAGGATGTCACAGCAGTAGACATAATGTATTAGGATGGTACAATGCTCCAATGCTGACTCCAAGCTCCAGTGGGAGCACCATGGAGAAAGAAGAAGACGAATGGAGTGTGAAGCTACCAAGCTTCGGTCCCCGAACCCGGAAACTTTGACGCCGTTAGGCAAACGTTCTAACCCCTAAGCCTATTTGACAAGTCACTGAATATTTACAGAAGTGTAAATTTAAAAAAAAAGTAATGCGTCTTCCTGAGACAAGGGTCAAATAGTAATTGCCTACGTTAATTCAATAAGGTATTCGTCAGGGAAAAACGAACAAAAACAGAAGAGAAAGACAGCGAAAAGTAAATTAAATACAAAAGATAAAACCCGTACAAGTAAGTTAACTGGTAAAGCTCCGGTAAAAATATGTAACAACAAAATAGCCACTCGAATAGAATTGTTACAACAGCATTATTGCAACAGCTACAGTTTCCACTATTTCGTAATTTAAAAAGTAGCAAGTTACTAACACCACTAGATAAACGAAAAGGTGTTTCCAAGAGCTGACGCTCAATGACAATGGGTCAAAATCAAGTGAACGAAAAGATAACAATAACATTATTTGGTGACAAAAACATAGCATTATTAGTAAAGCGGGTAACAAATTGTATACTAGTAGGATAGCAATAATGACAGTACAATAACAGCAGTAGTAGCGTAATTTACGATAACTACAGTACAATGTCTAGTTGAGTAGCACTGTAGTGCTATAACAACAAGTAGCAGATTGACATATGAACACTACAACAAACATACAACAAAATGAGAAATAAATTTTAATAATCTTGCACATTTAAACGGCATATTAAAGTATAATTTGTAACGTTAAAACTGTTGTCTACTGTTGTCAGGACCACAACTACAATTTACTAGCAGCAGCTGGAGAGTGTTATCTACGAGTTGGAAAATATGACTGAATGATGTGCCACTAAAGATGGTAGTTAAGTTCAAACCTAAACATTTGGACTGTATTGTGTTATTCCTGATTAAATTATGCATTCATGTACTGTTTACAGTGTGCTTCTATCTAAGGCACACCCAGTCATTAAAGTTATATAATGATTATATATAGTAGAATGGGGCGCATCTCATTTAAACGGGAAGATAACAAATAAAGAAGTTCTACAAAAGCTAAGAATAAAAAGAAAATTAATGAAGAAGATTCAAAAATAGTTTGGCCATTACAATTGACATAACACCTTAATGAAGACCATAATGGACGGAACAGTTTAGAGCAAATGTACAAGATGAAAACAGCGCTATAAGTAGGAAGATAACATCAAGAGATGGACAGGAAAGAGTGCACCACCAAGACAAGAGACAGAAGACGTTGGAGATCCATTGTAGCCAATCTTTGGTATGGACACGGAACCTCATGATGATGATGAAGGGTTTTATAAACGCCCCGTATTCAATAAATCTTAATCATTCAGGCACTTAAACAACGTCAATGTATGGACACCTCCGTCTTCGATCACCTGGACGCTTTTGTTATCACGTACTCAAACGAAAGCAAATGAGAACTCATAGAAAGACAAAGACCAGGAAGCAGAAAGGAAATATACAGGCATCAAAAAGCGGCGAAGACGACGGCGATAACAAGAAGAATGAATGTTTGACACCTGTGAATATTTGTACTTACCTGTCTTCACCAACTGAGGTTCGTCCAGTACCAGGGAGAATTGTTCTGTCTTTTCATACTCCTCGTCGTCAATAATTCTTATCTTGATATACTGCCTGCAATGAGAAATAATTGAAACGATTATTGTTAACAAGAAACTGTACAGAGCATTCTTTCAATCAGTCAATACTCTTTAGTTCCATAAGAAGCATAGACCTTCAGCAAACACATAACAAAAACATGCTTCCTGTAGCATGTCATTAGCTCAAGTTCTTTCCATGTCTTCTTTGTCATTTTTAATTCTGTCACATTTTCTCTTCTTTGTGTGTTTTTTGGTCTACCTCTGCCTCTCTTAGCCTGGGGATTTCGGAATTAGAACTGTCTTGTAATGCTATCAACAGGTGTCTTCAGTGTGTGTCCTATCCACCGCCAGCGTCTTCTTCTCATCTTTTGTTCCACTGGCACTTGTCTACTTCGTGTCATCAGTTCCATATTAGTGACCTTGTCGCATCATTTCAATCCCTCTGTTCTATGCAAGCACCCATTTGTGAAAGTCTATAGTTTTTTGGTTGTTGCTATCGTTGTTCTCTATGTTTCAAAACTATATAATAAGACTAATTAGACATCTGAGTTGAAGGTTCTTATTTTTGTGTTGGACTTGATCTCTTTCCATCTCCATTTATTTCCTAAAGCAATTAAAGCTGATCTTGTGTCTTCTAATTTTATTTCGATATCACTGATACAGAGCATTACAACAGGGGCTACTCTGATCGTCAGAAATTGTTTCCCCATATCAGACAACTTTTTCGGCTCTTGTATCTTATTTCTGTAAGTGTCACTTGTAGTCTTGGTAAATGTGATGAGAAAATTAAACATAGTGTTGCTAGAAGTTATTAGGTTGCATTGATGAGGCTGATCATGTAGTAGTGGTAGTAGTGCGACTTACGGAGTGGTGCGGAAAATGATGCTTTTAAATGTAATCTTGATGTTATTTATATGTCAGCGACAAATGACAATCATGGCTCATAAAGACGTGTATCAATTCAGTTAATGTTTAAAGAGACCTTCGAAACTAAACAGTATAGGTGTAAAATTACAAAAAAGTGTGTAGGGTTCAATATCAAAACAATGTCATGAATATGCATAACATCTTAATCACAACACGAGGTACTTAATTCAGCTTAGATACAATCCGCTCATCCAAACATGAGCAACAGAAGATAATAAACACGGACCGTGCTACAACTCAGCGAAGAACGCGAATGGCACCTAATACCAACGGACAGTCTAACTCATTAAAAAGACTTTGGGTCAGAAATAACGTACCTCTGAGAGCTTCCGCTTTTTTAAAGGATCTAACACCATTCACAATCCGATCCTATAACGGCAACCACACAACAGGCAAACCTTCTACTAAGCCAATCAACATCCGGAGGACAAACTGAGACACACCGATTTGACCAGACGATATCTTCAACCTGTCTGTGTGACTGTCTTCTAATAAGTATCCTTTCACACCCTTTTCAAAACCGCCCAATCATCATTTCTCCTTCTCTCACATGATCATAGAATGGTCACTCGGCCACACGTGAAAACTTTTCACATGTTTACTCATGGAAACAGACATGAAAGAAGTAATGGAAAGATCTTGAGCAGATGGCACAGGACAGAAGTGCTTGGCATTAATTTACTGAAGTCCTATGCACCTTAGAAAGCTGAAAGGTAATGAATGAATCAATCAATGATTTTCAGTATTTATTTAGTAAAAATGTAACCCGCTGCATTGCTGGATATTAATACTTACATAATTTTGTCTATGTTAGAGAGAAGATAAACACGTATGCAGGCCACCAAGAACGACTTTCGTCGAAAGCTTGCCTGGTTTGGGCATGTAACTCGTCATGACTCCCTTTCGAAAATGATCCTCTAGGGAACAGTCGAAAGTAAACGGAGAAGAGGAACGCAAAGAAAATCCTGGGCTGATAACATCAAAGAATGGGCAGGACACGGTTTTTCCACACTTGTACGCATTGCTGAGGATAGAGAGCAGTGGAGGACCCTGTCTGCTGATGCTTCCACCATGGCACCCCTACGACCCATGACGGGTTACGGGTTGAGATGATGATGATGATGAATTTATTGTGGAGTTATCGTAGTTTTTCCTCAGTGTTCATTAATTATTAATTGAGATTCCTTTATTACTTTGAAAAATGTAACTCACTGTATCATCTTACTTTTTTATTTTTTTCGTACCTGTCGCTTTATGAGTTGTTTAAAAGCTGACGAAGATATGTCACCGAAACCTGTGATATTTATTTGTTATTGTTCTTTTCTAAAACTGGCTTATGTCCCATTTATTATTTTACATATCTCTTTAGCCTCAGGGTTAATTATGCGCCTGTTATCTGAAGTATCACCAATGTAAATAAATATGTTGTGACAAGAATATAAGCTTAATACACATTCCTTTTTTAAAGTCCTAACGTCCTAACTTTCCCAAATCTGATTAGGCGCATGGGGTGACACAGGAAGAATAAGCTCACTGCTACTTCTTGGCATGTCGTAAAAGGCTACTAATATGAAGTTATAAACGAGACTAGCCACATCGAATCACGGGTGGCTACAAAGCAACGTGGAAAGTGTTTGTTGCTGCCCTACAAGACGCCATCAGGCGTAAATGATCTATAGTTGCCTTGTAAGTCAGCGACCATGAATCTAATAATAATAATAGCCCCGTCAGTCATAACTGACAATGGGAAAATAAAGATTATTGCTTGGTGCTAAATTTTATGTCCACAGTGTCGTAAAATTCGAATCTGTCTTACACCACACTCAAATTCCCCGCTCAAAAAACTAGCTATAATATTTGAATCCAAATTAACTATAGTGTTTGAAGCAGTCTAAGAACCCAGTCAAATTTACCGCCAAAAATGTATCTAGTGTATTTGAATTTGTCTAGGAACCAAGTCAAAATCTACCGCCCACCAAAATAATCTAAGAGCCTAGTACAAATTTAACAACCAATCAAAGTGCTTCTTTTTTTGGGTAAGGATAAAGAAACCTTTTAACTTGGTGTTGAGAACAGATTTGGTCCTGTATTGGTTTTGACGGTTCTATTTAACCCAGGGGAGGTAATCCTGAATATGCTTGGTAGTCAAGTTAGATTTTGGGTTACAACGCTTGTGTGCGTAGTTGGCTATGATGATAGTTTAAATTATGACAGGGGAATTCCCTCGTATGTTCGAGAAGGTCGAAAGTCAGTGTGGAAATGAATTTGTTCTGAATTGTAGAGCTGTGGGGTGAATAGCTCTCACGACTATTTCGTATGTATTATTGAGAGGTGTTCTAAACAGCGGATTCTCGTGTCGGGTTTTTTGGCGGGACTAGTGTGTGATCCCGTGGGAGTCTTTGTCTGGGCGTTGACGGAGGTAGTCAGCCCGTTGTTTTTGCTAAGTGTATGCCTACGTAGTTGATAAGGGTGGATTTGAGCTGAAGTGGTAACTTGCCACCCTTATCGACACCTGGTATTAAAGTGTAAGATGTAGGTGTCTTCTCTGATTTAGGATGTTGCTGTGTATGTGGTAGTGGAACAGTTCACAGGGTTATCACACAGGCAACATGACGTGTAGAGTCATAGAAAGGGTAACTTCGTTGTATAAGTTTCTTCCATTTATTGCACGCCACAAAACAGTCATGATACTTATGACATCAACATAGTTAACGAGTTCAGCAAGATGATATGGCACATTGAAAACAATTTCTGTAGTCAGCAATGACAGCTGTTGTATATATGCGTCATAAGACATCACAGTTCAATAGATTCAGAAATTCATAAATCATAGAGTTCTAGTTCGTGAAGCTGTATAAATAATAATAATTTCTATAACTTCTGCAACAGTGTCAGCTACAGATCTTCAATGTTCATAAACAATAATAAATGCTCCCATTCTGATGCTAGCAGATCAGTTGTATACAATAAGTCCGTTCACTGTCTGCACGTGAATAGCATACATGGGCTACAGGTCAGCTCGACCTTTATAATGTTCCTAAGTCTAACCATCTGACTTGGACGTGATCTCTGATATAACGAATCCTGGAACACAGACAATAGTCTTGTTGGTCTAGAGCGACCCATATATATTTAACTAGTTCAGGTATAAAGCTACCGGTGACTTAATCCTAGTCAAAGTACCTCTCCATTTTGCATCACACAGGCGAGCAAATAGGCGACAAAATGACGAACCTCTAGATGATAGCATAAAGTTCGATACAAGAGGAATTACCTTATTTCGGAAAATCAACCATGAACATATGCCTCCAGGCAGGCGTGAATAATACTGGGAAATAGTCTAGTTAGCTAACTAACTCACAAAGACAATGTATTTCCCTCAGAAATCACAAGACGCAGGTCGCGTCTGCTCGCTTCTTAAACCATTTCTCAACTACCGAACTGGGCGGAACACACAGAACGAACTCCCAGCTTTTGACATGCGCAGAACGACAATCTCTGAGTTGCCGTTCACAATAAGACGATTCTAAGAACATTCGAGATAAAAGTCTTACACAGTCGCGCCTTTTATGGTCATGAAAAGAAGCGTTAAGAAAGGTTTCAGACATCTACCATAGTTGACTGGTACTACCAAATAAGGAGATGTGGTCACGCTTCGTTCAAGAAATTATAGACCGAACGTGTCTCTATACAAGAGAAGGCAAACTCCTAAAAAATTGTAGTTTCGATAACTCGGATTATGTCCCTTTGACCATAGAAAACATAATACACACTTCAGTCAAAAAAATGATCATACATATGAAAAATGTTTATACAAACGAAAAATAATAATGATCCGTGCGTAACATTACCGCACCCTCCCTGGAAAAAAAAAAAAATGAAACATTTTTTTTTTAAATCCTGGAGCCGGAAAAAATCTAGGCTCCTAACGCACGTATGATGCGTGGATATATACCTAACAAATTAGCTCAACGCATGGAGCGACACTGAGATCATATCTCAGATCCTTAGAGAAAAAATTTATCTAAGTATACGCTGATATATTCCAGGAAGGTGCCACCAACACACGCCACAATGATGGCAACAACATAATGACAATCAAATTATTCTCATACCAATATATGAAATTAAATATATTATGTGTTATCATACAATGTGTTGCAAATAGCGGTGTAATTTACTAATATACCGCACTATATTATTACATTATATAAAGTAACAGTAATTAATAAGTAATACATGTGTTGATCTTCGGTGACATAAAACATTCAATAGAAGAAGATGTGGACATCATCCGCTCCCAATGTAGGACAGGACTTGATATCCTCAAAGTTCCACAATGGACATAAACTCGCAGACTTCAATGATGTGCTGCGAAAATATCAATAACACAAATCTTAAAGACAACTGGTAAATTTCTTAATACAATCCTGAAAATAATTTATTTAAATGTGGCCGAGTGATCTTTTGGCCCGTATATCACTAACTAAGCCTTCTTAGATAATTACATGGTACAATGTTATAAATTTCCCTCAAAAAAAAAAGTGAGACAAAATCTACTAACATGTCATTATAACATTGGACTGTATATCAGGAAATATATATATATATGACAGAAGAATCATGTGGAATCGTGTGGACATCTGGACAGAATGTCTGCCATTACATTATCCGAACCACGGATAGCTCGAACCGAGAAATGAAATGGTTGAAGAGCTATGGCATAACGAGTGGACCTCGAGCTCTTCAAGTTTTTGCTCTGAATAGCAGTAAGCGCTTTCTGGTCGGTTTCCACAATGAAATGTGCGCCTAGAAGAAATCTTTGTAACTTCAGAATAGACCATACCATAGCCAATAACTCACGGTCTAAAACCGAGTAATTCTTTTCTGCAGCGTTTAATTTCCTAGAGATATACATCACCGGATGCAAAGTATCAGAATACTCCTGCATTAGTGCTGCCCCAATCCCTGTTGACGAGGCGTCACTTCGAAGAACAAAAGTCTTCTCAATAGTAGGTAACTTAAGAATAGGTGGAGATGAAAATAGGGCTTTAACCTGGTCCAATGAGGATTGACATTCTTTAGACCAGCGGATCAGATTAGGCGACCCTTTCTTCAATAAAGTAGAAAGCGGTGCCATAATGGAGGACAGATTCGGAATGAATCGTCCGTAGAATTGAATCAAACCTAATAGACTCCTTACTTGTTTCTTCGTCTTAGGGACCGAAATGTTAAGTATTTTTGAAACATTGTGGTCCTCTGTCTTTAAAAGACCATGACCAACCCGATGACCTAGGAAAGAAATCTCGCTAAAGCCTATAAAGGCTTTAGAGGGTTTTGCAGTCAAGTTATACTCGCGAAGAGTAGACAGTAATTCGTATAAACCCAAATAATGATCTTCCCAAGAATCACTGAATAGACAGATATCATCTAGGTATGCTATGACATCTGTACGATATGCGAGAATTCGCCGCATCATGCGTACGAATGTAGCAGGGGCGTTCATAAGACCAAAAGGCATGAAATTCCATTGGAATAAACCCCTAGGTGTAGAAAAAGCTGTAAAAGGTTTGGCACGTTCAGTTAGCGGGACTTGCCAATAACCTTTAGACAAATCTAGTTTGGTAAAGAATCTAGAATTAGAAAGTTTATTGAGTAGCTCTTCTAATGAAGGCATAGGTTCAGCATCGAACTTCGTAACTTGGTTCAATTTGCGATAATCTACGCAAATGCGAATGTTATTATCCTTCTTTCGAACAATAACCATAGACGAAGAGTATGCTGAAGTGGATGGTTCAATGATTTCCAAACGTATCATTTCATCCAATTCTTTTTCGACTTGAGACTGGAAATGGATAGGTATTGGATATGGTCTGACTCTGATAGGATTATGATCAGTTAGCACAATGTCATGTTCAATGACATGTGTGTGTCCCGGGATGTCTGTAAGAACATCCTGAAATGTTTGCAACATCGAAGAAACTTGTCGATGTTCCTCAGCGGAAAGATTTGGAGAAACGGTCACGTTTTTCCAAGATTCCGTAGAATAAAGTGGGACCATAGAAAGAGGAAGATTGACATCAGAAAAAGTAGTTTCCTCATCCTGTATAACTGACAGAGATGAGTACTGACCATGAGTTGCTTGAGAATTGTCCGTAGCCTGGAAAATAGGCTGCAAATAGTCAGGTCTTTCATAAAATTCTGTGAGCATATTTATGTGGAAAGTTTTATGCTTTCCATCAATATCGACAACATAGTCGACATCAGAAATTTTGGAGACTATTGCATATGGACCTTTCCATGCAATTAGAAGTCTGTTCTCCCTTGAAGGAAGTAGAACGAGAGCTTTGTCACCTGGACAAAGTTGTCGTAGACATCTATTCTTATTTGCAAACTGCCTTGCCTTTTCTTTAGCAAATTCTGAAGACGAAGTTGCTAGTTTGCATGCCTCGATGATCTTTTGCCTAAGAGCAATGACGTACTCATAAGAAGATTGAGTCTCATCGCTAATATTATCGGCAGTGATTAGATCGTGAAGTAAAGACATAGGGCCGCGCGGTTGCGCGCCAAAGACAAGTTCAAAAGGGAAAAACCCCGTATGTTCATTGGGGACCTCTCTATACGCAAAGAGAGCCGCGGGTAAGACCCTGTCCCAATCCTGAGGATGATCCTCAGTTATTTTACCAAGTAAAGTTTTCAGAGTCCTATTTAAACGTTCGACCAACCCATTAGACATTGGGTGATAGATACTGCTGAGAGACCTTTTAATGTGTAGCATAGACATTACCTGTGACATAGTGTCTGATATAAGTTGAGTGCCATGGTCTGACAATATTTCTCCGGGAAAACCCAAGCGAGAAAATATCAGCCAAAGAGCGTCTGCGATATCAGCAGTTGAGATGCTTTTGAGAGGTATTGCCTCTGGCCAACGTGTGCACATATCGACACATGTAAGGATAAATTGATGTCCTCTAGCCGACTTAATTCTAAAAGGACCGATAATATCTATTGCCATTTTTTGAAAAGGGCGAATAGGAATGTCAGCAGCCTGGATAGGCGCAGCATGTCGTGGTCCTTTAGATTTGACCTCCTGACATACTTTGCAAGAGCGACAGTACATTCGTATGTCCTTGCTCACAAATGGCCAAAAGAAAGCCGCAAGAACCCTCGACTTTGTACGGGAAAAACCCATATGTCCAGCACATTGCGAGTCATGAGCATGTTGCAATATTTGCAATCTCATGCTCTTAGGCACAAGAATTTGTGAATGAGTGGACGTAGTCGAGTCTTGTACCATACGTACAAGTACGCCGTTCTTCATAGAAATCCAAGATTTCCTATTAGTGTTCTGATTAGGATCACCTTTTTTTGCTAGAATGAAGAATTTTTGTAAAGAAGGATCTTCTTCTTGCAATTTGATAAATGAGTCACGTGTAATAGTCAAGTGACTATCTTGGTCATTTACTTCATCATTATTAGTTAATGAAGTTTGAGGTGGATCCAGAGCATGTGCTCTTGTGACCACCGCATTGGTAGCTTCAATGTTTTGCTCTTCCCAAACAGCAATCTGCTGTGGGGTACATTCCCTAACTCCGTGAATACGACCAATAATAAGGTCCGCAATAGGGTTTGGAAGTAGACACGCGTGGACCTCTCCCGTGAAGAAAGGAGTAGCAATGTGTATTATAGCAGTAGGATACTTTTCTAACGTGCCACCAAATGTGACACATTTGATGACTTTTCCTGTAGCACAGGATGGATCTACAAGAGATTGCCTAACGCCGACAGTAGTACATCCAGAATCAAACAACACTGAGACTGGATTACTATTTACTAGCCCCTTATGTAATATAAGAGAACCTCTCCCATCATGAGCAACATTAGCAGGAAGAGCGGGCAAAGGATGACCACAGCTTAGAGTACTAACGGTTTTCGGATCAAATAAAGTACTGCATTGGATACATTTATTTGCCCTACCAAAATCAAAAGATGAGCATCCCATAGCATTATGGTCTTTATCATTATTAACCTGTTTATCTGCTCCCTGAGATTCTTGTTGAACAGAGTTTGTCTGTTGATATCTTTTTCTCTTATGTTGCGATCTACCGCGACCATTATTGCCTCTGCAATTATCATTAAAGTCCCTACTGTAATTTTTATCCTGGTTTGAGTTCCAGTTTCCATAACTGTCATTACTATCTCTATGCTGTTGAGAACCTCTATTATCTTGGTATTGAGGTCTCTGCATAAAATATTTCCCTCTATACCGATTACCTTTGTGAAAATTTCTAAAGTTAACCGGAGTAGAATAACGTGTAGTATTAGGTTGTCTCCAGTTCTGGGAAGAAGAATCACCCTGGAATTGATCACTATGGTTCTGGGCATAATTACGATTACTCTTTTTATTGAAATTTTTCTGGCTACCCTGAAATTTACGCATAAAATTTGGGCCATAAGGTGCTGCCGAAGCAACTGGCAGACCTTCTTTCACCTTAGAGTTACTAATGGTTATGTGCGGATGCGCAGTAACATACTGGCTACAATATTCTTCCATTTCTTTTATGTTTTTAGGCTTACGCTCATGAAGAAAAGATAGAAAAGCTTCATTAACAGAAGACATAACCTTATCTCTAAGTAGTAAATCCATAAGAGCTTCAAATGTATTTTCTGTCTTAGACAACTCAACCCATCGTAAAAAAGTAAGACGGATGCCTGAGATGAATTCAGAGAATTCAACTCCAGTTTCTGGTAACATGGTTTTTAAATTTAAGACGATATCCGTCCTCGTTAAGTTGGTACTTCTTTAACAATGCCGCCCTGACAACCTCATAGTTGTTTTTTGTCAGGCACATCTACCATACTCAACAAAGTCAAAGCATCACCTCTAAGTATCTTGGACAGATGATACACATATAATGTTTTATCTATATTATGCACATTACATGCACTTTCAAATCTATCTAGATAAAATGTTATATCATCGATTGAGGGATTAAATGCTGGTAGATTAAGCTTGAAATCCTTAGCATTAGTCTTATTTGACACCTTATTTGCATCATTAGCATTACCAGTGTTCAATAACTTTAACTTCTCTAACTCTAAAGCTAAGACTTTTTCATCATGTTCCATTTTTGCTTTTCTCTCATCAGCCTCTCTTTGTAACCTTCTTTCTTCAGCCTCAGCCTGTAACTTTCTTTCTTCAGCCTGGGCCTGTAACTTTTTTTCTTCAGCCTCTATTTCAAGTCTCTTATTTTCAGCTTCTTTTTCAAGTCTCTTATTTTCAGCTTCTTTTTCAAGTCTCTTATTTTCAGCTTCTTTTTCAAGTCTCTTATTTTCAGCTTCTTTTTCAAGTCTCTTATTTTCAGCTTCAGCCTGAAGCCTCTTCTCCTGAGATTCTGCTTCTCTTTTTTGTTTTTCCATTTCCATTTGAAATCTTTTTTCCTCCATCTGCATCTGCAGTTTCTTTTGTTCTATTTCAGCCTCTATTCTCTTTTGTTCAGTTTGTTCTTTCATTTTCTTTTCTTCCGACTTCAATGCCTTGGCATATTGAACAGTCGCAAATTCTTCTAATTTATCACCTGTCTTCCCAAGGGCTTTACCCTGCTCAATAAAGTACTCAAATGTAGACATGATGACTAAAATGTGAGTACAGAACCTGAAATAATTAATTATCTTATTTCAATGTTAAATAGCAACAAGACTTAATAAAGTGCTTGTATAATCTCTATGTTGAACCCAATCTCTGTGGGAAACAGGAGTTGACACCAACTTGTATTATCAAATGTATAATAATATCACAAGTCACTTCTTAATCATCAGTGCACTACCCAAATCAGTGCATAACCATCAGTTATTTATCATAACTGCACTACAATAGTGCATAAGCAAAAAACCACCAGTTTGTTATGATAAGTGCACTATAGACCAATAGTGCATGAGCATATATTAACAATAGTGAAAGCTAACTATGCAAGAACTATGTAAACAATAACAAGACAATGTAAACAATAACAAAGGTCACCAACAATGTAAACAATAACAAAGATCAAAGTCAATGTAAACAACAACAAAGATCAGAGTCAATGTAAACAACAACAAAGATCAGAGTCAATGTAAACAATCAACAAAGATCAAACAATACGAAAACATTCGCATAAGTCAAATACACAAACAGCAAAACTAAAAAGAAATATGCGAAGATATGACTAACAAATGACGCTACAGTGTATACACAAAAATATACGTAAAGAACTGAATAATAGCAAAGGGGAGACCTACAAATACAAACAATCGAAATCGAAACTAAAAAACACAAAGAAAGAGAGAAAAGAAAAAAGAAAAAAAAATATATATACAAGAAACAAAAATAAAGCACAACTCGTCACAACTAAACAGATATAGCAACGATTGTCGCTAGCAAATTTCACTGTAGGAAATTCGCACAGTCCCTAACGAAAACGCTAACAGTAGAACCTCTGTGACGTGGTATCTTCTACTGAAAGACACCGCCCAACCGAGAAAACCCGCTGAAATATAAACATATAAATATACAAAAAACAAATAACATATAACATATAAACATGTATCATGAAAACAACAGGATGTAATCAGCATTCTGAGGATAATGATCCAACGTTGATTAACTTCTGCTCCCATAAACAGCCATGACGAAGGAAATGAGCTTCTAATACTGCAACAGTTGTTACGGCACTTGACCTTCTGAATCTTCTAAATTGATTTAACCGGCACTTGACCTTCTGAACCCGCAACAGTACCCCTGAGACCGGAACAGTTGTTACGGCACTTGTCCTTCTTTTCACCAGATCAGGAAATCGCGATGTCGTGGGTTCGTTCCCCACACTGGCCACCAAAAATGATAAGGGTGGATTTGAGCTGAAGTGGTAACTTGCCACCCTTATCGACACCTGGTATTAAAGTGTAAGATGTAGGTGTCTTCTCTGATTTAGGATGTTGCTGTGTATGTGGTAGTGGAACAGTTCACAGGGTTATCACACAGGCAACATGACGTGTAGAGTCATAGAAAGGGTAACTTCGTTGTATAAGTTTCTTCCATTTATTGCACGCCACAAAACAGTCATGATACTTATGACATCAACATAGTTAACGAGTTCAGCAAGATGATATGGCACATTGAAAACAATTTCTGTAGTCAGCAATGACAGCTGTTGTATATATGCGTCATAAGACATCACAGTTCAATAGATTCAGAAATTCATAAATCATAGAGTTCTAGTTCGTGAAGCTGTATAAATAATAATAATTTCTATAACTTCTGCAACAGTGTCAGCTACAGATCTTCAATGTTCATAAACAATAATAAATGCTCCCATTCGGATGCTAGCAGATCAGTTGTATACAATAAGTCCGTTCACTGTCTGCACGTGAATAGCATACATGGGCTACAGGTCAGCTCGACCTTTATAATGTTCCTAAGTCTAACCATCTGACTTGGACGTGATCTCTGATATAACGAATCCTGGAACACAGACAATAGTCTTGTTGGTCTAGAGCGACCCATATATATTTAACTAGTTCAGGTATAAAGCTACCGGTGACTTAATCCTAGTCAAAGTACCTCTCCATTTTGCATCACACAGGCGAGCAAATAGGCGACAAAATGACGAACCTCTAGATGATAGCATAAAGTTCGATACAAGAGGAATTACCTTATTTCGGAAAATCAACCATGAACATATGCCTCCAGGCAGGCGTGAATAATACTGGGAAATAGTCTAGTTAGCTAACTAACTCACAACAACAATGTATTTCCCTCAGAGAATCACAAGACGCAGGTCGCGTCTGCTCGCTTCTTAAACCATTTCTCAACTACCGAACTGGGCGGAACACACAGAACGAACTCCCAGCTTTTGACATGCGCAGAACGACAATCTCTGAGTTGCCGTTCACAATAAGACGATTCTAAGAACATTCGAGATAAAAGTCTTACACAGTCGCGCCTTTTATGGTCATGAAAAGAAGCGTTAAGAAAGGTTTCAGACATCTACCATAGTTGACTGGTACTACCAAATAAGGAGATGTGGTCACGCTTCGTTCAAGAAATTATAGACCGAACGTGTCTCTATACAAGAGAAGGCAACTCCTAAAAAATTGTAGTTTCGATAACTCGGATTATGTCCCTTTGACCATAGAAAACATAATACACACTTCAGTCAAAAAAATGATCATACATATGAAAAATGTTTATACAAACGAAAAATAATAATGATCCGTGCGTAACAGTAGTGCTTAAGGATTTTAACTGCAGTGGAGATTTATGAAGCTGTTAGGAAGCTGTTATTCATAGCGCTGGCATTATTGTTAACTGCCGAGTGTGCAGTCTGTTGAGCGCTGGGGATAGTTCCCTTTTCACTGTGAACTTTATATTAATGCCAACGTGTTCATGTAGTAATTGCAAACTGTACATTGATGTAAACGTGATTGTGACGTGCCTTAATAAATCGTCATTAAATGTCACCAGTCGTTTGCACCATTCCATGACTCTTATGTACGTGCTTGTGGTGTAAGTGCCTACCCTAACACACACCCACTTGCAACATTCTATACCCGGTGACAGGAGAATAGTAGCACACATACCTATTTATAATTAGCCTGTGTGTCTGCAGTAGAGTGTGACTTGGGAGAATTTTCAACAGTTGAAAGAATAATATTTATCACTTGGTAACAATGCCTATTTTGTGTTTTTGACCGAACGAAGATATTTTATTCCTTAACAACTAAAGATAGTTAAATAGAAAAAAATATCTCAAATTATAGCGCTGATATTGCTTAACACATAAGCATAAATATTCACGCATGATAAAATTTTATTGTAGTAGAAAAATTTATTTTAGTGATATTTTCACATCAGGGTAATGCCAATTTAATTACTTAAAAATTACCCAGATTGAAATGCAAAGAAATAACTAAGGAATATCCATATAGAGCGATAGAGAACAATGGGCCGTTTAATTATCACTTTTGATAATTAAAATCAGTCCGCTAATAACTATAATATAAAATATTTAAAATTAGTCAGATTATACAAACACGCTTAGAACCGCATAAGTCTCAAGTCTCACAAATTAACTTTTTGACGTTGCCTCCGATTGGGCGGATGTAGTTCTATAAATAATAACAAGGTGGTACTATCGGGGCCATTAGATTCAAAAATCTACACCGAGCTGACAGCATTGGAAAGATAGAAAGATCAAGTCTTTGCCTTCTGATCTGAAAGCAGTTCTAAGATCCATTAGAAGGCCAGTTCAGCTTGAGTGTGTGTGACTATATTTACCTGAGGGAAAGAAAGATATATTTATTTTCTTATTTTGTTAATTATTAACCTGTGAGTAAACAGCCTATTTGTTCGAGTGCTAGTAGAAAGTGAAACTAATGTGTTGTGCCATACTGACCCATTTATGAATGTGTGTAGTTTTGCAGACATGTTCGAAATGAAAAAAATGTGTATAGTGTTTGCAAATATGGTAACAAATTACGACAGTAAGTGTTAGTAGCGATTTAAATTAATATTTCTTCTGGAGTGACCCACTGTTCAAAGATCATGTGATAAACGTACAGGAGAAGTTAAAATGAAGTAATCAATAGGCCACATGCTGTTTTGTACTTAACCTGATTATCGTACGGAAGCCAAGCATGGACTAAGGACGCTAACATGGAATCAATACAGAGAAAGAATGATCATATGGAACTGACTGTAGGCAAAGAAATTCTAGGTCTTGTGCAACTTGTTAGCACAATAACTGAAAAAGGGTAAGACTTAGTGTTGTTTGTGGGTGAGTGAATTGAGGCAGACTTCTACATGAAATGAGGTTGTCCTTTTATTCCAGGTTATATCACGAAATTACCTAATGGCTGTATTCACTTGAGAGGAAGTGTGTGGGTGATGAGAGCTCCTCATACAACTGGAGCCAGACCCCATCTTCTCAGTCAGGAGCTACTAAGTTTGTGGTCCTGCAGTGGTATATGAATAGCAGCAACAACATTCGAAGATAAGTCCTTTATAAAGGCCGGTGTCAGAACATCCAATCATTCACCCAAGAGTAATCAAACTAGGATTACAGCCCTTTTTAGGAGGAATAGATAAGACCATCAAAATAATAAAGAGAACCTACAGCATAGTAATAGCAAACGTTATCACTCATATGAACAGAAATTGTATGTGTAGTTATTCAAGTGAACATTCTACAAAAATGGAACAGTTTTTCCAATATCTTTATTTTGATGTGTAAATATCCTTATATTGCTTTTGAGTATTCCTGACCTGAAAAGATTGAGGTTCAGGACAATTAAATTGTACATAAAATTTCATCCAGCCTTGCTTAATAATTTTATTAAAGTTAAAGTTCTGTTTGAAATCAATACCTGTTATATTAAATAAATTACCCTAGACAATTTGCCAAATAACACAACACAGATAATCTTTACTCAAGTTGGGATCTAAAGAGGTAGCAGTTAGGGACTCAGAGTACATCATCCTCATCATCTTCTCTGAGAACTTACATAGCTTGACCCCACCTTGATGTCTATACACCCTTGCTTTTTTCAGAGAAGGGGGTATTACTTATAAGACCAGTCTCTTATCTGGCACTATCCTGGTATCCTCTGATACACCTATTTGTCCAGGATAGCCTATTCTTTTATTAACATCAAAACCTCTAATGACACACAGTTCGGGTTTGAACCTAATCCCCATGCACCCAATAGGAAAAGCAGACAGTAGAGGGACAACACCTAATTGACTGAAGGCTGGGGTCGGAGTGGCTAAGAGGCAAGGCGTCCGCCTCGAGTTCTAGAGGTACCGGGTTCGATTCCCAGTTGAGGGAATATCATTTATGGAAATTTTTTTTCAGAACCAGTGGTCCTAATGATGTCATACTCCACTCTAGTCTCCTGGGTAGTGAGATCGGATGCCTAGCCTTCTCGAATAAGGGCGAAAAAACTAGGAGGTCCTGTGTGCAAGCTGCTCACGTTAAAAATCCGACGGCAGTTGGAAATTGCAAAGTGTAGGCCTATCAGGCCGCTGCCCTGGCAAAATTTAAAAATTAGAAACCTATCCACCATAAAAAATATTTATAAATGTGTGATTGCTATATATACACATTGGGATTCTCTTTGATGCTACGGAGTTCGTGCACTGTGCTGAGATCCTCCTTGTGTGATCTAAGGGAGGAGATCGGAGCGCTGATGGAGTAATCCGTGTGCAATGAAGATTGTCCTTAAAAAAACCAAACCAGACTGTGGACTGCCCAGCTTGAAGCAGGAGGTAGCTGTCCAGTGATGTCCTAGAACCTCTCCCACTGTCGGACATACGCCTGGCGCCATGCTCTACGCTAATTTAGCAAGATGCTCATAACCGGTAACTGCTACTTCCCGTGCTGTGCCGACACCTATAGGGTGAAGCTAGAGTGAACTCTCCAGGGCGCGAGATTGGGGACAGATATACGGAGATCAAGCTGATCTAAGAAGAAGAATACATAGCTGGGTAGGGAACTGGCAACCCCATCAAGTAAACCACAAACTGCAGTAGAACCACTGTTGCAAAAC